>SJOL01006387.1:85149-163992 GCA_004794785.1 Opisthorchis felineus | reverse complement strand
CCTTGAACCCTGCTGAACAGTTTTTGATTCCCTAGAGTTTCGTGAGATGTGAACTGCTAAGAGTTCCCAATACGGATGAAACAACTGCACAGTGTGTTTGTCAGCGTAGATTGGCTTCCAGTACAGGATGGGATTTCCGTTTAAAGAATTTTCACCAGTTTAGGTTTTTGCCGAATTTTCGGAATTCAATAATATCGCTTAAATGTTAACAGTATCGTCTGTTCAGACGGAATAATTCAGGTGCGTTCAGCGTGCGATGGTGATGCAGTTGTGACACGCTCGCCTCGCGTATCGGATGTCCGGAGTTCACACCCCGGGAAGGCCAAAGATTTGCACTGCTGATGGGATTCAACAAGAGCGAAACTCGAGTCCGGTTGCCCACCACTTTGGTGTGGATACACTAGAATAACTGCGCCAGAACAAGATGAGGACGATCCAAACCAGAGTGACTTGAACGCGAATTCTAAAAATTTCGCAACCACCTACAACCAGTACACAAATAATTTGCGTTTGCGCGCTACCGAATTTTCATCATTTGTAATGGATACTCTTTTCCGGATGTATTTTTTATAAAGCCTACGAAGTCACCTGGAATGTTGAATTGTGAAAATACTCCCGGAAGAATAACTACTTAATACTCCTCGCGTCTAATGCTCATTGATTTGTCGTTCCTCTTCCCGGCGAGATCAGAACGCGGTACCTTGTGCGTTAAAACCTAATGTCGGTGTGCTAGTGGACGGCACTCTAAATATCCTGCTACCCTTCAGCTGTATCACCAGTAAGTTTTTGTTACCTTCAGTACGCTTATCGACCCTCATCCTTAGTAATACACTTAGCCTGTGTAGATGATCAGGGACAGGAACATGGTTGTTCATACTGATGTTTCAACTGCCACAAGTAGACTGGCTTTCGGGGTTTGAAACAGACCTCGAGTTGTGTAGGGCTTTACAAAAGATGCAGGTGAGCCTGGTGCATGACCAACAAAACTGTCGTTCCCGGTGCTGGTAGCTGTAGAAAAAGTATCAATTTGACACCGACCGAGTGCCTCATTCCAAATTGGTCAGTGTATAGAGATCAGTCCAGGTTCAGAGTTGGAACATATAGGGCCACATATCCGTTGGAAGTTGTGTTAGGTTGGACTTAGTCTCACGCCGACCACTGCTGGCTTGCGGTCAGGTATTTTAGCCAAAAGCTCCGCCTGAGGGCCGTAATCCTTATCCTGTCCAAGTTTGGGCGCCCTGGCAATAGCCCAGCCCATATACCACCATGAACTGCGCAAATACCAATACTTTATTGCCGTTGCATGGCACCTTCAGCCGAGCCTTAGTCGCTGCATACAACTTGTCGGGTAAGCAAAAACGGACTACTGCTGGTGCTTACCATCTTTCATCAGTATTACCTCTCAACTCTGTATCCCATTTGGCGACCACACTTTCGTGGATTACAGCAATAGGCATGTCAGTCTTCAATCCACAGAAGTGACTAATAGCACGCCGCAACTCACTTCTGCGGCTTCTCAGACTTCGGTTGCCTGTTTCTGTCGCAGCTTTCAGTTTGTGAACTCTGAAGCAAGCCGTTCAACAGGTTGCTCTAGTGCACATTGCTATCAGTATCGATAGTCATCCGCTACGTTTCCGAAACTCAACTATATGATCCAAGTACGGTAATTGAGCTTACGTCACCTTCGTTATCTAGACGCCACCGCTCACGGACACCAGGCGATTCTGCGTCTACGACAGCGGACCGGACTGCTACTGGCATGGCTCTCAGCTCCCGAGTTGCAGCCTCCTTACTTGACTAGGTCTACGTGGATAAATACCTTTAAGCAGTTTGTTTGTCGCACTAACCGAAATACTATCTGTTCTTGGTGAGGAGATGCATTTATTTGCAAACCAAGTTGGTGTTAACTAGAGACTCATCTGAATCCCAGGTGACTCTCTCATGTTACCTCTCAACTAAATGTGCTGCACAGATGCCGCCGCATGTTTCAGTTGACATGATGCTTCTGACTCAGCACTGCCTAAAATGTTGTTGAAAACTCTTCGACATCTAACTGCTAGTTGCAGCCCATGTGCACCACATCAAGTTGGAGAATACCGCAAACGAGTGATTTAGCAAGGATAAAGTTGACACCATATCAGCTTGAAAATGAGTGTTTGTCGTTACTTGGATGCTACAGTTTGATGTTTAAGTAGAACTTGAGGTTGACAGAAACTCTGGAACCATGCCCACCTGGCGCGTCTCCAAAAGAGTGAAACCAACAGTTGGCTGTCGCAGCGCTTTCAGAAATCTTGTAACCAATTTAATTTTGAGAAAATAGACCACGATTTCTGTGATGTCGTGCCATTTGAAACGTAAAGCGTCCTGTGATCAGCTCATTCACTTCATCATCAGCATCATCAACTCAAGCATATTCTGCGTGCGAATAGGCAAATTTGATGGAATCGGGGTACCTCGGAAACGAAAGAAGCCGGTGCAGCTTGGAATGTCTAGAAGTTTTTCACACATCTGGTCCGCAAAACGGGACCGAACAGGATGTCAGTAAAGCTATTAAGGATAGTATTGAAATCTTAATGTAAAACAAGAATATATTTTGGACAGCAATTTAGTAGTCGGTTTGCCCGTATATCCACGTCTTCTGATTCAACCCGCCCAACTCGAGCCGTGGGTTTGGAAACTCTCAGTTTGTGAAATACTGATATGCCTTTCTGCCTGGAACTCTATCGGGTTTCAGGGTCAGATGATCTCCAACCAATGCTAATTAAAGGCTGTGGGTTGATCGCAGAATAAAGAAGACACTGTAGGATTGTCAGAAATTAATAATTTCACTTAGCTGTCAAAAAATGGATTGGTTCTTTATTTTAGTTAGGCAATCACCACGTCCAAAACACTGAATGCGGTCCAAATGTGCGCGGGCATGAGAATGTACCGCAATTTCAAACCTGGTTAGCCGTGTGTTTCCCTGAGGAACAAACAACTCCGTCGCCGATATCACCGTCTGTTTGATCAGTCCAAATAGATTTAAATGGCTCCACTGGGAATCAGCTGAATTATTCCTGTTTAGTATCCGGACGTACTATTCTCCCATAGCTTGCACACAACGGAAACTTTGAGAAAATCGGTCTTTACCCAATATTGGGAACATGACTTGTTAGGCCAATCAAGCACTAACTCAAAACATATCTGTATCTATTTCGACGTTGCTAACATTTTCACAAAATTTCATCTGTGGATGAACACACAAAATCACCCGAATCAATTTTACTAATTGTAGTGGGGCTTCCATTGGGATTCTTCCTACTTAGAAAGGCCTTAGAGCTAAAAACCGCTGTGTGCAATCTTTGAACAGTGATACTCAATCACCAATAGCAGATTGGCAGCGCGATTAGTTTCCATTCTGACAGCCCTTTTTCCATTACAGCCCTCAATAATGGACTGACACAAGTTTTCAAATCTCGACGTTGGATGTCTACCACACCTGGGTGCCGCGTCAGAGGCATACTATTAGACCTCATTTAATAGTCTTAGCATAAGTACCTTATTAGCTCAGCAGCACGCATTTCCTTTGGGTATTATTATTGATTTCTTGTTGTTGTACTTATTAATCTGGTAATCATCTTCCACCAGGATGTTGTCTTGTCTTGTCTTGTCATTTACAAAAGAAAGTTACAGTGCAAATATGAGAAAGGGTCATGATAAGAACAAAAATAAAGCACCAAAGCAAGCTAAGTGAGTTTGTGATCCCCTGTTTTAAGGCTTCCAAATCGCAAACTAACCTCCAGGTGAAATCACGATTATCATCCTCAGGAGTAGTTGTCACGGGAAGATGTGAGAAAAAAGGAGGAAAAAGAAACACATTCTCTTTTGCAAATGTTAATCCAAACCATCCTTCGGGTCCAACCTTGCAGGTGATACAAATGATGTATTAAATATAACATGTGTGCATGTTTCAAGCATGCTGCTAGATAACGCTTGTCTGGTTACCAATTACGTGTGATGTGGAACCAGGCTAGTTCAAGTTATGGTTTACGATTTGAATTCTGCCCATCAGAATCAATCGATATTTCCTTGCGCGCAAAATCAAATACGTTTCCTGATCAAAATAACCAATTGTTGCGTGGTATGGATCCCGGGAACATGTGGGCCAGCTCAAATCACCTCATTATTCAACGGTGATAGCAGTGCTCAGTAACTGTTACCCTTTTTCCGATTTGAGATGCACTGGAAAGACTTAGTAAGGGAACATAATTTCTGTCAACTGAAGTTAAAATTGCTATCATTTTGTAAGAATGTCATTTGGAGGGTGGACACGCTTTCATTTTTTCTGTATTTTGTTTCGTAAACCCCTGAAAATCGATGCTACAGTTCGGCTGTGAACTGTTGTGGGGTTTGTGACCTCAAAGAATATTGGACTTATTATAGTGAACCGGATAAATGGTTCGAAAAAGTAACAATAATTTACCAGGTTGAGTGAAATCCATTTGCACACAATCCATAAACGAAGTTTAGGGTCTATTGTTCTGTCATTAGAAATAAGGACTGTGAAACAACCACGATCCATTTGATAGCACAGGAAGGCTCTATATTTCATCTCAACTTGGGGAAAAATAACTTCGAGACTACGCCTCTGCTTTTGCCTTTTATTGTATGACGACGGTTGAAGAGGAACACCCAGTGACCTGTTTGAAGTGGGCCGCAGTCAAGGAGTAAGTTTTATTACGCCTGGACATTTTACACACACGTTTCATCCAAAGTTCATATGTCAGGACGGACTCCCAAAGGTTAATTAAGTGGTACTGGTATAGAGGGTTCTTTCAATTGCCCAGGACTGCCAGAGTAGACAGCTGAAAACACGGTATTCTGAATCAGACACGCGAAAAAAGTCAATCCAAAATAAGTTATCTAAAATGGAGCGGGTGTTTGTAAAATAAACGTAAGATGGTATTATGAAGGCGAATCTAAATGAGAAATTCTGTTTTTTTTCAGACCCGTATACTATTGGTCACAAGCTGTTTTCCGACACAGAGGTAGTTGGTACAGTGTAGATTTTGTTTTTTCTTTCAGTGAAGATTTGTCCTCTGAGTGAAGCCAATCTATGGTGAAAAGCCGAGAAGCACTGTACCGTTGTTTAACCCTTATTGAGAACCATCAGCAGAGTATATTTCACGAAACTTCAGGGAGTTCCGAACCACAATCTCCCGTCTGGTCCTCATTGTGTCCGTAAACAGCTGGTGACTAATAGTACATGGGTCTGATAAAGCAGAATGTTTTATTTATCCGTGTAATCATATGGATTTGCTATTTGATTACCATCCTTTTAATAACAATTACCCTATTTCGAAGACGTAAGTTAGGTCGACATTTTTTGAGTGTTCGATTGAGAATATCGTTTGTCCTTAATTCTCTACTATGACCGTCGACCAACCCTCTAAATTAGCGTCTTTCCTTGTCCGGTTCGTCAGTTGAATCTCGTACGTGACATCGCTGAACTGTGTTCACAATGTCCAAGAGTAATAAAACTTATAACATGACCTCAACTTACCTTAGACGTGTATAAAAGGATAGTTGTTTGCAAATTGTGCAAGAGTTATGCCAGCATCCTTCTATTGGGTAGACTGACAAATGAATATGGCCCTGGTCTCAACAGTATTGATTCCTAGAAGTCCCGCTGGATTCCTCTTCGATGTACGACAAACGAGCACCTAGCAAACATGATGGCATTTCGTTGGTTATCAGTGCGTCTAACACCTGGACGCATTTTCGGAGGCGAAAGCAAACTAGTAGCAAAGATGTAATCAGGCGTACTCAAAATAAAGCTTGAAAAGGAAAAAGCACACCCATCGAATGCTGACCTAATGATGTGGCCAAGTTCTACCAAGCATTGGAAATCATCACAGAATTTGCCACGAAGCTGGGTGAGTTCGGGGTACTGGTCCATTTATGGTCGAGTAATGAGGCGTTAGAGCTCACCTTATGTGAAGTTCATTCAGTTCATTTGAACAATATATCCAATTTTCGTGCAACAGACTGTCGATTTTATGAAAAAGACATCACAATCACTCACTTATTTATCCGCGGTTGTTTAATCCATTATTTAGACTAGCCGAAATAAACTGAATACCAGAATGCCCCAGTGTTGAATGGTCCTTGTTGCAACTGCAATAGTGCAATATCACTCAGATTGGTCGACATCATCTTCGACGTTATTCGTTCGGTTAGGTAAACTCTTGAATTTGTATGAACTTATGGTCCGTGAAACTTCAGAGCTCTCCAATTTTCCATCATGGTAACCCTACACGCCTGTCACGAGAATGATGCCGTCAACTTCTTGAAGCCCAAGTTGCACACAGTATGAGTCTCACAGATGAAACAGCATGCCTAGGCAAATGGAACTTCCCAAAGCGGGGAACACACCTAAAGCCACGGTTGTCTCGTTCGTCAGTGCTTTTCGAAAAGTCGTAAAATTAGGTCACCCTAACTCTGCCCACTCTTCCATTGTGGCATCCACTGGCGGCCCTGGAGAGCTATGTGATCGACTGATCACAGAATCCAGATAGCTTGGCGTGCATCAACAGTGTCAAATGAACTTCACAAGCTACAAGCGAGATAAAGTGCCCGAATAATATGGGCCTATAATAACAAATCTACTTGGGGCAAATGCTCCATTTTTTGCATCTACTCGAGTTACTTAGCACAACTCGAACCGAATTTAAACTGGTATCACCTTATTTTGAACACTGACTGGATGACTGCATCCAACTGTTTTACTGACTGGTATAAGGTGATTTGTGGATAATCAGTCGAAGGTCGAAGTTTTGTTGGATCCGCTAGTGGAAGTTTGCTGGAAAAGGAGCCACTGTGGTTGTGACCAACATGGCAGCTTAGTTCTCAGTACAACCAACTATGTTGGGGTGGTTTAAATACGTCTGTATGAAAGGTCGTCACATGCGGATATCCATAGTCCCGTGGGCGTTTTGTTTTTATATAAAAAATGAACAACTAGGTCATGATGGTGTACAACCGACAAGTTTTGGGTATAAAAAACAATCCTTAGTAGACTAGTTGTGTATCAGCTGATTTTCGTCCATATTATGCGAGGTGCTGTCACCACAGAAGGTTTGAAATCAGCGACTGAATCAAGTTTTTCCTTGGTTCTTTCTGAAGAGAAATTACCTTAAATATATTGATAATTATGATAGAGAGTTGCTCCCGAGAAGGAGCACTCTTCCTCTCTTCCAAATTCATCATCTGGCGATGTTGTGAACTGAAACACACAGATTCACAAGCTCACGTACGAAAATGCACCAAGACACGAGTGTAAGAAATCCAGGTGCAGACTTGTGTTTTTATCTAATTCCATCAGCGCCATGGGCTATTATTTTATTTAAAAATACGAGTATGGGCCATGCTCACAAGTTCAGACAATCGCCTTTTAGTCCGATTAGAATAACAGGGATCCCAGATGAACTTCTCACAGCTGTGCATAACGGCACCGTCGTTTACGGGGTGTTTGAAGTCTCCAAAAGCAAGAGGGAAAACAACCTATTAGTCAACTCTGAAATACTGATGAAATGGCTTGTCAGAATACGAATTTAGTACCTTAGTTTTCAGGTACCCTGGTTTCAGTCACAGCACTTTCCAAAAGAAAGCGATACCATCAACAACAACGTGAAGTACTGTGTTCGTCACCAAATATCTGTGTGCTCGCATGACCTAACCCATTTAATTCTTGTTAGGTTGATAAGTAAATAAGTTTTGGTCACTATCCTGCTGCACCAGCCTCGTTCTGTCTAGGATTCGTTGCGTAGTCTAATTTTTTTTTCTCTCCGGTCTCAATTTGAGCCCTTGAGGAAACTTCGCGCAGGAATTAGCAGGCCATTCCCTAAGAACATGCTACCAGCCGGGCCACCTGTTTCACTCAGTGAGTACTTCAGAACATATTTCGGGAGACGGCATTATTCTTTCTCATTTTGGTGTGAAATTTTCTTACAAATCTGATGAAACCATCACGGGGCGTAAATATTACCTTTAGCAGTATTATGTATCAAATTAAAGAATATAATACCTGTTCTGTATGCGTTTATTTCAATCAAAGCATGAACTTGCACACTTGTAAATTCACCAGCTTTCCCCACAGTAGGTCAGCTAACTGCGTGATGTTCATTTTGACATTGTGGACTACAAGAACGCATAAACGCTAACAAACAACGCAAACCTAAAATTTTATCAGAGTTCTGCCTGGTCCAGCAACTTTTACCCATCTTGAGTCTAAATAAAAGAGCCCGAAGCTGACAGGTTGAGTCTTATTTCTTCCTAGAAGTCATGAAATTTCATTTGTCTACGCGCAAGGCGGCTTCTTTGCAGAGTGATGCAAGAGGACGAGGGCTCGAACATCCGAAAGGAAAAAAACATTTTCAACCCTGAATGACATTTTTTGGTGTGAATCATAGGGCGGAGCCATTTACTTACTAGTAAACTGGTATAGCAAAGTGCTTCGATAGTGTAAACGTTTAAGATGGAAACAGTTGATTGTGTTTATGGTATGGCCGTTACTGCGAGGTGAGAAATCTCACTCATATTGCCATGTGGTTGTCCGCTGAAGAGGCCCTACGTTTATAGACAGACACCACAGTATTGGTATTCAGAACGTCTTTCATAGTAGTGCCATCTGTAACAGATACACTTAATGTTTATCGGCTCACACCAGCAACTGTAAGAAGACTTGCACGAAAGACCATTCGGTGAGGTCTTTAAACAGGACCACACTGGCTGTTACCATCCATTTTACATAATGTCTAGCGGCAATATGACCTCAAACGTAAACGCTCATTTAAATGAGACGGCGCGAAAAGTGCACACTAATCTGGCTAGAATAACCAAAATCAGCACATAAAAGACATGCTTCGGTGTGATTCAACGCCCGTAAATTAGCAGTACGGGTTGTATTATACGAGTGTCACACAGCGCTTTGGGTTAAGTCGCTATACTAAGCAAACGAGTTACTGTGCTGAAATCCCTTGGGAACATTCAGCTCACTTTCCAGTGCACACAACAGGTTATACCCGCTTTTGGAGAATAAATTTTTCTGTGTCCAGTGCAGTAACTTAAGCTCTAACTAGACAGAACGGCACCAAACTGACAGAATTTGTGTGATGAGATGCCTTCACATACAAATTTCATCACTTAAGTGTGCACTTTGGTGTGAATATTTAACCTCAGATTGGTATCTGGGTTTTTACTGATTTATCTTTAAACTTGACTAAGTTGAAATGTTGTGCATCATCCTCTATTTAGCTTGGAAATTTATGATACTATAGAAACAGGGCGGGTGTACATGCCACAGAGTAGTCGAAATAGCTTGGTAACTTTCATGTTCCGGGACTAGTCATTCTATCTTCGTCAATATACGTATGCAAAGTTTTGCGCGAAGCTCAAAATGCTGCTGATATTTAAGTTCACAGTTTGCAGCAATTTCATTCAAACTTAAGAAATCGCTAACCTGGGAAATCATTTTTGTGTGCGTTATTCATCAAAAACATAAAATGAACTTGCTATGCTCAGTTGCATTTTACTCAAAGTTAAAAAGGGGAATAACCTACACTTCTGATTAACAGTGGATGAAAATTTGTTGCTACGTTTGATTGGCGTGATGTTGTCTGGGTGTTTTTGAACAGAGAATGTACAAATTGATTTCTGTCTATACTTCGAAAAATACAACAGCTCTTGCGGTTCAGCTTCTAATCTAATGAGTTGTTGCAAACGGCTATTCACTATTCGCGGTCCTTCATAAGCTTGGTATTGTAGACACAATATCTTCGTTTAACAATACACTCTCAACGCATTCCTACTCTCTGAAACTCGTTACCGCCTCACCGACCATTCGTGATTGAACAAAATTTTGACTGAAAAGCAAACATATGTTTCAACTATGAAAAGAAATGTCATTGAGCACTGATCAAATGCAGCATCTAAATCGGTAGTCGGTAGATTCACTAAATTTTGACGGATGCAAATGAGCACTCGAAAGCAGTCATGTTCCCATTCTAAAATATACAAACATGTCATAAAACTTGATCCATAAAAACCCTTTTTCAGCACTAATCTTCCCTAGAAAACAGTACAGGCAGTGAAATAACCTCTTTATTTGTAATCGCTGAAAAGCAGAATCTAATCTTGTGAAACCTAAAAAATCCACCACCGAAAATTTGTCCACAAAATAAGCAAAGTGGGGTTGTTATTTTTGCACCTGTAGTTACACTCCCTCTTTCAGTCTTTTCAGCCGTTCCAAAAACTTTCGACAAATGAAAGTCTTCTTATCCAAGACAAAAGCAATGCAAGTTAGGACCTCGTATCTGACAAATCCTGTGTGTTCTCTGTGAATAATAATAATAATAACAGAATTGTAATAATAACCACCCAAGCCTAAACAAGATACGATTTTGGTGAAATACATTCATCTGCATATCAAGTTTCTTTTCAATGGAAGGCGCACCTGAATCCCAGCTGAATCTTCCGTTTATGATTAATGTGCCGCACACAAGCCACTTCATGTTTTAGTTGGTACGATATTCGAGATAATGCAGTGTATTTTTATTAGGGAAACTACTGACATGGCTTCCGAAAACACGTCAACCATTCAAAACCGGTTTCACTCTTTTTGGGACTAGTCAGATAGGCGCAGTCCCCGAGTACCGTCGAATATATTTTCTAATCTAATTTCGTAAATGAGCTGTTTGGCTGGGATTCAGTTGAGTTTGCTGTGAAAAACAAACTGGTGTGCAAATGAGTGTCGACTTCGTACAATTTGGCTTCTAGCAGAACATAACGTTGAAGGAAACCCTGGAACTGATCCCACATGAGGAAGTCCGAAATGAAAAAAACCGGTCATGGGTTGTCGTAGAGTTCTAGACAAATTGTGCGTGCTGTTCTTTCAAGAAGATATGGTCTTGTACAGAAGATGCAGTATAAATATCAATAAACTAAGAGAGTGGTTTCATACAATAGAACAAGAAATGCGAGCTATAATTCCTAACGATTTTGTGGGTTTAAAGGTTCTGCAGTCACTGAACAAGAAACCGACCGATGGCGTTTACGTCACCAAATGTTGCGTTTGCGTGCTTTATTGATGAAAAATTATTTTTTTTTCATCTGTGATCTGAAAACTAAGTGATGTTTACATCAGAAAAAACAGTGTTATTGGGTCAGGTCGTCAAGAATGTGCACGAAAATGTGCAGCGCTTACGTGTGTTCTATGGCATTTGGAAGGTTTCACGGGTAGAAGGAGTAGAGGAGTCAGTAGGTTCACTTGAAATAAATGATTACAACATTATCACAGCCTGGTTGAACGCTGATCGACACAGATTCAAGCATTTAATTATCTATATGACCATCGAAGGACATTAACATCCAAATGTTTACTTCTACGACAGCGCACGTTTGTTAGGCAAGCTTGCTGAAGAATGTTAATGTCCTTGCGTTTTAATACAGGGCTTTGGACCAGCTGGAATGTTTGTCAACTTTACTTTTATTCAACTGCACAAGCTATGTGCGACTGTTGGTGGTCCTGCAGGTCCGTAAACTCAAACCCGAGTCATCTATCTGACGAGTGCAATCAACCACATTGGCAATTCACACTCTTGGGTACCCACAAAGCATTGCTCACATCCCAACCCCCACTACTCATCGTCCCCGCCTAGCTGCCTTTCTTGAGTCAACATTGATTCTTGAATTTTAATAACCCAGGCCCCAGAACACTGGTGTTTAGATCTTCCACTTTATTACAGGCCTATCACCTACTTTAGGTTAAGTTTAGTGCACAATGGGTAAGATTTTGTTCATTTGGAATGTTGCTTAACAAATGACCGTAACCGTATGTGTTATTCATTTTATAACTTTCTGCATGGCAGGCAGTCTAAAAATATCAAAACTTCTCTGCATTTAACTCTAAGAGAACCGATCTAAAACGGTCGCCTCAGAGACGATGGACAATGGAGATGGTGCTATAACCTAGCATGCGCCCTTAGTATGACATCGCTGTTCACTTTTTGGTTCCGCAGAGGAAATTCTACAGTCCGTGACAGGAGACATTAGCACTGCAGATGATCATCAAGGCTTTTAAAACAAGTTTTATGATGGTCATGAGGTATCTGGGAAGAAACTATCAAAAACAGTCACTCCCGAGTGATATAGGATGCAGAACCGTACGTTTTGCATACCACTGTAACTCAATTCCATTCTCGAATTTAATTCGGACATTCGCTATTCTTCAACTCCTATCTAACTCGACTATGGTTTTTAATGCTCGGAACACACCACACAACTGGTAATGTGTTGAAATATTGGTAGCTCGGGTGAGTTTATTGGTTGTTGATCAGGTGGCTGTTGATCTGTTCGCCGAGCTCGGCAATTGGCTTGCAAACGTTTCGTCACCATACGAGGAGACATCATCAGTGCGCAGTTGGGTGCGCACCACCACCTTGCCAAACTTTAGGTTATTCATTTACTTGTAGACGGGTGCAGTCCCGTGTAGGCTAGGGATTATTGGGGAAAGCTAGCGAACATATTCGGAAGCCTATTAACGCTCAGACAAACGTACCGAATATGCATGGTAGTTATACCAATTTTCGACTAAGATGTACCGAGTTGCACACGGCCAAAAAGGCTAAAATGGCTAACTTAGTCGGAATCACCTGTGTTTACTTTGATGTTCGGTTCACTGGAAAAAAAGTGGCTGAAAATGAAGGCCTGCAACTCCGCAATGGATGTGTTCTCGTTCGTTCGTTCACATCTGGATGCAGATATGCTGTTCGACAGCGACGCCACTAAATTTAAAAATAAAGCGAAGCGGCCTAGGTGGGCTCGTTCAGTGGCCGTTGCGCCAACTGAATAACATGCAGGCTGATTGTTCGCCTGCTGGTAGTTTCAGTCGGCTCCCAAGCAAGTCTATGACCTGCTCACTCATCAGAGCTGTTTTGTCGTCTCCGTCCTTATTTGGCTCGAATTAAGCTTTTATCGTAAACAACTTCAAGACAGCACACATGCCAGCTCAAGTGGCTGAGTCCGTATCATTGTATCTCGTCAGAAGCGTACGGAAAATGGAATACAATAACAAAATAGGAAGCGCAAACTGAATGTTTCGTGCCATGGACACGGAGATAACAATGTGCCCATGTGTCATGTTTCCACTTCGCTATGGTAATGACTTCAGTATCCTGAAAACGATTATGTGTGGCACAATTTTGAGAGTCCATGAAATTTTGAAATTAAATCAGACCAAATAAGCTGAGCGGAAAAGCTTCACAAAAGATACTGAATGACAAATATCCCAATTCGGTGACCCAAAAATAGCACAAAATGCTTTTTAAAAAATGTCCTTTGAGAGGTACAGGAATTGATTGATGTTGATTTTCCAAATAAATAAGAACAATGCGTTCCAACTAATTTGCTCCAAGGTTGATGAAAACCAACCCTGCTGCTCATGTAAATCCTCATTTTGTGAGCATTTTGGCATGCACCAGCAGGGTTATCACACGTATTTTGTAGTTGGTCGTTTAAGTAATTATGCAGTTACATTCATTCCGATAAATAACTTCAACACCCTTTCTCAGACTAGTGCCGCGGCTTATGGACAACGTTCCCAACAGATTCTTACGTATAAATAGAGACAATTACACCACCTAGTTCATCCGTCCAACCCAAAGAATGAATATTCGCTCGACTTTGGCTGGTCATGTTGAATAGAAACAGTGCTGTAATATTTCTGTATACTTGGACACAATCGCAAACTTCTGTTTGGGTTGAATAATGGGGATGAACACGACGATAAGTGTACAGTTTCACAGCTCAAACTTTCAATCGGGTTGGTTAATCTTTGCCAGGATCAGAGTAACCTATTACTCTAGTCCTAAAGAAGGTCATCGAAAGCAGTCGGATGTAAAAATCTATGCAGTGATAGTTGAATTTTCTGCACTACTAATCAACCTAAAAGGATGTCACGAGCAACGCACAATCTGTTGGACTTCATTCTTACCGATTATAGTGCGTATATTTTAATGAGCAAATATCACTAACGCACTTCTTCTAGCAATGTTAGGAATGATGTAATTTGCTCGAGATCTCTTTCAGATAAGAATGATCTGTTGCCCTGAAACCTGAAACCATGTATCTAATGGGCAGACGACCCTATGGCCTTGTGGCTTTAAACTCCACACGACGGCTGAGAGAGGTGTTGGAATAAAGGAAGATACATGTGGCAATGAGGGTCACTGAAAGTAAATCTATGATAGGCATTAGATGGGCAACCGCTTAGGAAGCTTTTGGCTTAACTGTAACAACGCCTTTGAACAATGTAGGAACTGCGGACAAACTATTGCATTACTACCACTGATGCCTAGTCAGCCGAGACTTGTCCAGTCCATATCCTTAAAACAGATTCATAGATTTCTGATAGTTGTTTATGGCCACAATATTTATTTTCATATGACCAAAACGTACTTTAATTTTAGCAGGAAATTGAGTGTTGCCATTGGTAGTTGGACGACTATTTATGGAGCTTTGTATAAACCCCGTCGTCATATTCTACGATGAAAGATCGGGAGTTGAAGTGTTCTCTCATATTATTGAAATTATTATTACAGTATTATGTTATTATATTATTAGATGATATTTGTTATATTATATATATCATATATCATTATAAAATTGTATATTCTATTATATATTATATGTATACATTGCATACATTATGATTAAATGTTGTTTTTTGGCTGACACAATTTACGCCCTAATGCAGGTGGTAATGAGTGAGAAACGCTGTGGTTGTTTGAATGTCTCTTTACGGATGTCACGCAGAGACCAGTAGTGCGATCTAAAAGCTACTTAAATCATCCCGGTAAATTTCTGACCTCCTAAAGCAATATACCCATCTTCTTGCTCGGGTAGCCTGACGGGCAGTCGAATGTGAGGTTTATCGGACTCCCACAACAAACATCGAGAAAATCATGATGCAGACTTTTTGCGTTGAATGGCAGTCTTTTGATATCATCGGTTCTGAACTGTACACCTTGAGAGAAATCCCTTTTAGGAGTGATTTGCACATTCACGTTTTTTGGTACTGGATGTTTTGCCTCCGAGAAAAACAGATTATCTGGTTAATCTAGACTATCTGGTTTTACGTGGGCGGATTGAAGCAGTTCTATCACACAACGTTCGCGGGATGGTTCCACTTGTACAGAACTTGTGGATTGCAAAAACTGGGCATTCTGGATGTTTCCCTTAGCCGATTCAGTTAATGGTGCCGGTAGGAACTTGTCATTCTTATACTTATCCAGATAGTGTGGGATGACGTATCCTCTTCATCCATCCAGAATTAGGTGCACGGATGCAAACAGACCCAATCCAAAAGTGTAGACGGAAAAATTTTGAAAACTCTAGCTGAAAAACTTAACGTTATGTTTTTTAAAATGTACTGAAACCGCGCATCACAAGCGATGCTGACCTATGGATATTGCGCGAAGCATTGTCCACATCAGAAGGATGGGAAACCTTAGTTATATCAAACGAATTGACTCGTCAGTTGACGTATAACAGGTTCACATTGGGCGTCTTTCATCTGAGCTCCATCGTGAGACCCAAATAAAAGAGAAAGCATAATAATGCCTACTTTAATGGGGTTTGAGGGCTCCCAAATAAAGCACGGCCTCCGTACAAGAGATACTTCCTGACAAGTTCCGTGAAGGTGTTAAGACCTTCTAAATTCTTGATAAATGGTAAGTGGCTTAAAAACAGAAGGCTCAAAACATATGCTGATTCATGTAGAAGTAGTGCTTAGCCCCGGTTGTTGAACCCAACAATGTTAGGTGAATTTTACCCCGAGTTTAACTCTAACTCTGATTATCCATAGGTCATTATTGTCATGTGTTTTCTCTCGCACTCCCAACAGAAGCCATTTCTGGAAGCAAAAAGTGCATACGTTGGTGTTTTGATTTGGGTTGCTTGAAAATATAGAGTTACTATTGGACTCACGGATTAGTCTCCAGAATGATGGCAAAATGTTTATCTATAGTACATACCTAAATATGCGATTTTTCGTCAAACTAGGTCACGCAACAGCTCAGCAGTGAGTACATTCAATAGTTCTAACAAGGTCTTCCAAGGCCTCGTAATTCTCCCAATTATTTTGTCGTTCAGTGATTTTGGTCGATGGTTCCTTGATCAGGTGTAGTACGATTGTAGTTTCGAGCATAAATAGTTACTGGATGGCGGTCGCAATGGAACAGGGTTCTCTTCTGCTGTTCACGTCATATGATGGATTGTTTAGCCAGCTTGGCGTTGCTGGGCAACTGAGATAACCGTAACACAGTACGTGAAAACATCAAGTGCTACCTCGTCCTTGAGTATCGGGCGCTTAACCACTGGGGCTTATGAAGCACCTCTGTCGGAAATCCGCGAATGTGTCCATTCCGCCTAGCCCTCACAATTCCAATGAGTACAATTTTTCCAGGTGTCCTTTAAGATGTCTGGCTGTTCAGTTTGAATAGAAAGTTTTAGACATCCTAGCTCCTGTTCACAGCTCAACGAAATATGATAAATCAGTTGGGTGAGACGTCCAAAGCATAATAATGGCTAGCCAAAGTGTTTGGTCCTGAGCATAGTGACTGAAGAGGCTGGAAAATTCAACACACCCAAGAAGCCTGTAAAATGGCGAAGAGCTGAAGCTGAATATTAGTGCAGTTCGCAGTGAGAACCCATTCGAATAGGCAAAAGTGAGGTGCTGAATGAACACTGGGGGCTTACGTCACAGTGTGTTACATGTAGTAGTTGCGTCACCTGACGCATGCCTACACTCGCTTTGAATTTTTCGCACGCAACGCCTGTTAGAAATATTTTCGCGGAAATCACAAGATCATATCTTGCCGAAAAAATGAAATGAAAGGATTTTTGTGGGTTGCTGGCTTTTCGATTACGGGCTAGATACTTTTTTCATACCTGTCATGTACGTCAGTCTACGCATCGCATTATTCTGATGGTAAGCCGATGAGTGTTTTCTATTTTTCTGCGCTTCTATTCAAACTGCGGCAACCAAATCTTCAACAGCTAATTAGTGGAGGCGTTCAAAAACTGTTAACCATCTTCACAAGTTCTCTATGTAGAACTCGTTGAGTGTAGCATGGTTGATGAGTGCAACGCGGCTTGAAGACTAACATATTTAGGAATATCCAGAGGTTTCAGCTCTACCAGCTGTAATATTGTACCGTTACACTTCTCCTCAACTTCTGAATGATTTCTCTTTCTTGTCCTTTCATGCATGTGGAACTGATGACCTTACTCACGATTTCGACCAGCCTGCGTGACCTCCTATTGATCGACCCCAAGCAAGCTGCATGCAAGACAGTTTTGTGATAAGCTATTCCAACAAAAAAAATTACGATTTCGTAAACTAATTTTGGATCCCCGTATGCCTGTATGCTTAAATACCACTTGGCTTATATGCAAATAAACACCCACTCGCGAAGTAAGTTGATATCAACGGCAGATTCAACTGAATCTCAGCAAAGCCTCCTGTTTTATTATTCTTTGATTGAACATGCGGCCCAAAGCTCGCCTCATGTTTCATTTGGAAAAATGTTCAAGGCATGAAAGTAATTTTTTGGCACGACGATTCACGTACAGTTAATGAAGCCCTGTGAATGCTCCATCACAGTTTTCCGTCTTACAAGGGACCATTCGTACCCGAAGATCTCTAACGTGATCCCCCATTCTATTTGTCAAATTTGCGGCAAGGTAAACTGTTTGCAATTTGTCACTTGCCACCACCGTTGGGTCATGCAATTATCTTGTATTTCCTTAAATTTCTCAAAGAATTACTAACCGTTGTCCTCATCTATAGCGCTACTTCACTTTGTGCTCCCAACTTCCGGTACTCTCAATCCGGTTCCCGAAATGCCAAGAGTTTTTTTTATTATTTTAGAGTGAGTGCTTTCTTTAGAATAAGAGCAGATGCACACTGATGTGCCCGAAACTTCACTACTTAAGGTCCATATTGCTGACTCGGTAAACGCAGCTACTTGAAATCAAGATTTTACTCACATAGTTTCTGGATGACAGCTGTTAAGAGTTTGTATTCTATGATTTTTGAGGGAAGATAATATCGGATATCTAGTAGAGTGTTGCGCCCCGAAAAGCAGAAATACTGAACAACTAAGCACAAAAATTAACAGCAGGTCCCAGATGACATGCGCATTAAGATGCCACGTTTCACTCAAGCAGAACGGTTAAATAGAGTTTTGTTCGACGTCACTAAGATTTAGTTTAGCGTCCTCTAAATCTTCCGGAAATTTTTGTAGTATCGGATTTATTTGGTTTATTTTATCAAAATTTTCCACACAACTCCCCGACTACACAGACCTTTCGTCGGTTCTGAAATGCCCGGAACACACAGCTAGGAAGGCTGGTGGATGAGAGGCTGGCCTTCAAAAATATCTTTCCACTGGTATAAACATCTTTTCAGGTATAGACATCTGATAACTAGTGAATGCCTTCGCCATTGCTAAGGTCTCAAATCGGAATAGTGCCGTATTTTTATCGCGTAGTATATTTCTGTATATCTCAGCTCCGAAATGATCACGTTTCTGGCAATGACATGAGCTCAGTCCCGGCTGTTTTCATTCCGATTATTTTAGAGTGATAAGTTGCAGATGTGTATGTAAAAATAGCAAGCGAAGCTGATGATGTGTGCATCACATCTCGCCTGATAGCAGACTGTTCGCTTAGGGAAACGATTGTAAATAGAACAGCAAACGAACCCGTCTTGTTGCGCCAGTACAATAATACAAAGCCATTCACAATAATTAATTGTGTGGGGAAAAACAACAATGCGATGAGCGACCAGGAACAGGTGAACGAATGTGCATGAGCAACATTCATCTTACGTTCTATTTGTGTGTGTGCCTGCGTGCCCAATGTTTCCCTGATGTGGGTGCTTGGTGCAGCCTGATCAAAGTAACGCAGACAAGGTGCATGTGTTTGTGCAAACATGCTGTGCGTTATTCAGCTGGCAAAACAAACAAACAAACAAACAAACAACGGCAGGCACTGATACAATGGATCTGCGGGAAAACGTTAGGCGTAAGTCAAATTCTAACAGCTCAGCTTGTGTTGCACCGAAGGTTGTCTAATTTATCGACTTGGCAAATAAACACATGTAACAGCTTACCGATCTGACCATATTTTACGTAACGAGATTCCTAATCCAACAGCTGGCCCTCGTTCATACAATGGAGAAAGCAACAGTGGCGAAAGACCATCATGGGTTGTGCAAAAACGGAAGACATTCCAGTGGTGTGGAAACGAAGCTTGAAGGAGGTGCATAGTGCGTATACTGCTAATAAAAATAATCTTTCAAATGTACAGCTGCCTTGCCACACGAAGGAAGCACGAGAGCTAGTATACTATCAGGTTGCCCGAACATGGACAAAAGCATCCAGGATGCGAAGCTGGTTTCGAACCACTTACCTTCGGGGTAGCAAGTTCCCGCCTTAATTAGTGAGTCACCTTGAACGCGATGCGGAAACTGCTGACGGATAATTCACATGGCGTTGGTCTACGATGGTTCTGTCTTAAACACGGCCTGCTGCATTCAATCAGTTTGCACGACAACCTGAAAGAGTTTAACCTGTTTAAAGCAAGAGTAAATTTCCTGGGAAAACGCTGCTTATAAGGTTCATGAATAATCTTTGACAGCCACTATCAATTTCACCATTTTTAAGGTGCCTCCATTGGGCGTAGTCACCCCGAGCTTCTATCACATTAATTCATAATTTGTAAGTTGAATTTTACGCTCGTTTTCAATTTCAGTTGGTATTGGATCCACTCTCCTCATGTTAACCTGACCGGCAAATTTTTGTAAGCGTCCAATAGTAGAAAAGCTGTTCTACTCCATTGTGTGCATGGATCTTTTGAGCCGCATTAGATTGTTAGTAACACAACACCATTTCGGATAAACTTTGAGAATCAATAATGCATTTAAAAGTATGCTGTTGAATTTTTAAGTCAGAATAGCATGTCGAAACCTTTTTTATCCTCAAACTATATGAGAAAGTAATCGTAAGCCCATCATTTCAGTCGCAGCTTAGTTCACCGGCAGCAAGTTCGGCGACTACAATAGGCTTTATTGGTCCCCGTAGGTAAGTTATGTGATAAAACTGGTCCGGTAGAACCTATTTCTTACATGAGATTATGTGCATATGGCCAGACGCAAACAAAGACAGTTGTTCCCAACGCCGTATTCGGTTAGTGTGAGGCCCAAACTTTTATTTGCCTCTCTTTGCTTGTCAACTGTCAGACCAGCGTCATAAAACTGATCTCCCAACCGTGCGGTCAATCACCACAATTAAGCAGGTTGTCTGGTGATGATGAATCAGGCCGCCCTATCAATTGCGTGAGTTCTTTCGAAACCCAGACCGACGGTGACATCTGTAAAGACCCAAACCCGTGAACATTATAGGGTTCTCCTGAAGTGTACAACTGTACAGCACGTTTAAGGTAGCCCGAAAGACAGTTATCTTGCGTGTATTGGCTGATGATTGAACAGTCTGTAACTGCACGCTCATGGTGATGAAATGTTGACCATTAAAACGGATTTGGGTCATGGCTAGATAATTTTCTTTGTCTGTGTGCAGTAAAGCTGCACTGAATATAAATTACCAATAGATCACGTGACTATTCAGTGTCGTATAGCAACTACCGTAAACAAACAAGACGATCTGGGTGGTAAATTAAGTTTCGGGTTGGACCACATGACTGCTTTGCATAATCTTCTTTGCGCCTCTATTCCATGTCTACGAAACGATACCGGTGGCCGCATGCCTGAGGTCACATTTTATATGAATAAAGTTTATTTACTCTGTTTCTCATGGTTGGCTATCCCATGTAATGACGCCTTAAATTCTCAACTCGAGTTTCTTGTAATTTCTTTCACTCCGTTTTGATATCATATGTCAACTTTATGCTTTTTACACTCAACAGTGCCCAATTGAAACTCTACTGACGAAAAACGTGTCACTGCCTTGGTTTTAACATTTTAAACCCACCTCTAAACATTATGAAAATTTTGTCTTTGAATGCTTTGTCTTGTTAAAATAACGTTTTAACTGGAGAGTCAATGGCTCTCCAGGTTGCCCTTGTCAATGAATGATGTTCAATGACCGCGATCCTTTAAGCAACCAAATAAATTGCACTTGGTTATGTTTATTTGGTTATGTAAAATGACGAAGACCTCAAAAATCCTTGTAGCACCCTAAGTTGACCATGGTTTACAGAGTGAAAAGTGCATGTTGTGATAGCCACAACTCCAGGTTGTCCTAGGCTTTTCATTATTTTTGTGCCGGTTGACTGTAATAAGTGGAATTTTCCGCGAGCTTGTTCATACAAGGCGAAAAAATAGGTCTCGATTTAAATTCCCCCACCCCCAAGTGCTGCATAAAACTGCTAGATTGCTGTGAACAGTTGTGTTATGAACGCTTTGATTAGATTTTCGCCCCCAACATATGTTAGTTGCAATGGTCGCATGGCCGTATTGAAGGTTTATTGCATATAATACAAAACATACAAAGCACTGCAATGAAGACGACCTTTCATAAATACAGATGAATTAGCATGTAAAAAACTCACTGTAGGTGGGAATTTGGCTGAAGATGTCCAAATTATGGATAGTTTTGTCATAGTGATCAAGGTCAAACAGGCAATAGGGCCTGGCGTGTACGGGTTTCGTCTTGGCTACTAGTCCGAAATGTCACATTTTTATTCGAAAGCGGGTAATTTAGTGATTAAAATTAATTCAGTAGTATTTGAATGTTATGCGGGTAAACACACCACTTTATAGGTGTACAGATCACCTTTACATGTGTGCTCTTGAAAAATGATAAGAGACTGGGGATGTTCTTTATTTTTTAAATGCAATAGTTTAATACTTGGAACAACTTGAAGGTCACAGACATGGCACCAAAAGTATATTTGAAAAACCTTATCTTCATTAATGAGAGACAAAAAGTTCATCTGCCATCGAAAAAATCCATTGTTTCTGTGAAGAAAACACATAACTCAATATATTGTGTAGAGTCGTTTTGCCTAGATTTACATGAATGCTTTCCGGGTTTCTGTTATACGCGTTTGCACGGAGGAAACCGTTACAAATGTTTCAACAAACCTACATGGACTGCTTATTGTAGGGTTTTGATGTGACTGATTGTTAGACTAGGCACAAGACGCTTTGAAACGAAAACTTATCTGCAGGAAAACCAGTTGTTAGTGCAAGACACATGAAATGATGCGCAAACCTTTTAGGATGTGCATCTAACCTGATTAGTTTGTGCTAAAAGCGGCTGAAACTGATAGTATACCTCCGCTTTACAACCGAATAATGTACGCGCTCTACCATGAGCAACACTTTATTTAAAGTTGTAAAAACTCACTCAGGTGTGTGGACGAGTTTTTTACGCTCGTTTCTTTGTGTGGCACCCACTGATTTAATTTACCGGACCTCCTCGGCGCAAGCCGCCCTCACCACCGCCGCCATCACTGTGGGCGAGATGTCACCGAGGCGACTAAGTAAAGTTCTTTCCACTGAATTGGTTACGGAACATGAGCTTCTGTCTATACTCATAGTGTACAAATATGAAAGAAGGTGAGAACGATAATTCCGTCTCAAACTTTTGTGTCATCTCTATGAAAACATTGATGTTTGCTACCACTTTCATTTGAGAAGCAAATAAAACACAAAGAAAGCCGACTACTGAAGGTCTAATTCGTTGGGTTTCGAAGACCTTTCCCGATTTGCCCACACAATCCAATGCGACGTTCATTTGCTTATTAGTTATGACCGTTCTTATTTGGTTTTTCTTTTGAGTTTCGTGCCCGATTACACTACTCTACTGTGCAGGAAACCAGTGGACTTTTTGTAACTACCCGGCGCTAGTCGTCCAAAGATGTGTACTGTGTGTACTGTGTACTGAACTGAGCATTACTCTTCCACTGCACTTCTTGCCGACGTCAAAACTTCCAAGCCGAATTCTGCCAAACTCTAGCCAGAAGGAGTGTAAGCTAATAAATCACATTTTCCCACCCCATTTTCCCAATACCTTTTTTGTACACATTTCCATGGTTGAATAACAACCCAAATTATAAAAAAACAATGAAACATTTTCCAAAAGTTGTTTTTTTGCATCCGTCATAATTTTTACTGAATCGGATTCCGCATTCACTGTGGAAGAATTATCACTACCTCAATTAATTAGTTTGATGAGTCCAGGGCCACCAAGGTACATCTTATCAGCGTAGGTTCACTCTAACGAGTCAACTGACAGCACCGGTTAACCGCATTAGTTCATACCAGTAAATAAGCTGGGGATTATTTTTAGCTTAAGTGACCCTTTGGCACGCGGACTGAGTTTTGTTGGCTTTCAAAATCCTAATTTACATCGCGTTTTTCCCTAGGTTACTAAGTGTGTTTTCATTTGAGCTGTTACTATTTTCTGCCAAATCGCCAAACTATTTCAATACCCACCTGAAGCCGGTATTGGATGGTGCATTATAACCTTCGACTGCGGGTTACAACGTTTGCAAAGTTCTGTTTGTAGGGGTTAGTGAAAATTTGCGGCGTTTGGTCCAAATGACTTTGAAATTTCTCAGTTATAAGTCAGTTTGAAAACCCATAAGCTACAAAAAAGGACTTTGCTTTAGAGTGAAGTGTCCTGTGTCATGGAAACAATGAGGTCCGACCGATTCCATAGATTTCAGTTAGCCGTAAAACTATTTTAATAGGATTTGAAGGCGAGCATTTTCTTCGACTTGGCCACAGACATACATAGAGTAGTAGTGACGAAATCAACAATTACATTTAGAAGAATTGTAAAATGTTCAGTTTGAAAGAGCAGACAACCAGCTTGACAACCGGTGGCGTTCCGCTCACTCTAGGTTGACAAAGCATGAGGATCAGGCGAACTTCACGGCCATATAGAAGAACGTCGGCTGCATATTTCTTTGACTTGCAGCGAGAACACAACTTTCGGGAATCTCTTACTGAGTGCAGAACTTAGATCTTGGGCAGAGTGCATCCAAAATGTTTTCGCGCATGATGCACTACCATCTCACAGCTTTGGAAAACTTGACAAAAAGGGTTTAAGAAACTTTGATAATGAATTAGTTCCATCAACAGCGTTAGAGATTTTTGTGCCACTGCTGACTGCGACCATTTCTAGGCGTTTTTAAGGAAATCTGCAGTCCTTTATAAAATATTTATAAAAGTATCGACTGACACTTTGAATAGTAACTTTCCCGGTGACCATGTCCTGAAGGTGGGATAAATTTTTCCCGACCCACAGGACTTCCTTATAAGGAAGTACCCATATGAACGAAACGATAGATAGATACCGAATGTTCATTTATCAGTGGATGAATACTTCAGATCCGCAGTCACCACGACCACTAGCCCAAGGCATCATTTGGCTGTTCCACACTAAGCTTTTTTCTGTTTATTTAAAAGAACGTGCAGTAAAAAACAACGAATGAATCTAAAAATGTGAATTCGCAGGTGGTAGCCCTCAGTATAAAACTCAAATCCTACCTCTTGACAGTTAGCAAATCTTCTTCATGGGCACTGACATGTCAAGAACAGTTGCCTGACCATTCACTATCGTTGAGTACGGACAACGCCATCTATGCAATGGTAACCTTATCGACACACCTTTGTCCGGCTCAAATATATATGTAGAAAAGAAGTCAACCAAAATCAGTTGTACTAGTCCTGACCTTCAGTATTGACTATTGTTTTAACCATTTTGCGTTCTGCTCGTTATTTTTGGTCGGTTTTTTCAATTTTATATACGTGGTTGTGCTAAAAAGTGATAAATGAAAAAAAAATGACTTTGCTCAGGTGTTATTTACCAGAAATCAGATGCTTAGAAAGTTGAATTTGTGTTCTGATCCAAGTTCGCAAAAGGCTAGATACCGTCCAACCGAACAGCGGACAGTTAGTGATGTGCCAATAAGCGGTTACAGCTTGCTCATCAGCTAAAAATCCGTGATATTTTCCATTGAATCTCACATGATTTCCTTCAGATTTTTTCAGTTCTCCTGCATCTGGCAAAACACAAATTAATTTCCTCCATTTCTAAAACCAGAAGTTCGCAAATCCGGAAATGCAATTAAACTAACCAGGAGGATGGAACAGGGTCGGTTGCGCACCGTTTCGGTTAGAGGGGATAGTAGCAATGATTTTGATGATTCGGATGCTGCTGTTGATGGTGTTAGATGACGTTAGTGGCGTATGAGGTAAATTAATGGGGAGAAATATAGCTATCTTATGTTGGAAGGCAAGCCTATACCTCAGTGGATGTGCTCGTTTTCAAATGTTGGATACAGCCACCAATATTCACATTGTATCACGTTCAACAGGGTTCGGCACTTTCGGAGATAAGAACTCTTAATAAATGGAAAATATTGGTTCTAATCAGCCGACGACCTTTTCGGACAAGTTTTATGTCTGCCTGTCCATAAAGAGGATGCGCTTTCCGACTGATCATCGATCTTCTGCTAGGGCCTGAAAACCACTAAGCCATGAGCCTAAAATTTTACCTCGTGTTTGCAAAAATATGTGGTCCAGCGTTACAGTTTGAAGCTACCAAAGTATCCATTATTCCTACGCCCATCTGACTGGAGTTTCTCAAGATCCCGCCACAGCTTCGAAATGTAAAATAAGCGGTGGTTAGACACAGTTCAAATTGAGGAATAAAATTTGACAAGGGATAACCTTGCTGTCTGTGCTAGAGGTATACGGACGCACAAAATTTTGGAACAGAAATAATAAACATTCGTTATCTGACTCACTACAATAAAGGGCCGTTACGTCAAAACTTCATCTTTGGAATAGGTGGACTAGAGACCACTGACAAAGTCGAGTGATCCACCTGATTTACCACTAGATGACGACATAGTTTCAACAAATTGCTTAAGTACTTGGATAGGTTGTAAGTTGTACAAGTAGTATAGCCCACGACAGGACGTATGAGAATGTCTCTTTTATGCACTTTCGGCGGCCCATAGAATACTTTGGGGTCTATTGGATACAGGCGCAAGTGAATATCATTGTGTTTGACCGAGTTTGGGCTTTACTTGTTGTAGGTACTTGCTCACGCAAAGTTTGGTCGTATTGAGAGTTGGGCCTTCTTTCTGCGGTTTGATCTCCACCACAGCCCTCCTTTGGTCCCTCTTTGCAGGTTTTTAGATTGCTTACACAACTTTTATGTTTCAGTGTTCAATAGTTGGGAAATGTTTAATCCTAGATGATATTCGTACATCACACTCCATAAAATAACCTAAACAAAACCAGAGTGGAAAATCAAAGACCGCTTAAGTGGGTCGACGCCGACATTCAGATGGCCACTATTATCTTAACGCTAAAATATGAAACGCTTCAAGGTCAAACATTTGTCCTGCTAAACTTGCTCAAAATGACTGCATGTACCGAGCTGACGATAAAACAGCCGGCTTTCCTCCCAAACTTTGTTGGCAAAGTTTACTCTAAAGGAAATGATTGTCCTATCAGGACAGCAATATAAACGAAAATTTGCTTACTGTCTTCACAGGTGATTTTCACGTTCAGTATATACTACTCTGAACCAACGACCATGTATATCTAATTAATAGGATGAGTCCACAGACAGACTTGAACTACCTCTGGGAACCAATGCTGTTCCGTGTGTCCATTTGACCGGAATGTTTACTGGACAGTGTTACCATTCATTGTAGGCACTCATTGGCACTTCACACTCACATGGGTGATGATGGATATGGTTTTCAGGTTGTCAGATTCATCTTCATACCCGGGTGCACGTGCTTTCTGTAAATGTGGTTCAAAGTACATGCACAAGGCACTCAACGAAAGCAGTCAAGTGGGCACAGCGACAGTGGATTGGAGGCTCCTCTGGCCATGCTACTAGGCAAGCTGCTGAGTGAGATAACAGTTTCATAATTGGAATAAACCAGAGCTGTGAAACGGTAAAACATAATCTCGGGGCCATCCAGTGCCACAGATTTTGTTCTGAACCTGTCTGACTCTAAATATGCACTCAAGATAACCACTAAAGTAGTCTTCTCTACTGAGATATTTCTTTTCACTAATTGTCGTGCTGGAATTAGTACCACAAAATTAGACAGCAGTGCGGAATTTCACACCTTAACTAAATTTTCATGTCAATTTTTTCTGCATAAGAAATTTGGCTAAACCCTGATTTCACACAGCCTACCGACAGCGTACATAACTCAGATCGATAACGATCAGCCAAATGAGGCCACCAACCTGAACGGTGGGATCCGGGCAATGGAAACGGTATTGACCTAACCGTCAAGACCCCTAATTTAATTTATGAACAAAAGGAAGTATCTGTGATTTTCCATTGATACTGTTTTTTGTGAGTAAAGCCAATCTATGCTGAAAAGGTGAGGATCAGTGTATAGATGTTTCATCCCTATTAGGGCTCGATTCCCATCCAAGGACTGTGTTCGTTTGCTTGCATGTGAGCTTGTGTGTATATTGGGAACTACCATAGACCTAGAAATAATAATTACTAGGTGGAACGATTTTTCTCTTATTGTTGTTCATTATTACTTGAGTAGAATGAAATCGCGGTGGTTTTTTGCCCCAGTTATTTGCACAAAATATCCAAGTGACGTCAGTACGAGCAGCGACTATTCTCCAGACCAATTTATTACAGTAGCCCAAGGCTGGTGCATGTACCATGTGATTTGTTGAAAAATTTGCGGAAAATAAGCCGAAACTCTATCGTAAATAAAACTGGTAAATCAATTTCCCACAATCAACTGGTCTGAACAACTAAGATGTCGGGACCTTTTTTGTGGCCGATTTTATATAAATGCCACTACAAGACTCATAAAGGCAGGACGATCCTGATGGTGAGGGAGCACGATCCAGTTAACTCTGTCTGCCGCGTGTTAGTTATGATTTGCATATCACTAAAATCCATTAATGAAACAGTTAGGTAAACCCAGCGGATTATAACTTCCTACATCACCACTTAAGGGAACCGATAGACTATTGTGCTTCTAAAAGTTACGGAAACCCGGGGGTTATTGAAATTAGGTACGAATCCGCACAACAGTCGATTTCGAGCATGCAATGTTGGTCTGCCTTCAAACAAATCGTACTCCTCGGTCTAGTTGGGCTGCGTATCCTGGTACTGTTTTTCAGTCCAAATCCAGTATAATTGCCAGATACATCAAAGAATTCCCCATGCCTTAGTAACTGGTAATTTCACCAATCCGACGTTGGTCAGAAAACTGAATACTGTCTTTACAAGATATCTAATCTACCGTCGAATCTGATCTATTAACTGCAGCGAAAACACTCTATGTTCCTTCGCATTCCAAAACCAAACATGCGTAGAATATTGTACACATTCACAGCACCAAAGAGGGTAGGTCATAGCAACTCGCAGCTCGTTTGCCGTTCAAGAGCAAACGTGTACATGCAATCTATTGAGCACAGATCGCAGTGGATATTGTGACTTCTGTTTGATTAACCTCGGTGATTTTAAGACGGGAAGAGAAATAAATGAGGAGGACGAAGAGGAAGAAGTGGGTAATTAAAAGGTAACAGAAAGACATAAAGGGGAATGGGCTGAAAAAATCGAGTAATTGTGGGTGCGAAATCCGAAGGTCCTTTGCCCCAATTATTTAGTCCATTTGTGGGCGCGGGGGTAATTCAAATTCACAATTAACGAGAAACTAGGGAAAAGCTATCGAACGACTGAAGTCTGCGGAACTTTTGTCAGTTTTTACAGGGCGCGCAACCTATTGAAGAAGGGCTGCTTGCACTATCAGCTTTCCAGTACAACCACGCCTTTTAGGACCGATTCTGCTTTCAGGATCTTTGAGTTGAAGCGTACTTGCAGAGTGAATCAAGCTTGTGGATGACCCCAGAACCGTGTGCTTGAGTCTTATGTGAACGGTAACCTTGTCTAACAAGCATAAACGTCTTGTAACTACATTCTGATAATTCTTTAGCTAAGAGAGATGAACATGTGATTTCTGTAAATCTTGCAACATCAGCCAGTTATGCATGCATAATTAGCGAAAGGTCACTCAGTCTGAAGAAGTTTGGAAGCGATGCATTCTATGAGCAACATAAAACATTTTTGTTGATTTTGTTGACTTCAAAATTTCTTGAGGAATTTCAAGACTTCCTGAAATATGGCTCAACTAGTTACCCATCTCAACTAAATTTCCTTTTTCAGTCAGGATAACCCACGTCACAATTATTTGACTCTTACGTCAGCCGCCATCGAGCAATACATTCCATCTTGTCGATTTTATTCTACAGGACTGTCATTTACGAAAAACATTTACAAAAAAACGCTTCATGTTACTCGTGAAACTGGCACGTCTGATGCCATATTCCTTCAAGAACGACAATTGTTTGTTCCTCATAAAACTTTTGGTCAAAATCTGGTATACTGTGGTCGCCTTCAAAATCTACAGGCTAGCATCCACATGCTGACTGACAGTCGCCGCTTCCCTCATATCTATTCAGCTATGGAATTCTATGCTCCTTAGAGCTGAGCTATTATACAACAATTTACCGTTGGATTGATGATACCACATTGACGCTCTCTCTTACTACGCACCGTCGGCTTCCGCTGACCGCTGAGAGCTACCTATGGCTATTTGAAAAAAGTGGAACAGCAAACCACATCAACATTTTCTCCGAGAGAAAACTGTACTAATTTGTTCTAGCTGTACACTGACAAAGCCAGACTGTTCTACGTATTATGTTCATTCATACGCGTTTCTTCCAATTTCGTCTGCAGCTGTTCCTTTTCTGACAGATATCCCAATTCTGGTCAAACCGGTCAGACATGGCTGACACGATAACTGTTCAAGACTGTGTTCTTGCGAACATGTGCAACGAATACGTTAACGTGCGAATTGATTTCAGTGGAAGAGATGATTCACTAGACTGTCAGCAGAATATGTTTTGTTTGAAATATCTACCACCGGAAACCTCGAAAGTTCGGTGAAAGGAACGTGAACTTAGCAAAAATTTTCGGACATTAACTCTTCGTGCCCAAATCGGGTGTTGCACGTGAAAGTGGACACCACATTGTGAAGCTGTCAATCTGTCAAGCTGAAGACCGCACAGAGTAAATTCGTTGTCTTTTTGTTCATAACGGATCTAGAACTGCCATTACAAATTGTTTGGTAGGCGTTTAATAACAGGCGCACTTTCCGTTATGGTTTTGTCATTCATCTACGCATTCAACGTCGTTCTTCTGACTGATTTACAGAGTGGATTTTTTTCGTTTGGGACATGGATTAGCCTAGACGTGCGTGTTAGGTGTACTTCTCCTGTCTTTAACATGCACCTATGCATCTGCGTAGAAAAGATAAATCCGCGTGAGGGAGTTGAACCGAGTTATATACACTAGGCCAAAATGTGCCGTCCGTAACACAGCCCAAACTAAGTAGCATAGTATCACGATCCCTTGCCTTATGACTGTCGATTTTTTCGTAAAGTCATTACCTTTGTCTAGCAGAGAACCATTTCTCTCCCATCTTTCTCCTGGTAACTCGTCTTCACCTCATTTTTTAGAGCAAATCCAGTGAATGAAATGACAGAGGAAGGTCTTCTTGATCCTGTTCTTCCTATTCTGGACGAGATTGCATTGTGACTGAAAACGATCTTCAGCAACCTTATGGTTAGTATTTTATACCCAAAAATCTGGGTTTCAAATCAGTTAGAAAGCCGAGTGAATATGTATGAGGTAGATGCGAAAGTCATATCCTTTTCTTGCCACCACAGCTTAGTTGGAAATTGACAAAATTTAAGTACTGAAAACCAGTATATATAGAACATCTCATCAGAGCTTACGAAACGATGATGAAGGTGGAAAAAGTGCTATGCAAACTGCGCTACCAATCACAGTATAGACGGGATAGTTTCTGGGAAAAAGTTCTAGATAAGAACTAAGTGTAGTAGAAGTAAGGTATCTGTGATATTACTTGCCAGCAGTTTCCGGACAGTACCCCTCACATAACAGACTGCATACACTCAGGGGGAACAGTGTCATCATTAATCATCAGCAGTAGCGGCATAGACAGCACAACATCGACTTTCAACACTGATGCTTCGCTACCGTGTAAGTAGGCAATTCATGGTTCTACGTAGGCTGAGATACTGCCAGGGAGTTCACACCTAGACAGGAGGACTACTAGGGTCCTCGATCGAAGCCTTTGTTTCAAAAGCCTGACCTCAAAGCAAAGATGCCTGGAGGGTAATGCAGGTGCATTACAATTTTTATAGAACACGTTGCTACACGTGTTCCAACCCCCAACCTGGAGGGCCAAGAGACTGTGTTGGTCAAACCTCTAACCGTTGACCAATCTGGTATAAGAAGCTGCGAGTGCCGTACGGAGACCCGCCAGTATAGCTCAATGGGTCATGGAGGCAAACAAATCGCCTCACCGCGGTACGTTCTAGTCTGACGGACACTCCATGTGACAGGCGTTTACAGACGACAGTGTATCTACCTAAATTTGGAAAAATAAAAGCGATCAAATTATAATAAACAAAATAATACACATGGTAAAGCAAAACGTGGGCGCACTTTGTAATGAAATCTGTCACCTATCATCTGTGCATAAAGAAACTATCTACAGGCGAAGATTACTTGTCCTGTGCTTCATATTTGGCACTTTTATACAGCTAAATGGCTCCGATCGTTCTGTTTCTTTGTTCTAACCCTCAATCATGTCATTTTTTATAATTAAAAAACAGAAACACTTGAAGATGCATGCAAGTCTGTGTGAGACTCTTGTATTTTCATACAAGCAATATGGCGTTGCATTTGTAGCGTCAAGATCTATTCAAAACCTTCAGCACAGCGTAACTAATGATGCTTACTGACGTAGACACATTCATCAATGACTCTGTTCAAGTGTCGACATATGTAGCCTGGTATTTAACAAATGTGTGTGATGTGAAGAATTACAAATCTTTGTGCTTGAAGTTTCTGTCCGGAGAAAATCCGTCATTCTTAAATAATAGGAACTTGTTAATCTGGCGGACATCTTGTTACTAAACACATTCCCCCAATAAACGAAACCCTCCAGATAGAGAAAGATGCCAAGTGAATGGGAGTTTTCAGAATGGGTACAGCCAAGCAAATTTGACTTCCTTCGGAAAGTGGTCCAGTCAGAGAGGATCTTTAGCGCTGACAGTAGCTTGAGTAGATCAAGGACGTTACTCCTAATGACTTTCGGAGTGTGACCGGTCATGGAAAGGTAAATCTTGCTTAAACCTTGTGCAGATTTCCGCATTGTACTCCTGGCGAAGTCCGATCTCCACATCTGATGTGGTTTCAGCAGCATAGTCTGTGAAACTTGTTGTCGGTGACTATATATCCACTCTCTGTAGTGCTTCTGCCAAACGAAAATCCTGCTGATCACAAAGAAATCATGCGTTGTTACACAAACACTGGACAACAATTAGCAAATAGGTCAATTTTGAATAGCAAAACGAATGGATCGATCCATCAGCGAAGTCTACTAGAGTGGTATATTTTGAAATTCCAAGCCCGAAATAGTTGACACAATCCGGTGAGCACTACAAACCCAGTTTTCTTGTTCATTTTCGGTGTCTGCGTTGTTCATTACACTGTGTTGTATACTATTGTTTTGACCTGTGCAAGTTTCTGACAGGAACTTGCGGAACACGTGCTCGTCAATCCATCTATGTGCCCAGTTTAGACGTAAATTTTCAGAATAAACTCATTTCATTAAATCTTTTCATGGATTCAACAAAGTTTAAACAAAGATAGGAATGGTAAAATCAAACTCTGAGTTTGGTGTCAAGCTCGGGTAATCCGTTCTGCGAGTCCGAGAGTCGGGTAATAACTAAACTAGTTTATAGACGATTAACTGAAGGACACATGAGGAGCCTAACGGCCAATGCGCTGGATTAATTATTTCTGGCTTTTGCTTCAAATTTGCCCAGGTTAAAATCTGAAGGTTAGACAAGCAACAAATAAGAGCTCCGCTTCCGTTTTTCAACAGTCTTCTTCATGTCCCTGAAGGGCAACCGTAACTGATATAATAACATATATAAGACAAATGTGGACCACTTCGCAGGGCAAGTCAATCCGTAAATCCTTGCCAATTTCTGTCGCCTATAAGGCTTTTCACCGAAAAAGTCAATGTGATTTTTCAATCTACGTTTTTCATTCTAGTTTGATGGTAAATAACCTCCTAGTAGACTCCTAAGGACGAAGTAACATACGTTACTAAACAAGGAGCCTTGGTTCTGACCCCTCAGAACCAACGGAACAAAAGAGCTTCTGGATGAACAAGACCGTCCATAAACTTTTCAAGACATTAGGCATTCGGAGTCCAAACGACGCCATTTTTGTTCTCACTCGTTCAATGAAACTGCTATGTGGCACGAAATTCAAAATGATGAAAAAGCATGTCGTGTGATGTGACGGGTGGAGTCGGCAGAAGCTTACGAATAGAATAGGTCCCGGACATCCGGATAGGACTGTCCGCATTGATTTTGTTTATTTTTCATCCCTTTTTATTCTTAACACAAGGTAATTTTGAATTGACATTATTTCATATCGCACCTAGACATTTATCGACAATCCAAACTGGTAATTTTAGTGTTTGATTCAGTTCATCGGATAAATCAAAAGGGGGACTTTCCTTGGGACGAGTTCTCCTTTGAACCTGAGTGGTCCTCAACATCTCAAAATTGCACACTGTTCTCCTTGTCATCCCAGACAGGATGAAGTATTTTTTATTCGCAGACAATGTCTAACCCTGACGGGTGGTTGCTTATCTTCCTTGGGAAAGAATCCACTGATAGGACATCACTGGGAGCTCAAGAACAAAAAAACTACAATCTAAATTCTAGAGGAGTCCAGTTGTGACCCATGTTAAGTAAAGATATGCTGAACTTTCCTGGGTCCCTTATGTGATACCTCCGTACCATAAAGAAATTCGGTACTTCCTCCCAAAGAGTGCCACTAGTGGTAACGGAGCTTTCGTTCCCCACCTGGGGTGGTATTCCCCCCAAACGTCATTGTAAGTGGAAAAAGTGCACAGAAATGTGAGGCCTCTAAAAATCATTTTAGGAAAAAACGTAGCAGTCTTTACCACTTTTGCACACAAATGAAAGTCTTCAGATTCTACTCCTTGGGAGAGTTGGAAGTGCCCCAGACCTCAACGCACTTCTACTCACAACGCACTGACGACATCATCTTGACTGGCAAGGAAACGTTTGTGACTGAATCGCTCAGCTTAGCAAACAAACCGACGGCCACCCATCGAACGTGCACAGACAGTGATTTGCAACATGCTATGGATAAGTCAACAGTTGTTTCAAACTAATCTTCACATTGTATAAAAATTCATCCACTCTACTAACCGGTCTGTAGGTATGAGGTCTTGTGGGATATATCCCAAAGCTGTTAACCAAACGGTCATCTACCTGAGCCCTCTATGTCCACCCAATGAGTTCATAAATGAAGGAACACGATCACGTTGAGGATCATTTCGGGATGCAACCACATCTTTAACGTAGGGTTCTGAAAAAATTTCAAACTCGGCTTCATCCCTAGATATCATTGGCTGTTCTGGTATTATATTTTCCACTACATGTTGCTAGACAACCGACCAAATAAATATGCCAACGGTCCTTCATCATCATCATCATCATCGAAACCATGACAACAGGATTCGACACTCATAACGCCATAACGCTGGTGGTTAGTCTCAACCAAACCTTCATATTGAAGGAAAAAACAGCAAAATCAGGCTAACTGTAATAAAATTAAGTGCATAGAACTACATTTCTAGCATTTATTTTTGCTTTTCTGCAAGAAACCGCAACTCGACATTTTGCGACTACACGTGTGCACCATAATTATTTTCATATTGACATTTATGGGCATTTTTTAATCTGCGGTTTGGCGTAAAAGTGCTTGTCTGATATGTTAATTCGTTGTGGATAACCAGCTTTACTCCACATAATCATGTGAAAGGTGCTAATTATTGGAAAATTGACCAGATACCTGAATGAACAGCTCCGACCGAATTTACCGAATTCCAGTACATGATGAGTTGATAGCTGTGGCATAATACATGATTTTTCTCAGAGACGCACTGGTCGGAGGGTACAAATTCTGACTGGCTGTTTTCCAGTCTGAGATATTTCAACGCACATGTTAAAAATATGACAGTTCCATTGTGCAAGCAAACATTACAATTTTTTGCGTAATTTCGTGCTTTTTCATGAGAGAACTTGAACAGAAATCGGCGTTTTTCATTCATTTTGACGTTTAGCCGGCAAGCATAATCATTTTGACAACAACGCGATTATCCTAGCAGATGAATGGTGGTCAAATATTCAGCTGCTTTTATGATTCTAGGTAGCCGACAGAGAACACTTACGGTGCAGACTCTCTGTTATAATGTAACAAACATTTTGCTTGGCCATCTGTTTGCCTCTATCTACCAGAAAACAAAGCCCAGGAAGCAAGACATGGATATTTAGCACTGTGTTTAATAGGGAACTAAAAAAAATCATTCAGCATTGTACCTCAACTTAAGCGTAGGCGATAATCTTCAAAATTGTTTCTTATGGGAGAATACTGATAAAATGCAAACTGTTTGCAGGTTGGTAAACTTCGCCCTTCTGTGTAAACGATTGATCAACCTCCGTTTCGAAATCCCTCTAACTGTGACTTAGTGTCATACATCTTAATTACTGAGGCTCAGTGGAATGATAATTCGTTGAAGAACTTTTAAAGATTATCAGACATGGAGTACAACTAAAGTAAAACGCTCAAATATTGAAGATCGCATCTATTTCCAGAGAAATATTTTATCCCGATTAAGTGTATCGGGTTTGCACCATAATGCCGTATAACTTGAATGTTCATCTCTATCCAATGCCTCCTAGAAGCCGTCTATTTACCGTTGGTGGCTTAAGGGCGTTTGAGAATTTTCAGTTGAGGTTTGGTCCTACAAGGAAGCCAGTCTGTGCTAAAAATCCAATTGGAATTCATTAGCAGTGCACATCTCACCAAACTCCAGGTAGTTTCGGACCAGCGACACCCGGCTAGTAGTTTGCATGGATGATCACCTGATGTGGTTTCTGTGACCGAAGGTTGAGGGACACTATATCCTGTCTAAGCGAAAACTAGTCACAATGCAGCTCAGCAGCTCATGGCTAACTGGTTGTCTTCAACCTCCGCCTAGAAGTTCGCGGGCCTCCTTTATTTCCATGAGGTCGCACTGCTTGTGATTATGAGTAAGGATGAAACAGCTGTATGGTGTTTCCATGCCTTTCAGCACATATTGGCTTCACTTACAAGAATCAGTTTCAATAAAAAACCTACTTATTGTTGTTACTCTCCGCTCTACACCCTGTGCGGGTGTTACTGACGATGGGAAATGACATTCTTTTGTGCTGAACTGGCGCTACCAACCAACAGCAGGTTTTTCAAGTCAAGCTTATCTTGAAGAGTAAGCACCTTATTTTCATAGAGGAAACTACTCACAAGGTTGCTGAAAACTGTTTGACAGCCCACTATCGGTTTCGCCCTTTTTGGGACTCATCAATTGGGCGCAGTCCCCTAGTTTCCGTCAAACTAATGTTCTATTTAAACCCGAATTTCAGCAACCTTGTGAGTAGTTTCCTTTATGAAAATATACTGCGATATCTCGAATATCGTACCAACTGAAACATGAGACAGCCTTTGTGCAGCACATTCAGTTGAAGAATATCATAAATGAGGCATTCAGTCTCACGTGAAAACCAGTCTGATTTGCAAATAAGTGTATCTGTCGGAAGTAAGCACCTTAGGTTTAGTCAATGTTGCGTTGCATGTTAACTAACTAACCAAAGAATGCTTTGAAACTTCTGGGAATTCTATATTGCTAAACTTATTCTCCGAAGTTATTTTTCAATTAAAGTCAAAGTGGTTCGTGCTCAGACCTTCGGAATTTGCATTCCATGAACTTCTAGGGAAGTTCGAGCCCGTTACATTCCGGTTAGAAGCCGAATCGTATAACATTCGACTACAAGTATCTCATAAGCAGTATAATCATCACAGAAAAGGTCGAGTGATTTGCATTTTCAAGTGCAAGTTAAATACCATGCTCATAAGTTGCTCGCGACTGAGCTGTATGACGCCAGAATTCAAGCCGGAATGAAACGGTTTCGAATCATCCCGGGAATCTCCGCGGTTGACAGTGCTGATATTTCCAACTCTCGACAGCACATCTGTACTGTAGTTTCAGTACAGGTTGGTCGCCCTTGCTGGGAAAAATTCGCAAATGAAACTTCAAAACGCGTTTGCCAAGCACAATTTTCGTGCTATTCTTGCGCTTTAGTGATCTCTTTACTTGCACAAACCAAAACAACACTAAGCCGAATGAAGTAAATTAATTATCAACGCAAACTGTTTGTTGGCATAGTTCCTCTGTCTATAGAGACTACCCGTTAGAATGGATTACTTACGACTGGTCTTTGTAAACCTTCAAAGATCTAAAGAAAAACGTTCATCATCTGGAACCACAGGTAATACTTGGAATCCTATTTTGATCAAAATACCCCAAAATGCCAGTGAACTCTTCCTATTTGCTCGCCTAACACAAAAATAGGCCATTTTGATGCTCCTTTAAGCCGTCCATACCAGCATTTAGTTACCGTCAATAGAGAAATTTACCAAAAGGGTTTTGTCTTCCCGGCTAGTGGGCTAATTAGTGTATAATGACAGTAAAATATAAACAAGATCAGCTGCCAGCTTCATTAGGTGGCTACTCCCTGCTATCTTTCTTGGAATAACACACTACTTATAAAGTTACCGAAAGCTCCTCGAGAACCCAAAACCGGTTTCGCTCTTCTTGATCCCATCCGGTGAGTGCAGTCTCCAAGTTTAAGTCAAGTTTATACTCTGCTTGAACACCAAATGGTACTCAAGTGGTGGAATTTACTCATTTGCAAACTAAGTTGGTTTTAACGGGAGACTCATCTAAATCTCAACTGATATCGTTTAACTTTACTTACCTGATAAGCCCAAGCAGGTAGTGGGTGTTGGAGGATTTGTCAACAACCTTCCAACGAGCTTCTTATGTTCACGAGAATATATTCCTATACTCATACACATCTTACTTACTGTGCCGACCCAAAGGTGAAATGACCTCTAGTTCGCACATTCAGTTGAAGAATATCATGTATATATATATATCATATCATATATCATATCATAACAGTAACCTAATTTACAAGTGAGGGCATTTTGCGAATACGTGATATCTTGTTGTACATGAGAGTGACTTAGACTCACGCAATTAGTTCAAACGAATCGGTTCCGTTTTGGAATTCAATACAAACGATGAAAAACGGATTAGTGATGCGTTAGGTGCCTTCGCTAATAGCACATTACCATCGAAAGTCGTCACTATTCGAAGAATCATAAAAAGTAATGGACCTATATAAAAGCCAGCAAATAGTACATTAAATTATGTGAATATTGGACTGTGTGAACGGATTTCAAGAGGCTAGAGAATAAGGCTGGTGAGGCATTATTTATGATGGGTTGGTTTTCAGTAGTAGAATTTATCTAATGATTTCAAAAGTTATGGTGTTAGAGATTACTTCTTGTTTTATGCTTGAAAATTCCACCTTGGAACTCATTCCTAACAGAGCACTACTTGTAATTGGCGGAAAGTAATGTCTAGAATCTTCGAGACAGTTTTGGTGCAAATGATGAGTTTTTTCCTTACTTGCTACGGCTTACACCAGGATGGTCGTATTACTGGTGATTGATGAGATAATTCATTTAACTGGTTATCAAACCTCAACGGAAATTGATAATTAACAAACAATATATATCAGGCGATGTGACCAAATCAGAAAAACCCAGAAAAGCGCAAATTTTTGTTGTTCATCCATCTCATCAATGCCCAGCGAATGAGTTTTGATATAAAACAAACACGTCCTGCTGCTGAGATTTTTGATGTGGCGTTTTCTTGGCAAATACGTACCAAGTTGAAACCTCCAGGGGTCATTTGCTGATATTTATTTTCACTAGACTATAGTAGTATTTCGGAGGACTTTAGAGGATTTGCAACAAATGGTAACGACAAATCCAGTAAATCAGGAGAACCTGGTGACCCCATAGACTTTGAACTGACTCCGATGGATGAATTTCAAAGCGAGAAAAAATGCACTGGTTTACACCGAAACAAAGTTCTGAGTTTCTTGTCAGGTTATTAAATGCATAGTAAGCACTGCATTTTACTCAAGAAACCGAATTATCATCAACCATGAGAAGATATTTTTCCAAAATCTTCTTTCCTATTTTTAATTCGTTCATCCTTAGGGGGATACCAAAAAACTTCCTGAAGTAGGAGTGTTGAATAAGTGACTGGTTGATACCTCTTTCAAGACATACGGATTGATATCAAAATCATAAAATTTAGCCATATGTTTTGGGCAAATGCAAATCATGTCAAAACAATGTTTTCCATCGTTTTTACGTTTCTACTCTACGCATATTTTCTGCTCTAACGTGGACTATTTGGGAGGTGACCACTTAATCTGTTGGAAAAGGCAACTTTTATGGGAAGATTATAGCTTCACCATTTCCAGCACAAGAAAGGCCACGTGATCTCAGCAAATGCTGGGGAGCTCGGACGCCAGAGTTGTGAGGAAAGTTGTGATTGACAGGCAGCTCGATGTTGTATAACATAAGCTAACAAAAGAAAACATTCGAGTAACCATACTCAAGCATATTAAGAGAGTTGCCTTCAATAAGTGACCTGGATCATGAACTTCATCACTTAGGGACGTTTTCAAATTCTCCTAAGCTTTACGATTAAAATCCATAGGGGACATAGAAACAGACTGCTGAAAGGGACAGTCAATGAGGGTAAACACCTCTTTTGAAAGAACAGTGGATTTCGTTAACTTGCAGTTCTCCGGGTTTCAATTCTCAGGTGCTTATTTGTTACAGACTCATGGTCAGTCATAATCCAACAGTCAGCCAAAACCATTAAAAGTAAACTTCTCCTTGGAAAAATCAATCGATTCGTCCTTCATAAATTTGTATCTCATCATATTAAGCCTTAGGATGTATGCGCTGATCCCACTATGTCCTCTGAAACCCTGAGCAACACGCCACTCACAAGGAACCTTTGGGTTCCATTTTATTCACCTTTGTTTAAGTATACAACAGAGACTTCTTTCAAGGTTCCATGGCAATCAGGATAAATGAAAGAGCAAGGTCAACAAGTGAGCATTGAATTCAACGAAACTTTATCAAGTTTGAGCAGATGCACAGTGAACAAACTTGAAACCTCACCACATCATACCAAGCATTGTAGGCGTAGAATTCAAAATGCTACTGACACTGATGAAAACAAACGAGGATAATACCCTTTTAGGAGGAGGAAAATTCAAGAAAAAGTCCTTTATCCAGTCCACGGACAGCCACCTTTGAATAATAAAATGTCATTCTTATAAGCCCTCCAGAGCCACCCAATAGTAATCCCTTGAATCTATCTATCGATTACCAAACATCTTGGAAGAGCCTCCGAAACTTTCTGTCTATCAGTTGGGAATAGTTTTCTGAAAGAATCAAGCATGCCAACCCTATAAGCCATAACATTCTGTTAATTACTCCCAAATCATTCGGTTTTCTTTAACACTGCTGTACAAGTATTGTAGGCCAGTTAGTAACCTGTAGAATACATGGTCAGTTTTGTTCCAGTGAATTTAGCCGGAACATGAAAGAAACTGAGTTGTTCACGTCTTCAATACAAAGATGCTTGTCCACATAAGACGGCAGTCAGAATATGGAAACTTCTGTTGCTAACCATAGATAGTCTGTTGGGAAATATTACACAAATTTCACTAAGTACTTTTCAACTGTCACGGACATCAAATCAGTTGACTCAGTCCTGTGATGAGTTCTAATTCATTTGCATGATTTTATAACCCGAGTTGCGTAGCCTTCCAAGATCCAGGAGCATATCGAAATGTTCCACTTTGATTCATCCTTCTTGACAGTGTTAACGATCCTCTGGGAAGAATCGAACCCGCAATTCTAGGTCGTTAATTTCACACTAAACACTACACACAGTGCTTTTTAAATCGCATGGGTCTCTAGTCTGAAGAGTTACCCCTCAAAAGGCAAGTTAAAACCGGATTCTATGGGGTTTCCTGATGATCACTCTAGCGCACTGACTAAGTACCACTTGTGACTGGATGCTATGAGTATCCAGCAGAAGTTCACTGGCTCTATTCTCCATGGTATTATTGAGGTAATCAGTTCATTCACTGCATCCTTGGGTGGATCGTTCCGAACGAAAAGTTCTATGGTGTATATGCTCACTCGGATAACAAGCGCATAAACAGATGAGACTGAGTACGGTTTGTTTGTATGTAGTGGGCTGGCATGTGTTTCCAGAATAGCCGGTTGCATCAAAAAAGCCAACAGGGTCCCACTGCACAACAGGTAATGCTAGAAGTTGTTTACGCCGGACCACATATGCGTCCAACTGAATGCTTTATACTGGTGTAAACCGGATGGAATAAAATCGGAGGGTGAAAAGTAGGGCGGCAATAATGAAGCATAACTACCTGTTGGCCCATAATTGTCAATTCAAGTAAATCTCCAGTTAAAACCAAAATGCTGCACAAACGGGTTGGAAAATTTCGTACAACTTCGGTTCAAGCAGAACATAAGGTTGACAGAAACTCAAAGGCTGCGCCTACTTGATGAGCCCCAAGAAGGGTGAACCCTGTCTTGGGCTGTCCAATAGTTTTCAGCAACCTTACGAGTGGTTTCCTTCAAGAAATCAAAAAACATGCTTTCTTCAGGACTATTTTTATTTCCCTTAAACCAGCCTAGTTCTATCTTCCAATAAATGCAGCCGCTCACTCATCTAGGTTGTCGAACCAAGTAGACACAAGAGTGACCAAATAGCACGGGACCGGTGCCCGTAACACCATCTGTTTAAGCTTGAATTTGACCAGTAGATTTATGTCATTGTTAGAAGAATCCTGGAAAAAAGAGCCGTTTCCAATAGCAAAGCATCCTTCACAAGGTTCCATGTATTCCCTGCCATGGTTTGGATTGTGCCGTGCAAAATCGTGGCTGAAACATTTTCCCCCGCAGTATTTTCCAGGCGAAATACTACTCTAAAATCGTGGTGTATTGATAGCTAATTACGGATAAATCATCAGGATGTTTCTACTTACGTAAATCAGTATTACTGGTCTCTCATTGAAAAAACATGCACACCGGTAATCCTCAGTAAACAAATTAAATATTCCGTAGATGTTTGATCAATAGAGCCAGTGAGTTTCACACGCGCACACGAACAATACAGCAGCATACAACCATATAACATGTTGTCTAAATTTACCTTCTCTGTCATTTGTTCGACGGCTTCTAAATAGTGGGAGCTTTTTTATCTTCAGAGTTAAACTGATTTCCTGAAACTCGATAACAGAGTGCGGATTGCGTCCGAAAAGTACGTCCGGATAGATGTTCTAAGAAGTAGCTAACACTGCTTTATGAGTATAAGCTTGAGCCTAAGGGACGTTAAACAGACGAGCATTCAATTGTCCGGCTATAATGTATCATGTGGACTAATTCTATTCGAGGAAACTGAGATCACTACTTGTTCTGACTGAGTAACCTTAGGCCGGAGTTCACCACTGCACCAATATCTCTACACTCACAACTCCGACTTGCGTCCTTAATAGCATATACTGCCGATAAACGTTACTTTAGATGTCTTTGCCTGAAACCTCATAATGATGATGTTACCGTACACCAAATAACCAACAGTTTCTAATAGGTAGCCCATATAAGCCGCATACAAACCCCACTTTCAGGAAACGTCAGTAAGTTTTACATTGGATACCAGCTTTTGACAAAACACAAGCGTCGGGAATTTCAAATTCAAGAAAAATTGACTTCGAATCCCAATGAGAAATTAATGACAATTAATTCACTGGCATGTATAGCTGTCCATGGTTACTCTAAGTTTCATCAGGGAGAGTTACGCTAAAATAATGATTTCTTGTCTACGTATTTAGTCTGAAAATTATGAAAATCATGGAAAGTGCGAAAATTGCGTCAGTACAAACGTTGACCCTAAACCTATGGCTTACTCCGGTCATTCCGTCACTGACTTCAAAATATAGCAACGATGTAGAGAAGTTCTATGAGTAGTTCCATTTTGCTAGGCCTAAACGAGTTGAACCCTCTCCGTAGTTGATGCCCATACTTGTCATAGGCTACACCGATTTTGGCTTTATTCCGGCTTGTCATTATTGGCCAATTTAGATGAACATCTCCACCGTGAACAAGTGCACTTGTTTCCCCGTAATTTTACGCAAATGAGACGTGTCCTTATCGACTCCACCGTCGAATATGCATTTTAGGGGCACAACAGAACCTGAGAGAGCCCTCAGAGAACAGATACACTCAAATCACTCTCAAGCGATCGGTGACAGTAGCTGGAAGACCGTTGGCTGCAGAGGGAATGAGCTGTCTAGGGTCTTGTCACTAGGCGTTTCTTTTTGAATAAAAATGAATAAATGAATGTAATGCGACCATAAACATGGCTACTGAAGATGCTTGGTTTTGATTGAACTCCACGGCGTAGAATGGTTGCCTGTATCTAATCGGTTGAGAAAGTATAACCTTGGAAAATGTAATCTTAGTGACAAGTTGCTCGAAACCACCCATCAGTCCATTCATCTCATTTCATAAGCGCAATTCATTCAATATACCGTTTCACTACATGTGCCAATGCTCGCTACGGGTTCGTCATCGAAGATAACGGCAGTGGAAACCGAATGAGTTGCACCTGTGGTACAATGTAGTTTACGGGCATATATGTTCCTAAATGTTTGTCGGTCGTCGGGTCATCTCCACACGTCTGTTCAGGAACTGCTCTTGTCACTCGGCCTTAGCATCTCTGCATGCGTTGAAACCAACCAAAACACCATGTTTCTGCGGCGCGTAATCTGGCAGACTCCGATCTGTTAGCACAAATTTTGGAACCATAAATATTGTGCATATCGAGCTCACGTGGTGACCGAAGGTTTTCACAACTGCCGAAACAAGCAAAAGGATTGGTAAATTTGTCAAAATAAAACTATACAATCGCCTACCTGAAAACTCCTTGCTAACTTTAGCAGATGTCGTCCCTAATTTCTCTGTATATTACCAGGTTTGTTTGTGAATCCCTCACTTTAAACTAAACAGTGGACTGTGTGGATAATCACGCAATGCCAGGAAATGTCCGTCTTTGTTTAAAAATAGCACTCCAAATAGCGGAAGGCTCAATGCGAAACGTTCGTGTCACTCGACGATCTAATTCAGTAGATTACAGAGTTACAAAATGCTCCTAACAAACTGCTGCGGGCTTCCCCACCGAACTTATTCCTGCGAGTTTATATCTGATTAACGCGCTCGACAGCGCTTGCACATCCGGCTCAACGCAAACCGTTCCGATCCTTTCTACTGGTGAGTAGTTACGAAGGAGAACGTAGGAGCACGAAGGAGCAAGTATACATTCCACAGGGGGTCAAAGGTCTCCACGCTCTCGCAAAGCACGCAACACAAGGTGACGGCCCTCCAACTGGTGTGGGCCACTCACCCAGATAGGTAAACTGTCGACGTTCGAGCAAGCTCTTTAAGGCTTTTTACTCATAAAACAAGACAAAATCAAACCCAGACCATTCAATTTACCGAAAGCAAAATGGCCTTCTGAGATTCTTCTCCATCAAACTGAGTAGCCCTTTGTTGTTTATGCATTGCTGGCTGAATCCAAAGCCCATAGCAAAATTATCCACCGAATTCCACGGAATTTTTCGGAATCAGTGGCTTCAAAGGGGTCGCAGCTGATTTCCTGTGGTTTTACTTGAACACTTTTGCGTGAGATACGGTAGCTTTCCCGGTAGGACGTTACTATTGTCAATGATAATCAATCAGTATTTTATAGCTTGGCACAATTTCTCATTTTAGCAATTGCTGTCAAGTATAGTTTAATTGTGCTTATCGTGCCTATGCGGTAGCAACAGAAACATTTTGGTCCATACGATAATGTATTAACTGATCTCTGAAGGCAGACATGTTTTATTCAAAAACATGTTGAATGGTTACTTGCAAGCAACCTTGTTACATCAAGTTGCGTACCGCGCTCAGCTGAGCACACATTATCTACTACTCTGCACTACTCGTGCAGGTTGGTATCTGAGAATCCGTGACGAGGCATTTAGAAAGCGAGTCTTCTGTTAAGCAACAGGGATTTCCATTGAAAAATGTGTCTAGCACCAGAAGCTGCGCTGGTTAGGCCATGTATTGAGTATGCCAAACCATCGTTTGCCGACGAGAATGCTGTTTTCCGTGCCCAAATCAGAATGGCAGAAGCAGAGAGGTGGCCAACCCTTGACCTGGCAGATGGGTATGAAAGAGATTATGAAACGTTTGGGTGCTGTCGGTGCTACTCGCCTTCCAGGATGGGGACCGCATGATCCCACAGTGCCTGGTTTGAGACGCTGCAAGGTATAGCTGCCAATCGATGTCAATGGCGTTCATGTTGTCAGTTTCTATCCAGATTGCTTGAATGAGTGTCTGGAGGTGTAGGTATCTCGGAATGATTGTAGTAAGGTGGCACTAAGTCCCTTACCTGCCCACCTTTATTCTGTTCTACACCGTGTGGCTTTCAAATAAATCAAAGTTGTACGGCAGTTAAGCATTAATGTTAAACACTGATTTTATGCTGTCCTTGATGATGATGACTTTTCTGGAATGTTGGCCACACACGATTACATGGTAATAAAAGAGATTATACATGTACAGCAAAACCTTTCTATCAACCGTAGCTCTGGTCTGTTTTGTGTTTCAGTTACATTCCGAAGTTCATATTGCACCCGTAGAGCGATACTTCGATAATAATAATCATAGTGGAGGCAACCATTGAGGACCCGATTCGCCTAATGAAGCGCTCAGCTGGAGAGCTGCATAATCTACCCTAGTCCGAACTATCATTTCAACAAGTAATTCAATTAGAAAAGGCTATCTTAAGACTGCATCTTTACTTGCAAAAGCTAGAAACTCCTGGACAAAATTTGTCTTGAAGATTATTCGATTATTCGACGGTTCCTATCTAAAATAGAGTGCATCAATTTAAAGTACGATTAATGTTTTGGCCAAACACTTTCAATAGAGCTCATTAAAACAGAAGTTAGTAAACTTAAGCTCACTGACCTCCATGTTCATTGGGCGGGGGAATAAGGCAATTAGATGAAGTGATACACTGTCACTCCTAGACGTTCTCTCATTCTGGTCGGTCGGATTCTAAAAGGTTTCATGGATGCGCCGATTCTCAGTTCACAAAAGTCCTCGCTTCCCACAGTGGATCACAGAGAGGAGGAAATTTCACACACGCAGCATAAAGAATAAAACCACATCATTGCAATCATTCGGCACAAAAACCCAGTAATGGTACTGGTTAAATATGCTCATCTGGCGGAATGATCATTGGCTCACATGCTGAACAGGTGAAGGTTTTAATGATTCAGGAAAATGGGGAGTGAAAGCATGTATCAGAGTCGTTTACTTCTGGGAAGAAATGAGGGCCAGAAGCTTCCTGTGCAGAAACATATGATTTCAACTGCTAGTACTGACTAGAAATAATAAGGCGAGTTGAACAAGCGACGAACTCAGATAGTTTGTGGTGCTGGCAGTAAAATAAACGAAAGAAATCGACATCCGAATGGGTAAAAGGGGGTTGAAGTTTGTCGGTCAGGGTAAGGAAGTCAATGAGACTCGGCTTTCGGTTGAACTCGAGCTAGTTGACCATTACTGATGACTTTTTCTACACAAATGGCTGATTCGAGTGTTCAAAAGTGGGATACAAAATGTAGGAAGGTCATTGTGATTTTGGGACGATTTATTGAATCTCTATCAGGAAACCGATTGTTGCTATTGCCTTTCATGCTTTTAAGCAGCAACGCTACCGCAAACGTCATAAACAGTCACGATACAACATAGAGCGGAAAACAGTGCTCTCCGCAACCCCACCATAATGAATATATCAGATCGATCCACCTGGCTTAAACACTGAAGAGAGATGGGATGGGCCTTAAAACCACTCACCTCTGCCAGACACTTCACGTTACTGTGGATAGAACGGAAGACAGATTCACTGTGTAGTATCGGCCTATAGTACGTCTGATTTCACTATGATAGCATACTGGGGTGGTACACTAGTAAGTGACTTGAAAACGAACTGTCCAAATGCACATACCCACACTTGTTCTCTGTAACTGAATCAACATCCATTTCGGCTGGAGTGGTACAAATCAAATTCAGACATTTTGAGCAAAAACTGGTCTGCCGGGATACTATCATCAGGATATGCGCATCTGATTACCTAACACTTATGTTTACAAAGTATTAACTGAAAAGTTATGTGGTAATATTCCGAATTGCTTTATGATGGGGCAGGCATGTAACTGAAGTAAAAGTGCACTTTTAGGAATGAACTGTGGCAACTAAAACACTTGTATATAAATTTGCCAGTTCATTAAAAATATTGTAAAATCTGAGTAATCCATGCTTCGAACCTTTTTATCCACGATTGCTTCAAGTTCAACCAACTGGTTCAGCCAGGCACGGACTACTGTCTTTACTAGATATCACCGACTTTATTCCATACCCTCACAAAAATTTCACGCGCTGGATTTATCGAAATCCTTTTAAAGTTGGTTTTTGTCTAATCAGATTACTGTAATCTAGTATCATGCCTTCTCGTCCTAAGTTTAAATTATCTCAAAATATATGTGTCCTAAAATTTATTTTACACTTCGTTACTTCCTAGGTGATATTGTTGTAGTTCTGCATGCCGAAATTTTGTCCATAACCAACTTGAAACGAACCTAGTTAAGAAAAGCCAATCTACGCTAAGCAGCCGAGAAGCACTGTGTAGCTCTTTCATCCTTGTAGAGAATCATCATCAGTGTGTACCTTACGAAACTCGAGGGAGATTCGAACCCGCACCACTCATCCTCCAATCACAAAATCCACATCAAGTAGTCATGTTTGACTGGCTCTTTGAGTAACGACTACTCAGGAAGATGTTTCACTCGTGTGGATTATTCTTCTCACTGAGCTACTTATATGCTGTTCGTAGTGTGAGGCCCCATTGGAATTTTCAATGGAGACTTCGTACTGTAACTGAAGCCTACCTGTGCTGAAATCTCAATCGAAAATTGCGAAATATCCTCATACTACCAAGGATCTATAAGTATCTTATATGAGTGAAACTTTCACCTGAAAAGTTGTTACTGGAAAAGCCAGTCAACTCGTGGCTACGTGATGTGGCTTGTGTGGTTGAGCGAACAGTGGCGCGGGTTCCAGACTCCCTGGAGTTTCGTGAGATGCACATCGCTAATGATACCCAATAGGGAAGAAACAGCTGTGAAGTGCTTCTCGGCTTTTCAGCATAGATTGGCTTCATTGACAGGACGAAAGCTTAACTGGAAATTCCCATATTCCCTCGGACTGCCAACATATTTATAAATCGCAGAATCATAGGCAGTAGAGCGACAAACACCACAAAAGCAGGTCAGTTCCCTTGATATACTTCATCTCATACAGATCACATTTACACCAAGAAAACAGGCCTCTCCAATAACTTCCTGATCTCCCGGATTTGGTGCCTTTCTTTTCTGGGGGCGGTATATAAATACTCAAGGACAAACTAATTTTCAAATAATTCATGTACCATACACAATCCGTTGGTCCAGGTCTGTACTCAGAACCTAGATTGAGGTTATGGAATACCACATACTGACTTTCCGTTTAAAGTTGGTGGCAAAGTTGCCCATGTTTGTGGCAAAAATATCATAATGTATTGCTAAACACCCCATATGTTTAATTGTTTGGCTTTATAAGATATCGTTTCCGCAATCAACAAGTTCATAGTACATGTCATGGATTGAGAAATAATAAGAAACTCAACTTGATGTTATAACAATGACTCCCTACCATCTGAATCCGCATATTACCATACTTATGTGGAATCACCCATGAAATATCTATCTTTTTCTTAAGAGAGCGCCATATTTCAGGAATCTATGTCCAATAGTTGAGCATGCATGTTATTTTCTAATGTTCTATTCCTACGCTTGTTTTTAGCATACCGATAAGCATATGAACGAAGTTGAATAAAATAAAACAAATAATAGAATGATAGACAACCACTTTTTGTAATGTGATTAATCCACTTTTGTAATCTCCCATTTACTATATTTTTTTCTAATAGTAGACATTACAACGCTCCTAACCCTCTGCTTTGACGCGACTGTCATCGTGGAAGCAATGATTTTGCTAAAATTAAATGTTCCTTAAATGTACTATCTGAAATGCGGTGTCACTTTATGATAGGGTAAATAAATTCCACGTAGTACGTCCTATGTTTGTACACATCAGTGCCCACTCGGTTTTCGAATACTGCCATCGGTTTTGTCCTCCATGTGCATCGAGAGGACGACCCGCTAACTTAAAGGTGAGCTTCATGGTTCACGTTGAGTGAAAACCAAAGGTTTTTACCATTGCTTTTGGTCCAGCTCATTGGATCTTTGATTGATACACACCTTCTCTCTACTAGGCTTTTTGCCGTTGTCCACTGACTGACTAGTCTGGGATGTTTCTGGTGACACATGTTTATTCGTAACGCTTGATTCGCTAATGCAAGTCACATTTACATTCGTTCTGTGCTTAGCACTGAAATCTTACACTGGAAGAACGAGAACATTTTGTGAAACTAACTGGTTGCAGTCTGTGTGGGTCGTTTGTTTGTTCCCGTTACACGTGCCTCACTGTCACACACGTTACAATTTATGGTGGGAAGACACCATTTCTGAAATACTGGCATCGGACACACAAGCTCGTTGCTTATCTTCCTGTCTCGATTCTACACAGGATGAGTCTACCAATGCCATGACCAACGGCGGAACGGTTAAATAAGCAATCGTCATGGTGAAAAAAGTGCAACAAGACTTCAATTATTCAGCCTTTGCCTGGAATAATGTGATGTTTTTCCATCTGGCTTCATCTGCACGGCAGCACTTTAGCACTCCATTTCTGAAGAGACCACGTATGAACTCTCTTGGACAAGTTTCAAACGGTATTAAAGTACTCAAGAGATCAGGCGAAACATGTCACTGGCAGATAGTAGACCCAGCTGAGTGGAATGACTAGATCCCGTAGGACATTGACAAAGCGCTCGCTCACTTACGCTGGAAAAGCCCCGACCACATGTTTCACCAAACCTCCCGAGTCTCTTGGTTATTGATCCGCCTAATATGTCTCTTACCGACTTGGCTTTTGAGACAAGTTGAGGCTATTCTATCGTCTCTACGTCGGATAGTATTCTCAATATATGGGTAAAAGTGTGATGTTAACTGGTATTGTGTTAATCCGGGAAACACTCAATGAAAGAGCCCCTATCAAGGGCATATACCTTGGTGTAAACGTTGGGGGCGTAAAGCCAGTCATCTGAAGTCAAGTAACCAAAAATGTCTTCAAAATTCTGCAAAAACTAAGTTCCTATGTAATTTGGAAAAAATTATTGAGGAAGTTACTACAACACTTTTTGATTGGACTTATTCGAGGTGATGTTATTCTCTATCCGTCTGGTATACGAATTGCCAATATATGTCTTTTGAAGATAGTCGTCCCCAAAACGTGTCCATCAGTGATAAATAGCGCAGATTCCGAAGTGTAGATTGAGAACAGATCATTTATTTAAATAAAGTAGGTTGACTACCCTTGGGTAGGCTGCGTTCCCTTGATTTGGTACCATTGTCTTCCAAGTTCTCTCGTAAAAAAGTAGGTTCTGATTCGTCCCAGAAACGATACACTGATGCCGCAGACTTCAAGTTTCGGTGAAAGAATGCATGTGTAGATGTTTTTTGAAGGATCCAAGTAGATGGTGACGATCCATGTACTCGGGTCTGCTTATCTGGTTCAGTGGATCCTGGCTACCAGGCAGCAGGATAAGCATTCAGGTTTTTGAAGAAAATTAAGTTGTTCAGCGGAATAAACCACAATTTTGTCGGCTATAATGACTTTCGCTACTGCCAACAATAAATTAACCCATCCGTGGCTGGTTGGTTCCACTCTGTTATCATCCATAATAACGTCCATAATAATGGACGTTGTGGCCACAGTGGAGGAAACTGGCCAGACGTTCGGTCAGTAGTTCAAACAGTGTCTTCAGAACCTTGGAGACGTAATTATCCAACAAAGAGAAGCTGTTTGATTCTATACACGTGAACGTCTTTCCTTGCTGTGAATCAAATCGTTTTGAGAATCGAACAAAATTTATGGAAAGCTCGGCAATCTCCAACATTCTTTGAGTCAAATTGCGGCTAAAACCCCAATTTTTTAAGCATTGTATGTGTGTATAGACTGCTGCGTAATCAGGCTTCTCTGGAAGAAATATCTATGAATTACCAAAACGTACGGGAGAGGAAGGAAGGAGCAGGAAATATACGTTTCGCAGATCACCTTGTTTAACCTGAGAAAATGCACTCACTTCCTGTGGATTTCATGTCAACTTATAAAATGTGCGAAACCCTTTACCTGTCCATCGTTGACTTAGCGGAGAATCCTGGTTCCTATCTTGTTGGACTAGCTTTGCAGACTTTGCAGACATCAAATCACACCGAAGAAATTTGATTTCGCTTTTTATTAAGCCAACGAAGCAGAGTTGACCCCACAACTGAAATTAACGGTACGTAGCCAGCACTAGAGGTTTGACTGTATATTCCTGAACATATTAGGGACAGATTCTGGCTGTCTGGTTTCGTGATAGACAGTTTACAAGAACGAAAACCTGAGTAATCCACGTAGTATTGTACGCTGTTTACACAGCATATTCCACGGTCCCGAAACGTATGGCTTCGGGGATTTGGATACAGTCCGACCTACAACTAATGATGTTCGCTGCATAGGAGAACTCAGAAACCTGTTTAGACCTACCAGTGCATTACTGTCGGTAACAGTTAAAAAGAACTTGTCACAGTTAAAGCTGCTTGACGTCGAACTGTTGCTTCTTTTATAGTCACAGGAAAGATAGCCAAACGACAGGTGGCCATCTACAACTACAACTTAACCCCACATGACTACCTAACACTGTTTAATCCGAAGAGCATTTCTGGTTGGTTTTTAGCCTGAATGACTCCGGTGGATTTGTCGAATGATTTTGTACATCTTGTACAAACACGTGTCTGAATGAGAACAAAAGATATCAAACAAATCCATCTCACTCGGACTGTATTGTTTCCAACAAGATTATGAGAAGTTTTCAGATTACTTGGCAAACCGCGTGTCCCCCGTCACCGAAGGATTAGATGCTTATCCCTTCTATTGTTTTAAACTGGCCGAAGCCAAGGATGCCATCGACTTTATGTGTGACTTCATAGATCCCAGTCATTACTCTGTGTGTCGCGACAAACCTTCACGTAGTCATCACGCGCACTTTACAGCATGTAATCTGATATGTGTGGCAATGAAAGAACTAGGGACACCACAAACATTCATCTCAGTTAGGTAAACTAACCATCCTCAAATGAAGCGATTTTTGGCGATGCACCTCTGTTGCTGTTGTTGTTCAGACAGTTTGGAGAACATGTTTTGAAAGTATGTGACTAGCGCGCAGAAATGAAGAGAGTTCCTCAAAGGTCACTGAACAAAGGATAGTGGCAGTCTGACTTTCCAAATGACTTAAAATGGTGTCTACATAATTTTATCAACTTGACTGTTTACAAAACGCTGATAGAACTATTTTCCATTCGCATGCATGTTCGTAATGTTTATGCTGAAAACAACCTCCCAGACACTGAGACCCAGTCTGAACATTTGTTTTCGCAAACAGAAGGCCTGACAGCCGTTAGTGACTGTGCTACGAACAGTTTCGGATCCCATTTAGTTGGTACTTTCTATCGATAGGGATCACCTAAGCTAAAGGTCAACTGCTCGATTAGCAGTTGCCACCGACGGGCCTATGGGCAGCTTACAAACGTCAGCGAAGTCGTCATTATAAGAACTGGACGAATGCGTAAGTGTAGTGCTCCTGAACGAAGACCATTATGGATACAACCTTGAATCCATCTTGTGTGAAAACACTAAATCTAGGTTGCTGCCGAACGGGAAGGAAAGCTTAACTGTTCAGAAGAACTGACAAACAACTTTACTATCTGTGCCCAGCAGTCTGAACAACTTAGACGGAAACCCATCTGTATGGTAACCCTAAGTTTTATGCTGCTGATCTGTCCCTGTGTCCATTTCTGGATATGTACTTTCCACCACGCCACAACACTAAATATGGTTGTACAAAGCAGTAGAACCAATCCGAGCCTTGGTTGCCAAAACAAAAGGTGAGGAAAAACTTTGATTTATGTAGATGCGGCACACTACTCACAAGGTTAGTGAAAATCCTTCGATAGCCCACGACCGGTTTCGCCCTTTTGGGGGCTAATCAGGCTGGCGTGGCCCCTAGTTTCCGTCAAAGTTATGTTCTAATTGTACCCAAATTGAAGAAGAACATAAACGAGAGATCCGGCTGGAATGTAGGTGAGTCCCACTCGTAAATCAAATTGCTATGAAAATGAGTGCATTCGTCGAACCTTTGATTTTATTGAACAGGTCAAAACCTTAAAAATTATGGACAAGAAAAATATTGCGTTCGCCTTTATCAGAGACCATGTATATCAGATATGTGAGATCACTCACAATAACCAAAACCTTGCCATTTTAACTCCTGCTAATTTGAACTAATTATTTTTGCCCTGTACGCCAAATGTTCCACTCTGGTTCAACGGAACATTTTATACGGGTTCCCCATCTGGTCCAATAGTGAGGGATATATATGTTCACAGTTTAAAGCACTATACTGGCTTACAATTTATGTCACTGTTGCTTTGCCCATACGCAATGCTTTTTCCACCCATACCCATTCGGATTACTTGCAATGACGCCTATCCAAATATTTCATTCATTTTGAAGCCCGAACAGAAGCTCGGCCGTTTCTTCTCAATGTCATGTGACTGGATCGAAAAATGGCCATAGTCGACAAAGCGATATGGACTGGGCAGTAAACCAAGTTCAGCAGCTTTCGCTGAGAGTCAAGACACAATTGGTACGTAGATTACGGAAGACGTGTTCAAAGGATACCCGTTTGGAGGAAATGGATTTCTTCACAAAAAAAGTTTCATCGAAATCGTAATCCAGACAGAGTTTTGAGGGAACACTGATGACCAAAACCTTTCAGCCATGCCACTCACGATCTACACCGTAAACCCTTACACCCTAAACTTGCGGTCCACATTCGACCCACCTAGGGAACTTTGGATCTCATTACTTGCTTTGGTGCTGCTGAGTTAATGATCGTCTTGATACCCCGTCCATTATAGAGCAGCTCTTCTTATCAGCGCACTGGATGCAGATAAATGGGTCGAAAAAAGAAGCAGTTATGCAAACATACGTCTAAATGTATTCCAGGGGGTTAGAAAGATAAATGTTCCATTAAAATTTTCGTTTCAAACCACTTGCCCGGTAGACAATCTCAGTTCAACACTGCAACAGTTTTTAGACTTCTTATGTAAACTGGTTTGGTGATAACGGAGACCGAACTAAAACAGAAGATAACGTTGAAATTCAGTTGAGTCTCGCGTTAACACCACAATAATTTGCAAATCCGTGTTTATCACCACTACCACAGTTTTGATGGGAATTTGGGGCTAAGTCCACCTGATGTGCCCAAAGAAGAACGAAACCAATAGTGACTACACAAATATATCATCAAACTTATTAGCAGCTTCGTGCGGAGGATTTTAACCCCAATTATGAAGTTTAGTCAAAGTCCTCAAGACCAGTTGGATCTGGGGTTTTAGCCACTGCTGAAGCCGTTCGCATATGTACTTGAAAACTTCAATTTTGTATTAGGAGACGCAGTGTACACAAACAAACTCTCATGTAGCCAGAAATTCATGGTTCTCAAAAACCTTATCAGCCCCGGCGGTAACGTCGCACCTATATTATTTGTTTTCAGCTTCACTGACTAGATCACTCTTTGATTCATTGGATATATCCTGTATTTTTACATATACCTCGGCCTAAATCTGTGGTATCAGGCTTTTATGTTGCGATAACTATGGAAGCTATGCTGACTAGAATAGTTGTTCCTTCAGTTATAACCTTATCAGAAATGGTAACGGCGAAAAGGCTGAAAAGAGTTGCGAGTCTTCATAAGTAATCATAGTAGGGGGAGATCTGGAGATGATTTCGTACTTTACACTGCAGCAGGAGTGTCAAAACAGCAAGATGTATTTTTTATTCATGAAAGCATTGACACCACACTCCCTCAACGAAGGACGGGTTATAAAACCCTCACAATTCAACCGACCGTCGGTGTATTAACCAATACGATCAAAGTACTTCTAAAATCCAAGAGCTCAGGACGGCCAAGAAATAATCAGGATTGATAGAGCAATGCCTTACTGTTTACGCCCCTGGGCACGACTAGACCCCACAGCCTACTGGTCAGACCTCTGGGTCACTGGCTTCTAACAGGTCCCCCTTAGGAAAGCCCACTATTAGCCCTTTTGTTGGTCAAAGCAGAGCGTTGTGCGCTCAATGTGTATTTCTAAACCCCTATTGAGACCGATATTCCAGACATCTGAAAACAAAATCATCGTCATAACAAGAAGTCATCTGGTTTAAGAGGGATCAACACTCGATAGCTTAATCTGGAAGTTGGAACACCAATGCTTTATCGGTTAATGAAAAAAATAACAGCGCTGAATAGCGGAGAGCACTCATTCCCAGCTCCAACGTTTGCTGAGACCAGATTGGGAGGAAACCAAAATTTCTTTGGAGCTGGATCCCAACATACGTACTTCTAGACGGGAATCTCGAAGGACAGTCGACGAGAAAGCAAGGCTTGAGTTGCAGTATTCATAAAGTTGGTCGCAAGAACAATTGGTGAACTAAATTGCACAGGGTTAAGAGTGGTGACTATTCGAATTCAACTCGCCAAGTCTGTGTGACCATGGAGTTTTTTTTGATAAACACGTTTATCTTCGGTGGATTACTACTCAAACAGTTGTATGCTGTGTGCTACTTTTAAAATCTATAGTATAAAGCTTCCGACGAATCCTTGCGTGTACTTCAGTCCATAGTTATCATTTGATTGGGGAAGGAATGAAATTCTCAGTTGTTTCAATTAAAAATCGGACAAGCCGGGAGGAAAACTAACTGGATTGCATCAAGTGAATTGTCGGTTTTATCAATAGAACCCTGACCTGTTTCTCAAAAGGCTCATCCTTTCAAGTTTACTATGATGAGGAGTATTCACCTCTACTTTTTTCTATTTACATCTAAAGTCAGCTGTCGAATTCCCCCAAGTTTCGCACAGGATGCCTCTCTTGCAGTTTAATGTGTATGATCCCGAGGACGTCCCTCACATTAGGAGCATGTTGAACTATGCATCATGTTCCTGTTTGGTGAAATGAGACAGCAGATCCACTTCTGCAGAGTGACATCTGCAACACTCGACAGTTTTCATGCTCCACGGGCAAGAACAAGTGTATTTCTTCCGAAAGACAGAAAACCCAGATTTGCTGTACGACACTGATGTACTTAGTGTTCATGGCCTCTCCATAGCTGACTTATAATGTGATACGGTAGAGTTAAAAATGACGGCAAGAAAAGTGTAAAAAATACACTGGGATAATTGTTCCAGCAAGAGCATTTGATGGAAAATATCGAACGTTCTTTTCACGGCATACTTATCTACTCCACTGAATCATTAGGTTCTGGTCGAATACCACACGCCAGAACAGCGCCATTTCTATAAAATCCAATAAGGAAACACAATATCTACTCTATCTTCACAAAAATATTGCTCATACCTTCCGTCATTTCGTCCTTGTCAGATGCAAGATGCCTTGGAAGGCAAATAAAATGTCACATTTTATTTCCCTCGGCTATACGCTTTAGCCATTCCGAAAGCGGAACTGACAGCCCGGTTTCTTGCTCCAAACGATTCCCGAGATCAATGCCAATCCACTAAACGACTATACGTGTGGCATCATGCTCTAAATAAGTGGTAACACATCAGTAGGGTTGCATCCACAACAATTGAAGTGTATTCTATACAAGCAAGGGAAATTTTACAAAACGGGAAGGTACATTCCGAACTCTCAAAATGTTCCCTGAGGGCGTCCCGCTCCTCAGTTCAACAACTTTGGTTTCTTCCATGAAAATGAGCCATTGGCACATAATTAACCTACGAGTTGCGGAATTAATTGCAAATTCAGCATATCCGATTATGTGCCGTAGATGAGCAGTGTAGCAGTGTACTCAAATTGTCACACTCTTCTATTACCTTTGGTAAAAATCACACTCTCTCACACCTTTTATTCTCCCAAAAACGTTTCGTAACGCCTGAAAACCAACTACTGGTGAGTAGCTGAAATCTACCGAATTTCACACTCATGAGAAGCCGTGACACCCCTTCGAACTAAAGAGACTGAGGGGAGCCCTGACGGTTCTTGGAGGTACAGACATTCTCTTGTAGCTCTTAATGTCTGGGTCCAGCAATGAAATGCACCAGCGACAGTCGACAGTACGGTGAATAAGGTATTTTCGGGAACATCAAAGTCACACGGAGTTGTTTGTCAGCAAAATGTAAGCTCTAATTATGTACCGCAATCTCCGAACGTAAAAACCGGAATCAAACTTTTCGTGGTAATGAAATGAAGTGGAGGGTTCGAAGATTCTGTGATGTGATCACTGTGTTCGTAGGACAGTTAAGAGATAGTTTGAAATATGATTTTCTCTCGGCCTCTACTGAAAGTGTTTTCTTATACATGAGTTTCTACCACTTCGATTGCTGTGACGGCGGAACAAACCAACTTCGCTCAGCAATTACTGTAGCTTAGAGGCATGCAGACTTTCTCCGATAAAATGGAAATGACCAAAATGTTACCAATTTCTGAGGTTTCTAACTGTTTACCTGTCAACTCCCAGATTCATCAGTTTAGCATTGCCTGACATACTTCGTTCCACTTAACGCCAAGCGCTTGCTTTCAGTAAAAAAATGCTGTTTTATACTACGAGTTGATTAAAAAGGATTGTTCTTAGTGTGCCAAAAAACAAAGTTTGGTCGATTTTCCAATCATTAGGGTTTGTAGAATGAAATTGATCTTATTCAAAGAAGTTGTGATGTGTTTTAAAAACCGTTTTTAACTGGTTCAATGTCTTCGTCTTACTGACTTCAGAATCTAGTTTTTGCTAACCTGTTCAAGAAAACAATGAGTGACCAAGCGAAATACGCTCATTTGCAAATGAATTTGGTTCTGCGAGAGATTCACCTGGAACCCAGTTGAATCTCTCATTTGTAATGTTTCCAGGCAACTGAATGTGCTGCACCAGGCCGCCTCATGTTTCAGTTGGTACGATATTCGAGCTATCGCGATACATGTATATACGTAATGCAGTACTCATAAGGTTGCTGAAAATATAAGGTTGACGGAAACTCGGGAACTACCCTACCTGATGAGCCTCAAGAAGGGAGAAACCGGTCGTGGACTGTCGAAGGGTTTTCAGCAATCTTGTGAGTAGTTTCCTTTATGAAAATATATTGCGATACCTCGAATATCGTGCCAACTGAAACATGAGGCGGTCTTTGTGCAGCACATTCAGTTAAAGAATATCATAAACGAGACATTCATTTGAATCTCTCGTGAAAACCGAACTGATTTGCAAGTGAGTGTATTTGTCGAAGAAAATCTCAATTTTTGTTTTTTCCCACGTCCTGATGAGATCCGTTTTCAATCTCATTGCATGTGTTTCCTGCCATTTTGCACACAGTGGGCTTCATCGTGTTGGCAATTAAAGTTTTCAAAGGAACGTCAAGTAACACGTCCACTACTTGGTTGTAGCTGAAGTTAGTTCCGTAGAAAAGCTTCTGGAAAACCAGTATTGGTAGAGTGTTCCACAGGTTCGGAATTTCAGACAACTTTAAGGTGGGATCTTTCCTCTCCTCCAGACAAGATATTCTGGGGGTACTATAACAGCCAATGCCAATTCTTCTCTCTTGCGGGTATATGAGAGGCGATCAAGTTTCCACAGGAAACTTTTTCGTTGGCTCGTGGAAGGTCCAAACACTGCTGGGGCAAGGCGACAGCCAGGTCGACATTCCTAAAAGACGCAACTCCTTGGTTTTGATGAAGCTGGAAAGATACGGAATCAGTGTTCCGACCTTCAGTGAAGCATTTCTGGCTGACCAATGAAGCCTTCGTAAATCTGGTTCTGGATGTACATTCCACTTCCTTGGCTACCTGGCGGGAGAAAAACAAGATCGGTCAGACCACACCACATTAATGCTGGGCAGAGAATTTCGTGTGATCAATCCACGACTCGCTTTACTGCCGCCGAAACTGACTTTCTCAAACTACGGCTGTGATCACTGTATACGCATCAACGCTTTGTTCAAGAGAGGATGACAATGACAAGTCTCAACTGGGAGCTGATACTGTCCTCTGGTCCGTTACGAGCACCGACAGGTTTCTGTTGCTGGTGGTCTACGGTGCAGGTGTCTGTAGAGATCGTTTCCTGTGGTCAGGAATCATCCTACGCTATGGCATCGGGACCGTAAATGCCGAAGAATGCCGACGTACCAGATATTATGCTATCCCTTGCCTGCTGTATCCAATAGGCGATTACACTTCGAAAATCAACAAATCGCCGCTTAGACAACCCCATGGCAGCCACTTTCGTCCAGTCGGTTACGTTATCTTTCGCCAGCGAGACGTTCGGGAAAAGTGCGCCACATTAGTGACGCGAGTAGCCGACCACAGGGTCGTCCGAATGAGGCCTAACAGAGAGCTTCGTAAACAACACTATGCTAACTGCACCAGGAAACACATGAACACAGACGTAAAAATTCTAAAAGAGATGAACAGCAGGTTGATGTACCAGCATCGACTGGTTTCCGTTTCGGTCCACCCAGCCCGCAGGCTGAAGTGGGACAAAATTTGAAGCACCAGATAATGACGACGGCGGCCAGGTAGATCAAGCAAATGCGGCCAAGACTCTGACCGGTTTGATGATGACAGTCAGCTTATAGCGTGGCCGTTGACTAGAAGGAACGAAACCATTTCCGAATCTCTTGTCTACACCAACAACGAGGTCAAAAAACAGCAGCTGAAAGGTTCTCGAAGTGATCTGATTCAGCAACTCCACCACAGTGAGGACGAGTGGTAAGGAAGAAGAACTAAATAGATCAAAGAATTCGTTACTCGATGACAGCGTAAAGAGTTTTACGGGTTTTTGAAACATATCAACGGCATGAGCATCAAACCCACTCAAACTTCCGACAGTGCTGACGCAAAACTGAAGAAACTTTAGGTATGTCGCGCAAACGCTTCAAACGACTGCTTAGCTGACCAAAGGACATCCATTTGACTCCGTTGGATAGAATTTCTCTACGAGAGATTAAACTTCTTACGGACTTTCCTCCAAATGTCCAAAAGATAAGACGGACGGACACGCAATTATGAAAAACCAGTCAAGCCTGCAACAAAACTGTTCGAGCATGTTGGTCTAACCCTGAGGAAAGCATTTCTTCAACCAGCCAGCATACTTTGGCCGAAAGAGTGAGTCCTACTCTAATTCAGATGTGCTGTAATCACGCCACTCTATAAAAGGAAGATTTCCCGTCACTTAGTCATGGTTGTCGGGCTCTCATCCTTCAGCGATCCTGCGGGCTATACTGCCTAGACCTCAGTTTCCCGAAATTCCGGGAAGTACAGCGGGGAGCAGCCTGAAGAAGAACAACAAGTCCCCGTACTGCGAGAAATCGTACTACGAGGCGGTCCGGGGGTTGTCCTGTGCGATAGGAGTATGAACGCAGTAGGGCGTTTCATTCGGGCGACCAGCATTTCCACTCATCAACATTGAGTATGCGAACGATATTAGCCTCCTGGGTTCATATCCTTCAAAAATACAAAACATTTGAAGCAACATAAATAATCCTGTCTCAAGGTTTAGCATGCACTTCAAACAGTTAAAGTGTAAAATGCTGCTAGAATACTGAATGGGATCAAACCCATACCTCATGCTTGCAGACGGACCAGTCGATGAGGTAAATAAATTTGTTTACCTAGGCAGTTGTACAAGTTTCAGTGGAGTGGCTGGAGATGAGATTACTTCTTGAATCGGGAAAGCCAGGGCAGCTTTTTCCGAACCCCGACACCTATTGCGCGGATGTGACGTGAGTTTGTCCGTCGGTGTGTTTACAGTGTTTATACAGCGGTGTTTACACAGCGATAGTGCAGTCCGTTTTGATTAATGGGTCCGAAATGTGGTATACAAGCACAGAAGACATACGAAAGCTGTCAGTATATGACCATCGGAGTCTGAATCATTGGTGGGGCTTGGTGGGAAATCAGATTAGCGCCAGATGGTTTTAGGCAGAAGAAACTCTCCCACAATAGGTGAATCGCTCACTCTTCATAGCCTACGCCGGTTAGGACATGTACTCTGTGTGTCAGAGGATCGTCTGCCTCAGACATCTTTCGCCCAGCCCTGCACTGAATGGAAGCGAGCAGCAGATGGACAGTTTATAACCTGGCAACGAAATATGGAAACAGTAAGCACGCAACCCAGTCAAGTCAAAAGCTGTCGCCTCTCTGGATGGGGACCTTGGGACTCAGCTCACCAATGGTTAATGACACCTGCAGACGTGGCCCAATCGTTCAGTCAGTGGTGCTGTTGCATCAAAGCCATCACCTTCAACGGATAGCTCCCCAGTTCCCGAACTAACTGAACATGCAACTGCTTTAAACACTTGACTGTGTCGCACACTCTCCAACTTTCCGATGATAGAAACTGCAGCACCTGGTACCAACATAACCTCGATACATGGTTTATGACCGATAAACTGAAATGGACTGGGCTTGGTCATCAGCCTGCTGAGTTTCGCGGACAAACTAAGGGGAAAACTGCTAACCGACAACCTGATAGCTAGAATGAAAAAACAACGTGAATTTCATTTTAGTCAAAGCACAATGAACCTGATATTTCCTGGAAGGCAGCTACAAGAAATTTCCCATTAACATCTGCAGGTGCCCTATGCCCTCTTCATTGAGTTCACGATTTACTACGGCTCAGATGAGAAATTCTGATGGTAATCCTTTCTATAAAAGACTTAACCAAAATTCGTCAATCCCGTCCAAAGCTTGTAAGACTGAATAAGGGCGAAGATACAAACGAATGAATCGATTTTGTGATTTCCAGATCCTCACCGGCGTAAAACAGGGATGCGTCCTTGCCCCCACTCTCACTAATCTCTATCAAGCGGTGACCGCGAATACGAGTTATATAAACGACGGTAAAGGCGTGCATTTTGAGCATCGGCTTAGTGAACGTACGTTCAGTATCCAAAATTTTGGTGCGAGGAGTCTAGTCCAGCTGACTAAAGTTCGTATCCTCGCCTTCGCGGAGACTAAGATTCACGTCAACAAGACGATATTTCTATCTGTCATCTTGTAAGACCATATACCGACGCAGAGTTTATCGTAGCTGGGATTTGTCTGCCTTATGGAGAGAACAGGATTTCTGAGCAGAATTCATATGGCCAAATAGATAAGGGGGAGCGAAATCTTGGCAGACGGATATTTCGGTGTCTGAACACTGACCGAACATCTAAAAGCTACCACCATGGAGCTTGTGAAGATAGAGGTCGAAGCACAAAACATGACGACATGAACAGAAACAATACGAATTGGAATTTTTTCAGTCCAATGACCTCCAGGTTCAGTCTAGAGAACTGAAGCGTGCACGACTCAAAGGTACCATTGGAGATGTTGGACCTGGAGACCGAACAAGACGGATCTGCAGCGACTGCCGTAATGGTGGTTGATCAGGTGGTGGTTCGCCGAGCTTGGCAATTGGCTTGCAAACGTTTCGCCCCCAGTCGAGGAGCGGACTGAGAGTTTCCCAGATTGTTACGAAACTTTGGTACATCACTTGAAATCATAACTTGAATTTTTGAAGCCCGTGCGTTTATCTTGTAAACAAATGCGAGTTTCGTGAAACCTGGCTTGCGTTTTCATTAAGGTACGCCTGCCAAAACTTTTCGGCGTCCAGATGAAGAACATTGTACAATGGGCCTGGAATAAACATGAGTAGGTCGTCCGAAAGTGAATTCCCCATGTCTTGGTGTGCATTTCCCGCCGCAACAATTGTTCCCAGAAATGTGAACTTATTATATACTACGCGTGACATTTGAGTAGCTAAATTAGGGGCGAATCTAATATCGTATCGTCTGCAGAGGGTGTTGAGCTACAAACATCTGCCGTGCGTTGGACAAATGATTTCAATTTTTGTTTGGTTAACGAGCACAATGATTTCCCATTCATATATTTACTGATGAATTATTGCATTTTCAAATTCAGCCAGTTACGTATCGATGAGGATGTTTTTGATCTGGTGTGGTTTATAGTGCTAGTTTAATTTTGTGGCATCATCATCACAGGTGAATTGGTGGTTCTAAAAGAACACAAATTGGGTGGAAGTTTCAGCATACCTTGCCGTAGATGAACGTTAATAGATGTTACATTTATATATCCCGAGATGTTTGGAAAAATTGGTTTGCAGTGTGAAATGGACAATTTATCGTCTTCTGTGCCACTTAATACTGGTGTTGTAGAATCTTGACATAACCACGTGCCAGAGGTAAGTAAGCAGGGGAATGCCCTTTAAAAATGGGTACTTTTATCCTGGAATCCTACTTCACAATAGCACATCAGATTTAATTTCATCCCGGTTTCGTCCTTCTTGGGGCTCATCAGGTAATCACAAGCCCCTGAGTTTCCGTCCAATAAAACAAGAGGCGGCCTTCGTGCAGCACATTTCGTTCAAGGACATCATAAACGAGCGATTCAGCTGAGATTCAGGTAAATCCCTCGTGAAAACCAAATCGGTTAAACAAATAAGTGTATTTGTCTAATTTCGTGAAATTTGGGTTCAAGCGGAACATAAGGCTGACGGAAACTCGGGGACTGCGCCTAGGTAACAAGCATCAAGAACAGCTAAACCAGTAGTGAGCTAATGAAGTAGTGTGACTTAACTTTTGTCCCAATGTGTATTGCTCGTGGAAACAGTTTTTGTAAGAATCGCTAAGTGTTTGTTTTCGCTTTCCAAGTACTTTCGGAGGAAAAGGATAAGGTTCACAAGATTAATGGTCACATAGACGTTGATAAGTCACCGAGCCAAATCAAAATGGAGGTCAGTTGCCTGAATACAATCTAGTTGGCAGCACATTCTGAAGTGAGATACAGAATGTGCGGTACTATGGTAAGTGGTAGCATTTTCAAGAATCTATCGCAACCCAGTAACCCTAAGAACTTAATCAAGAAGTTGTCAGTGCCTCCAACCCATCTGCTGTATTCGCTGCCTACCAAGAGCACGACCTTATAGTAAGTATATTAGTTTTCAGGCAGCTTGGATGAATTAATTCTGGAGTGGCTATCCGCTCCATACTTTTATCGACCGTACTATTCAAGGAGGGTTTTTACGTCCTCAATAAACTGGTGGACATCCTATACGACCAATATGCGAGTGCTTGGAAAATCTTTAATGGCTGCGTGATGGCTGCGGGATAGCGTAGTTTCCAAAATGCAACCTACAACGTCTCGACCAACGGAGTGAACCTCCACTCACATAAAATATTCACAAAACCAAAACAGATGGTATGCAAGTGCACCTGCCTTTTAATGATGCACCTCAGCTTGTCCGCCAAATGCTGTTGCCTCTGTGGTCTACTACGTTGCATCCTCATCTGACAGAAATGGCAGAGCTGTACGACTGCTGTTTAGTGATTACACCAGTGGTTGCAGCAGTCGAGTTGGCTTTTGCTGATAGAATGAGGAGATTTTGGAAGTCCAATCGAGATTTCATCCTGCGGGTGAAATCCGAAAAGCTGAAAAGCATTGTACAGCTGCTTCAATCTTTTTGGGAATTATCAGTAGTGCGTATCTTACGAATCTCCAGGGGGTCTTGAACTTGCGACCTCCTGCTCAGTAGTTTGAGCACTTAACCGTTCGGCCACGAGCAGCTGATCAGCAGTCACCTGCTCACTTAATACTGTCAAAAAATTGTCAGTAGCACAGAAGGATGAGTAACACACGAGTTGTGCCGACCTTTCATTTGACAGTTCGTCATTGGAGGAGCTAGTAAACACGTGACCACGTGATGTAAATCCCGTAATTGACGGATGGCTGATGCAATACCATGTCTAAGTGCGAGCTAATCGCACTGCTATTCAGCCGCTCATGGCCAAACCGTTATGTGTTCAACCCATTAGCCGGGAGGTGATGGGTTCGAAACTCCCCTGAGTTTCGTGAGATGCGCACTGGTGATTATTTTCATTAAGGATGAAACAACTGTTTAGTGCTTCTCGGCTTTTTAGAATAGACTGGCATGACTTATAGAATGAAAATTTGCTCGACTTGTTTCTGCTGCAGGTGATTGCACAAGATGAAACCAAAACCGAGTCTGCTCAGGTTGATTCAAATCTGTTTCGTTAACCGGATACAGTTCAGGGGCCTGCGTATCTAGGAAGCCCCTCGCTACCAAAATTAGTATACCACAATAATCTGCATTATCCCCTAATTATTTCTCCCATGTGTCCGCTGAATTCTCATTCTCGCATCACGCATCTAGTATGGGTATACCGACAATGTTTCGGCCGGCCCTACCCGTCACCTTTTAGCGAGCACCTTCAACTTACAACTAGGCTTGAACAAACTCATGAAATGGTCTCGGGATCAATTTCCTCTCCTCAGCGTTCCTAAATGTAGTAAGGTTATTTCCTCTATGATTCCACACGTGCTTTAAACTTCCCATTCCACACTATCAATGACCTTTCAATTTCAATTTCAGCACCATGACGCAATCCTGCCGCGAATTCTCACTTTCCTCATAATGAAACAGTTTTCACTGTTCCCTTACTCAGGGTGAGGAGGCCGGTTGTACCACAAAACGTTATAATAAGGCTTACGTCCGCATGCATTCCCCCTTAATAGATCCTTTAACCCTGTGTTGTAGTTCCGGGACGACTTGAGAGGAATTTTCTTATTGCAGAGTCACCCGATATTAGTGTAGTTCTGTATTCTGAACATACCGTGGAATGAATAAATCCTTGCTTGACTTGATTTAATTTTAACTGGTTCACTAATGTTCCGAGAACACTATTTATCCTTAGTTTGGTTCTCGCTCAGGAAACGCCTTATATTCCGTTTTTTGAATTGCCTAGTTAATAGAGCTTGGTAACTGATCAGGTGGCTGTTGATCTGTTCGCCGAGCTTGGCAATTGATTTGCAAACGTTTCGTCACCATTCGAGGAGACATCTTCAGCGCACTGAAGATGTCTCCTCGAATGGTGACGAAACGTTTGCAAATCAATTGCCAAGCTCGGCAAACAGATCAACAGCCACCTGATCAATTACCAACTAATGCACCCGAGCTACCAACATTCCAACAAATTACCATTAATAGAGCTTATTAACAAACACGGTCGCTCTGATTCTGATTCTTTGGTTACACTGAAAACTGTCCTGTTCAACAGTTTTGATAAACCAAGTAACAGCTGATTTACACAGCAAACGCAAGCTTAGCTTTGGGAACTTTCTAATTTTATTATAGAGGAAAATGTTGGTAACTCAGGTAGCGTAGATGGTCACTGGCTTGTTCGCTGAGCTGGGCAGCTCAGTGAACAAGTCAACGACCAAGTTCTAACTTCTTAGGCGTCATAGTCTCGGTGAAACTAGTTTTATTTGCTGGACAATGCGAATCCAATGAGGTAGTGCCGTTCTCAACCCAGAAGTCTCCATATTCGCGGCTAACAAGCAATCAGAGTGGCTGGCTTATCGAAACACGTTGTCCAATCTGCTTTCAAATGACGTGTTCAACCTTGAACACTGGTTTGATTAAATCTAAAAACCTTTGAAGTTTTTTTTTCATTTTTCTAATAACGCATAAGTCGGCCGTACTCATTCATGTTGCCACTACTGTTGTTGCTGACTCCATATGTCTGCTTTACAAAAGGGTGAGTACTCAAACACCATGCAACAATACCCAGTAGTTTAAAGCTAGTGGAACGTGGTGGCGATTCAGCTCAAAAATGGAACACAATTGAAGTTTCTTTGTTTGCGGATCACGCGGTAAGTTCGTACTATGAAGGCATGCTTAACAATTGGAAGGATTTCTACTATGGCCTCATAGGGATCGGGACACCTTCAAAGGAGTTCAGATTACTCTTTGATACGGGTTCAACGATCCTGTGGGTTCATAATCTAAATGCTCGGCATGATTTGCAGCCGTTTAAAAACATATTTGATCCAGACAGATCGTCGAGCTTTGTGGACAATAAAGCAGAATTCACAGCGAAATATGCCAATTTTGCCGTTCACGGTTTCGTCGGAACAGATATTTTCAAGGTAGTCTTGGATAATTATTTAAAGGATTATATCAATAAACAGCTTGGCGATCACTCATTTGAAGGAACATTTAGCCCAATCCTTCTTTTCAAAGGTGAACCAAAACAACATAGCTGGATTGACGGGCTTCTGGGACTAGGTCGTCGACAGGCTTACCCGGCGTTCAAAACAATGTTCGTAGACCAGCTGTTTGAACAAGGTCTGATTTCTCGTCGTGCTTTCGCATTTGTGTTTTGCAGGTGAGTTCCTGGTATTTTAGTAGTGACAAACTTACCAACAAAAAATCGTTGGAGGAAGATTTTTCAGAGAAAAAGAGCATTCTTTTGTAGTAAGTGCACTTATTATCATAAACTTGCTTACTGAACCTCTCGGTTAAGTAAGCATGAATTACCAGATGCTTGGAAACCCGTTAAGTAGCCAATAAATCACGCTAATTGCGACAATACCGGCTGGCTAAAGTCATATCTAGGCTGTTCAATTAAGTTAACATTTACAAAACCTCGAATGCTACTTGTTATATATATATATATATATATATATATATATATACCCTCCCTATCAGCCTAGGATCTTGGGGAAGTGATCGCGTTCGTACTTAACTTGTCTTGGCCTTAGAGACAGGTCGTGTTCACATCATGTTTGTTTGTGCATCCGCTCTGTTCTTCGCAAGAAGTCGGAATCTTTCTGGTCTCATGTATTAATCTTTCGAACTTTAAGACTTTAATCTGGGTGCAAGCAGAAGCACGCAAAAAATAACGGATAAGGATGACGCCGCTGTGGAAATGCACAGATAGTCCGGTTTTTTGAGGTAGCTGCGAGCCCTCTTGCGTTCGAACTCAACTTGCTCTGATGAAATGACAACAACTGTCTCACCGAGACAGATCGCTCCATCCCGTTCATGACCACGTGGCTAACACCTACGTTTTACGTGTCACATAATTCTAGACTCAAGATTTCCTAACCACACCAATTCAAGATAAGTGTCCTAGCAATCGCTCCTTGTAGAATGATGGCGTGAGTAGATACGCTGCAACACTGGGAGGTGCTAGATTTCAGTATATTGTCGTCTTACGAACAAGAAGAGTGGCATTCGTTAAAGAGAGCTGTTATGCTAAAAAACATGAAAATGTATCAAAGACTCATGCGTGTGGGTATTTACCTGGTTTACACAATGATTAGTGTTTAACCGCGAAAACCCGAAGGGGCTAAAATTTACCCCGGTAGGTATAGTTACTGAGCCTGACCATCGTTGAAGGACCAGTTTCCTCGTGCACAAAAATGAGCACCTTTCTATAAACACCGCCTCAAGCGTTCCCCCAAACTGATGTTATGAAGGGCGCTGGTTTTTACAATAGCAAGCACTGTTTTTATCTGTCCTCAAAAACTAAGGAATGTGATTTCGTAGCTACCCAAGAACTTTCAGCTTCTCCATGGTATATGAAAAGCATAGAGACCCACTTATTTATTTGTACAAAATTTAATCTTTTGTAAAAGTTAACCAGGTGTCTAAATGTTCCGAGTGCTTTGTAATTTTCTTAAATACTTAATTACCTGTGCACGGACAAGAGATATTTTCTCTTGATCTAACGGATCCGAGGGGTAGAATACAGTTGACACCGGTGGTAACTATCGTCACGATAGATTTTACTTCCGGTTTGAAGTTGCGGAACTAGTTAAGCACCTCGGATCGATTAGAAAGCTCAATTCCGATACCACTGGTTTGATTACCCATTAAATAGCCTCTCTGGACTTCGAACAAGGACTAAGCAGGCAATACAGTTGTGTAATTTAGAATGGATGTGATGGATTTTGATCGCTTTAGCGTTTGTCTGGCACTAACAGTTAAACGTGTATGTCGGTTCTTTTACCTCCTAGAGTAGTTGATCACACATTTTCATGGATTATAAAATGGGGATTTGATGCCATGGAGTATGACAACACAGCTCTCACACCGGTGTATAGGACCGGCTTGATCATTTGTCTTGAAGACTCGCCATATCCAGCGATTTATTAAACTTCAATAACAAAACCAGACTACACAAGACTGATAAATATGAGAACGAATCAAACTTTCAAGCTCTTCAACAATGTAAATGATTTAGGAATTTGTTTGCGGCGAGATGGCGCAGAGCGTGAATTTACTGACCGGAAGGTCCATTTTTCAAACCCGACATCTGCTTCTTGACTTCCCCTGCCTACTGGAGAAACCTGGCAGTATCCCACCTTCCTTCGGGTGGCATGGCAGTTAGGCACCGAAAGGGTGCTACAGCTGAACGAAGAATTTGTTTATCTAATGAGGCTTTTATGCAGGTCGTTCGCCGCATTCATCTCGTTCAGAAATAAAAGCGAATACCTGCTCACGTCCTGAAGTTCAGAAGAAGATTATTTACCTCGTGTTGAACATTCTGATCGCAGTTTCTTTACCACAGATACCCACCAAAAACAAGCACTGTCATTTTCGGAGAGTTCACAAAAGACCACATTCCCGGTGAAGTTAAGTATGTGAAAACTTCAAAAACCGAAAAGTTTCCGAACCACTGGATTATTCCAATCGATCGGTGAGCTAAAAATGTGCTAACAGTGTGGAGTCCTTGTTTTGTCCAACAAATACTTCATGTTCATTTTTCATAACTCATACGAGTTTTTTGCCACTCACATCTTGTGGGTAGCTGGGTGTTGTCACCAACACCATCCAACAAATGTATCCAATTGAAATGTCAATTTTTAAATTCAGACCCCTATTAGTAATCGGGAAATAGGATTCCCCAAGATATACGACTTGTTGAACTCTCATAAATTTTTGATGTTCAATAAGTAGTAAGTTATTTCGAGCTCGACACAGCTCATTGGTTAAGGCGCAAACTTCCTGGTTCAAACCCAACCTTGGCATCTCGATTGTTCTTGTCTAGACTTGGGCATCCTGGCATGAGTTCAACCCTCATGCCTCCTCCGAGTGACAAGGCAGCTAGGTACCGAAGAGTTGTTACAGGTATACGATATATTTGTAAATAATATATGATTCTGACGAAGGAAAACCGTTTATATTCTGCTGTTAGTTAAATCGCCAAGAGCATAAAGTACCGGTCCATAGTCTCACATGGCATTTATGAACATCTTGCATCTGAAGCTCATATTCACGTCCATACAAGCGCCATGCTCGTACAGATATTATCCTGAATATTCGCAGTCCTTTCTAATCTTTTAACGTGTTTAAATCTTATTGAATGGCTAAGTTTTACTTTTGGCTTTCACTGTCTACTAGAGTTGGGGGATACGCCTAATATATTCTGTATTTGTATGTGTCTTTGCTGTAGACAGTTCCTCTCATTACAGTTGTTGGTGTCTCTCAAAGTGAAAATGCATTTTAATAACATAGGAAGCCTTTCAAATGGAACACTGCATACTCCTGTCACGATGTACCTTCACCCACCAAACAGACCGTTTGTACGACGAAGTATTTTTCCCCCAAAGTTCTCCAAGTAACAAATGTCTTAAACCGTTTTTGATTTCCGAAGCAGCAGTTTGCCTCCTAAACGATACTGTCCAAAATTGCCAACCGATGTTATGAGATCTGCCGCTATACCGCTTTGCGATATTTCAGCCTAAGCATGTCACATGGTTTTAACGGGGAAAACAAGGAAGTGAAATGCAGGTTGAAGGCAGGCACAGAATCACGAGGTTTTGAAAATATCCCCAATATTCCGACGCTAAAATGGTTGCGCAATGTTTTAGGGTCACGCGTGTTTTCAAAGTAGCGATTCAAGGTTACAACAAGGTACGTAACAATTGCGCGTACATAACGTTCATAGTCGCGATTCTCTATCATCGTGCTTGGAGTTTATTTAACGTCAACATTTTTGTGGTGAAGACCGAATTTTGGTTTAGTAAACAAATCATACGAAGGGTGCCTCAAGTACTAATAAGTGAGAACTGCATTTCTTGACGGTCAGTCGACTCCCGAAAGCTACAAGTTTCCTACAACTGACGCTGATTTCTAGTAACATGAATTCGGGCATAGTCTGTTTCCGATTAATCATTTCAAGTTGATACCTCTAAAAATGTATGGCGTGTCTGTTGGATCATTACTCTAAGTAAATTGAGGAACAGAGCGGACGTACTGAGGCCTTTGTGAGCTCCTCTGTCGAGCTGAGGTGCCTTCCCTAGGATAGACAATAACCTAGCTCAGCAGAGGAGCCAAACAGCTCCCCCAAACACTAAACCTGCTTGCTTTCAAGCCACCACTAAACTTACAAGTCCAGATCCAGGACTAGACCTGTTCTCACCAATGGTCGTCATCTCCCACGACCTTTGCGCATAAAACTTTTCATCTCTGCTTGGTCATATATATTCGACGGTTATTCAAAACACCGTTCATAAATTTTGAGTTTCACGTTGCCCAAACTGTTGGTTGACACTACTGGTAAGCACACTGTGACAGTCTGCTGGAACAACAGAAAACTAGTATCGCAGAGTGGAATACCATAGTTTTACTGAAAGTGTCTCCTCGTAGAAGACATATCCAGTTTTGAATCCGTTGAATTGTATCATTCAAATATTTTCGAAGACAGCATGGTAAGATACCCTGAATGGGGAATCATATAAAACTGGGGTCGCACATCTACAAGATGAAATTCCTTAGTAGAAATAACCACTGCATCTGACGTCATAACACAAAGAGCTCGCAACAAATTGAAAGAGTAACTACCAGGTTACGAATCTGTTCACTTGCTGGTTACAGTCGAAAAACAGGAAAGATTACTTAATGTAAGTCTTAATCTTCAAGTGTGAAACAAGCATGGGATGGGTTTCCACTTCAGGACAAGACACTAGACAAGATACTAACCAAACGCTCCTAAGCCATTGTGGCTTCGAAAATGGATAACTAGAGTGCATATTTTCTCATACATTCTACCCTCGATTCTTGGAATTTCGCTGCTTTTCTAAAACCACCTATAACTAAACATCGGTGTTACTATGAAGCAGTAAGCAGCTCAGCGGAAGGATAACTTCACTGGATTGTGAAACTTCCCTCTGAGAATTCTTCACTCGGGCAGACAGTCAATACGTGACCATGTAATGTGGTTTCCTTTATTGAAGGATGAGTGGTACCATGTCCTGTCTTAGTGAGAGCTAATCACACTGCCGATCAGCCACTCTTAGCCAAACGGCTGTGTTCAACCATTGGCCGGACGGTCGCAAGTATGAGACTGAGTTTTGCGAGATATGCATTTCTGATGATTCCAAACAAGGATAAAACAATCGTACAGTGCTTCTCGGCTTTTCAGAATAGACTGGCTTCACTGACAGGATGAAATGTCTACTGAATCTGATCAAATCTCCTTACATTACTATAAACAAAAAAGTGTACAGCAGGTTTCAATTGCCTGCGGTGTTACTTGACTGAGAAGTCCTAACAGGCGGGCCAATGAGTCGACAAAACCAACGCATATTAACAGGTCGTCGTTCGAGGCGTCCATCTTATCATTCACATCCTCAAGCGCAAACATATTCAGAGGTTCAGACGTGAAAACTCAGATATGTTCAGCTTCTGCTGGTGGAGCAGTGGTAGCACGCTTGTTTCGCATGCCAGATATGCGGAGTTCAAACCCTGGCACGGCCAAGGACATGCACTGCTGAGGAGCTCTAACAAGAGTGAAACTAGAGTCCAGTGCCTCCTCCCTTTGGTACAGACTCATCAGAATGTTTGCGAAAGGTCAGAAGGACGGCTGTTTACACGAGAATCATGTGAGAGTTCATTCTGCAAATTCTGCAACCACCCACAACTAAGTGAAATGGCTTTTGCCAACATAAAGCGCTTCCAGTAGAGCAGTGCGGCACATCAAATACTAGACAGAACTCTGTTAGATCCACATGATCACACTTGAGCGGCTGGGTTGTTTACATGGACGATATTTGCACATCTGATAGTATACCTGTGAAGTACAAACAGAAGTCACATAATGTGTTGCATTCATTGAGTGTACTGATTTAACAGTACATCAGCTAATGCTTTTTTTTCGCAGCGACAAACGTGTGAGTTCCAGTGTGCGGGGCAAAACCATGTATGGCATGTTGAAACACTCCTGTTCCGTTCTGTAGTTTTCATGTAAGATGACCCTCCGAATACATGCCACTCCATTGGAGCAGCTAAAACCAGCATCTCCTCCGGGTTTCTAATAAAACGCTGACAGTCAGTTTAGTTTTGCCGAGAGTGCTTTTACCTCCCAAGAAGGAACAAACCGGACCTCCAATAAAATGATGCAGAAAAATTCATTTGTTTCAGGAGCTAAAAAGCAATGTGGTGTTTGTGACACGAGCCAACTCTCTTTCGCCCCCTAAAACATCTAAAAAAACGGTCATTCGTTTGGCTTGGATAAAAATCGGTCCCAAATTCAAAACTGAAGAGACCTCGTCACGGCTCTATAACGGCTGATTTTGCATCAATTACAGTACGCAACACGAAGCTAAAGCTCTCCCGTTTGCAATACTCTGGAGTCATTCGCCATGTACTCTTTTATATTAGTACAGTGGTGTAAAAATCATTGATCTTGCTGGAAGTGACATCAAATATCCATATGGACAGCTTACAAGTGAGTAAACTTCCGAATCAAGGTGGACTATCGGTGCATCCCTAGTCTGTCATTGTATTGCCAAAGACTACATATAATGTGGTTCCTAGAACGGTGAGCAAATTTTTGCTGCTGTTGTACTGTTGAAATCATGATTTTTCAACTTCATAACCAGATGATGTGGGCAGACAAGAGTTCTAGGCAGTCTAAAGTCTAATCCTACCGGGCTTTTTGTGTTGCCATCACTATTTGATGCGCATGGTAAGTAAAGATACAGTTCTTACTCAAATAAATTTAAAAGCTAATAAGAACTCCAGTGATTTTGTTTTGTAAAACGATTTGGGGAAAAGCACCACCCGGAGAGCTAAGCTGGCCAGCTCAATGCGTAACCAGTAAGTCCGACGACCTGATGCCATACCTTTGGGTGAAGATTAGAGGAAGGCAGGATGAGTAGAAGCATATTGAAGCTCGGAGCTCACTAGTAATAAATACTGTGCCGGCCTACTTTCATCAGAATATTTGTACCTACACAGATGCTGTGAGAAAAAATGGCGTCCAGAGGTTTTCGAAGGGAGTTACCCGTCATCGTTCACTTCTTCAACACTTATCACTTATGTGCCCAGAAAGAAAGTTGACATCCAGTTAACAATCAGTGGTGATGACGTCAATAATCAAATCCATCCTTGTATAGGAAGCGCAATGCAACGTACCTTGCCCGCAGCCGACCTACCGTATTTGTCAAACGCGGCACGACTGCCACTACCGCATGTCCAAGATAGCATCCCATAACTGCCTACCTCGTACGGTATAGTCGAACATAAGCGAGTGTATGGGAGCACGTAAATAAATAGAACAGAGCGTCAGCTGTCCATGCACACAGGGGAGCATCCGCCACAGTGGATTTTCAGGTAAAAACTTTTGTTGGAAAACATGTTTTGAACACAGTCTGTTCCAGTAAGTGCGACTAATTCCAGGTAGTCATTCATCAGAATGTCATCTTCCTCCTACGCTGCACTAAGGATTTTGCGATTGGACGTCCAAATTTACGTGCAGAAAGAAACGGTTCTATCGCTGGACCTGCACTGTTAGAACTTTATGAACATATTAAACACCTACTGGCCAATTACCTACTCTTTATACTAAACAGTGACCCAAATTCGTGATGAGAAACATCCCTTGCTAATCTCGCACCCATAATTCCAACGTATATGTAGTATTGATTTTGTTTTCACGCCGCAAGTTCGATCCCATGCCAACTAGCCGCTGCACTGAAGGATTTTTTCTAGTCCCTTGTAGATTACTTGATGGCAGTACCCAGTTGAATAAGTCTTCAAAAAATTACACGCGCTTAAGTAATCCTATCAGGATACGTCTTTTTCTTTACGCGTGTTTTGAAGAAATATATACGAGTTTCCACAATTTTATGCAGTTTTCAACAGCCACGCAGACTGGTGTGAGATCAAAGATATTGCTGAAGAGGGTCCACCCCGCCTCCTTCCCAGAGCTAAAAATAATTCTTCCATATCGGTGACCTGTCTGTCTACATCATATTCTGTGTGATTTTAACGAAACATCACGTTGTAGTATGCACTCTTGTTTTAGCATTGACCTGTCGACGGACGAGACATTGGCCACGGGAATTAATGCACTTGTGGACACAGGAACGCCACTGACATATCTGCCAGCTGATGCAACAACCCAACTATATGCCCTAATTGGTGTTACAGAGCATGGCAATGCAAATATGGTTGCTTGTGACCAGATCCCCTTGATGCCAACGTTGCGATTCACTTTCGGGGGTTTCGAGTTACTACTAGAATCCCGGCAATACATCTTCGTTGTAAGTTTTTCGAATATAGGATGGTTTTTTTGTTCGTATGGCAACAGTCATTATAACGCACCGTACACAGCGTATTCATTCGCATCCTGATTGATCAGAAGAGATGACCGTTGAGTGGCGCCACAAATTAGAGGGTTGTAAAGAACACGGTCGTTTATTCGTAATGCACTACTCATAAGGTTGCTGAAAATTCTCCGCCAGCCCACGACCGGTTTCGCCCTTATTGGGTTTCATCAGGTAGGCGCAGTCCCCGAGTTTCCGTCAACCTTATGTTCTGCTTGAGACCGAATTGCACGAAATTAGCGAAATACACTCATTTGCAAACAAATTTGGTTTTGCGAGAAACTCACCTGGAACCCAGCTGAATCTCCCGTTTGTGATGTTTCCAGGCTGTCGAAGAATTTTCAGCAAGCTTATGAGTAGTGCATTACGAACATGCATGTATCGAATATCGTAGCAACTGGAACATGAGGCGGCCTGGTGCAGCACATTCAGTTGCCTGGAAACATCACAAACGAGAGATTCAGCTGGGTTCCAGGTGAGTCTCTCGCAAAACCAAATTTGTTTGCAAATGAGTGTATTTCGCTAACACGGTCGTTTATTTGTAACATCCATCAGTTTGTTAGGAAACTACCGGCCAAAAAAATAGGCAAAAAGTTGTCGTATCACGTGACTCTGAAAGCTTCGGTGTTTTTGAAGGTTCCCTATTCAATTTCTGCAGAACCCCATGAGGAATGCAAGCCACACAATTCGTTTGCGTACGAATGTGGACTTTTTCTGAGATTCAGTTAATAATTCAATATAACGTATAAGTATATAAAATACGAGCTGGAGGCTGCACAACGCATCCAGCTATTTCCAGGTATCTTGCGCTGTGCAGTGACAAACAAATTATGATGGTGTCAACGTGAACGTTACGCAAATAGCTTTTTCACGATAAGCTTAGGAAAGGCCACTTCATATTCCGTTTGGAACGGTATTTAGAAAACCTCAATATTACTCTGCTCATAAGATCGATTGGAAGGCTTCGAAAGTTCACTATCGGGTTCCTTCCACTTTGGGCTCATCAGATGAGCAAATGATTCTGTCAGTTTAATCTTTAAATAGATATCTGGCCCCTTACGATTTTCTGTTCCCTGGGGAAATCAGATTAATGGAATCTCGGAAACTTCGCCCACCCAATAGGAACCACGATGGAGGAAACCGGTAGTAGACCGTCGAGATGGGCTAGTCAACCTTACACTGGATGTTTTACTTGATGTCTTGTTACGATTGACTTAACCGGTTTGCACATTTTTAGATTCATTTGTTTACTCACGAGTATTTGGGCTTTTTGCAAGTTACATCCGGGTGCTGGTCTCATATCTATAGCGCCTCATCATGGCACGCCTGTATCAGTTTTACCATCAAAACTCATTTGGGCGCTGCAACGCGGCTGATGATGGAATCGCGTGAACACTGTAACTCATACACCTATTTATGGGATTGACGCACTGTGATAATATTTTTCACCACATTATAATAGGCACACATCCTTTTTCAGAATCTATGTGTAGTTCATGAGAAAACATCTTCAGTGCGTATAACGACCTCTCCCCTAGGGACCAGGGGAAAACCAAAAGGAAAAACTTTTAGCTGTATGTGAATATTTCCCACAGCTTTTTCTGTTATACGATGAAACATCCAACATCAGTTGGATTTGACTTCCCGATGTTTAATTTTCGCAAAATACGCGACAGCGAATACTACTGGTGCAAAGTGATAAGCATGTGTGATGTTTTCTAGGAAATCAACAACAAAAAATGCTTACCATCAAGTCTAAATTGCGAAAAATCCTCAGGTAGCTGAATCATTTATATCAATGGTGTATTTTAAGTTTATAACCTTGTTAGCCTTTTGTTTGAACGTAACACGCTACTCATGGGGTTGCTGAAAACACTTCGACAGCTCACGACCGGTTTTGCCCTTCTTAGGCTGCAGCAATTAGGCGCAATCTCCGAGTTTCCTTCAACCTTATGTTCTACGTAAACTTAAATTGAAAGAATTCGACAACTACTCTCAGTTGCACAGGAATTTCGTTTTGAAATACGTCTCAAATGAATCCAGCCGAATCTCTGGTTTGAAATGGTCTATTTCAACTAAATTTTAGTCGGCTGTTTTTTCCTTCCTGCCGTCTTTCGATTTGCACCTGATATTACCGGCAGAAAGTTCGTATGAACATGTGTCTGACTTCGGTGCCTATGAACATAATTCTGTCTGCGTGTAAGAAGTAAGATGCTGCATTTTGTGTGCATGTTCCCACACAGGGTCCCATAGTTGCAGGTGTCACGTGTTTAGGACAACTGGACAACCAGTGAACAGTTGGGTTGTTTACCTAATTTGTCACTGGTTCTTACCGGGGATGTGGTCATTGGTAATTGATCAGGATATTGTTGATATGTTCCCGAAGCTTCGCAGTTGCATTGCAAACGTTTCGTCACCATTCGAGGAAAAACCATCAACACATCGGGAGTAAACTGTAGGAGCAAATTTGACTTTGGGACATCTCAGCTGTCCAAATCCAAATAGGACTCAACCGTGAGGCAAAGTAGTATTCAGATTTCTAAAAAAAGATTGCCTCCGATGGAAGGCAGCAGGACCTTTTTGGAAGGTTCGGTATCCACCCAGTCAGTTTAATGGTTAAGTTTCCGGATCCGGGACGAAGTGGTCTCTTTGGAAGGGGCATTTCCATTTGGGATTTTTTCATATATATA
>SJOL01006387.1:68049-84946 GCA_004794785.1 Opisthorchis felineus | reverse complement strand
ATATATATCATGCCAAATGCTTCTTTACAGTTTACCAGAGTTGTGCTAACGAAAACAAAAAGCTGCCTCTACTTACACATACCCGGCATCCGTTTACAAACAGCAGTGACCCCATTAAATTTCGTAACTCTGATGTTCGCTGTGCGGAACAAGATATTAAATGCAGCCACTGGATTGATGCGATGCTTGCACTCGATCAAGTCCCTGATAACATAACTCTCACCTTTTTAGTCTGTTCACTACTGGATCCGTTTTTACGTGACCGATGAAACACAACAAAATAAATTTGAAATATCGAGCAAAACTGTGCTGCTGTGTTACTTTTCGAGGGAAACGACTATTTTACATTTCTAAAAAGCAGTATGAATTGATGAAAAATGTTCTGTCCAAATTGGGGTCAGTCAGCAACAGAAACACATCAGAAAATCTACCTCGTTTAGGGGCAGAAATAGGTGACGTCAGTCAGGTGCTGTCATATAACCCCCACATGTGCGACTGTATACGCTTGTTTCATGGCTAAAATATCAACGAAAACACAGATCGCCAGCCTGTATAGAAACTGGAACCAGACAAACACATACGGTACTGCACTTAGGTTTTTCCGAATAACTCGCTGGATTTTGCATTAGAAGAAACGGTGTCCAATCTGGGTGATATATATGTGGTGAGGAGAACTCTGTTCCGCGTTCAGTATCACCACATGAAGAGTCTCCTCAGGCCCAACGAAAAAGTCATTTTCTACTCCGGACACACAAATGCTCTAAATTACCAACACTTCTGGCAACTGAATTCGAAACCATGGTATTTGTCAGAGGTTACATTTCTGCTGGTAATTCAAACTTTAGAACACGGCTACTGACGACGTTGGATACAATTTCAAATGTACCAATGCAGGATACTATTGTGAATTACTTGAGGCTTAGCACCCTAAAACGGGACTCATAACTGCTTCAGTCCCAGGCTTATAGTAAGGAAAACACCAATCTGATAAGACACGAAACACCCGCGCACCTGTTAACAATTCATAGCTCAATGGACAGGCGAACAGCGTTTTAGCGACAGTTGTAAAAGATCCCTGATGAAACCCCATGGAGAAGGGGATGTTACGGCTATCTTTCTACGGATTTATAGATCCGCACCTAGCAAATCACGTCAAGCAGCAAATCACCCGCTGGAGTGTTGCAGGCAAATTAATCAGGACGCACTTAGACGTGATGCGAGCAACTAAAGCGAACACTGCGCAAGGCCAAACACAGCAAGCTCCCAAAGGACACATTCCAGTAAAAAAGACTTTTCAAATCAGCAAATTGGATATACATTCATCGGGCTCAGTCCAAGAAACAGCCATCAGTTAAGACCTAACAGACTTTGGATTATGCAAATGGGCATAAATTCTATCACACACCCTTAGGCTAACGACGCTTATTACTTACGTCTTGATCTGATACCGGATAGGTTCACACTAACTACAGAAAGTCAACCGACAATGAAATATGTCGACCCTATAGAACGTAGATACTCAAAGTGCATATGTCCACCCACAATTAGCCTCAAGTCATACGTGCAGTGGTTGCTGTTTACCAGAGGACAGTGCGGAAAAACACGGACCACTCACACCCGCCTATCACAAGCAGGACAGTGTTACCCAAATGTTTGTTAATTTATCTTATTTCGATCTAGAAAGCGGGTAAGACTTACGGTTGAGCCATCAATCCATTCCCTTTTCAGTGAGTCACCGGTAAATAAGTGAAGAAATCGCACAAGTCGGGTAGTTAAACTGGCTGCTTGATAAATGTTGGCCTACGTTTCAGTGACCGGAGAGTAGTGCTACATCCTGTCCAAGTACGACCTAACTACACTTTAGCTCAAAACCGTTCAGTCACAAACAGTTTTGTCTTTAACTATTAACCTGGAAGTTTCAAGTTCAAATCCCCCTGGAAGTTTCTGTGAGACCCCCACTGCTAATGATTCCCAGCAAAGATGAAACAGCTGCACAATTCTTTCCGGCTTTTCAATCCAGATTGACTTCCGTTGCAAGACGTAAGCTCAGCACTATCAACAATGAGATAAGCATTCAGTTAAGCACTTCTAAGTACTTCTAAGTATCGTTTTCGTAAAAAGTTTGGTACCAATCGGTGGATTACCAAACTTTTCCGAAAACGATGACTACTCAATCGGTTCCAAGCGTTTTTCAACTGATTGAACATATTTCTAAATACTTCTAAATATTTTTTTCAGTGGCTGACATATACGGTGCACTTTGAATATGACGTAGTCCAGAAACACAATCGCTGAATTTACCCAATAATCAGAAGTTCTTCAACCTTACTCGCAATACGTTCGTACAGATACTCATAATCAGCTAAACTTGTCAGGATTTTTCACATCATTCGATCAGAAAACTACGTCTAATACAGCTCCGTCTAGGCTTGCATGTGTATTGTCAATGGCAAGCGGCTTGTGCGTATTGTTTTGGCGAACTGTGTACATGCTCCATCAGTCCACTAAAATTCCCGTCAATTTCATAAGCTTGAAAAATCGTATCCGAACGCTTACGGATTGGCTCAACAAGCCTGATAAATGAGAAATTAAGTTGGGTGCCTTGGAGAAGCTAAGTGTTATACAAACGTTACGCTAATTTCGTTGAGTATCTGTGTTAATCTTCGACTATGGGTTTGGAAGGGTAAGAGTTGATTCATGGCTGTTTCAATCTCAGAAGACATTGCGAAACCACTTACTGTTTCCTAGTACCTTCAGCTGCCTGGTGCGAATTTTTGTTTTGTTTTTAAGATCCCGTCCTTAACCGAGATATTCCAGGTCCTTGTATGGTGACTGTGTATTACGGGAAACATACAACAGCATAACCATCCGATCGGGTTCCTCTGTTACTTCAACTCATATTCAATCCAATCCTAATCAACCGACCACTGCGAATCAGAGTAGCCGTGATTGAATCTTGTCGTCTAGTCTTAAATCCAAGGTGTTTAGAAAAAAATTCAAGAAACCCGTTGGTGCGTGGAACGGTAGAACTCACATTGACATGAGCCTCGAACCGTTCTACGCAAGCGGAAATTCTAAAAAGCAAGGTGCCCATAGAATTCAGTTATTCAGAACAATATTTGTGAACATGTAATTTGTGCAATCAGGTATATCCCTATAAAATAGTTTTACCATTTGCCTTTCAGTCAGGCACTGAGGATTCACCGCTCTGTTGGCCAACTATTAGACCTTTGTTGCCAGAAATACCTTTCGAAATGATATTGGGTCTACAATTTCTGAAACACTTCTATACCGTGTTTGACGTGGATGCTGACCAAATTGGATTCTTTGACCCACGTCTGTTGGAAACCAGTGGCGCGGAAACCGCATAATCTACAACATGAAATTGGCATTGTTACTTCAGCGATATTGTGATTGTGCGGCCCTCTCCACTTGATTTTCCATTCTCCATTCTTTTATACTGAACCTGATAACCATATCGTATGTGTGACATATATATACCAAACATTCAATAGAATTGTGTCTACTAAACATGGCTTCAGACAACCTGAATCTGTCCATCAGTTGACAGAGTGAGAATATTTGCAATGAGCTGACGCGCAAATTCGGACCCAATCAAGACTCTGTTGTGTACACTATGTATGTATGTTATGTACACCAATGGCTTCCTGAAGGGGTTTCACCATTTTTTCTGAAGATGACAGTTTGCGTGAACCACAAAGGTGGTCTTCATAAAGGAGCGTACAAAATACGCAGTGAAATAACCAATTAGAACGGGCGATTTTGATACCACAACGCAGAAGATCCACGAAGGACCAATAAGCAACCAGAGAATCAGAGCCATCGTTGTTCAACCATTTTAGTGGTAACGTCACGCTCAGCTAAACTATACAGTCGCAAGTGCTAGAGGAATAGACCCCATCCGGCAGGGCACTGGCGATCTTGCCTTTAACATTGACGGGAAGTTTGCAGTAAAACTAGCAAAATTGGGGAAAAGCCTAAGACTAACGATATATACACTTTACGGGAAATCTATGCCTGAAACTGTTTGGAGAAAGTTCGCGGTACGGATCAAGAACGATAATCTTATCCACTGATCTGAGCATATAGGTGTGCAGTGTTCATCAGTTCACATGGAAGTTTATTCATTTTTTGAATGATTAGTCCAGCTGGTGAGAAGAAAAAGGATTTCATATTTAGTTCTTATTTACCAACACTGTTCTGCGGTTGAGTCACTGCCAAAAACGTTCTGAGTCGATATGGCGTGAGAATATTATGCAGCCGTCCCTATTTTAGACATCAAGCAATGATGGAAGCCATCCGTCCTTGAAAATGAATGAATTTTTCATTCTTGATTAAAAGATGACAAAGTTGCCACGAACATTTTGGATGAGACTATTCCACGAAGTCTGCGGTTTTATTCCTCGTCCGACCAGTTAGGTGCACTGTTCTCGCACATTTGATCATCAGGGTCGTCACTAATGGATGCATCAGTAGTCTAAATATTGCCCACCACGGTCAAATAACTGCATACAATCTTCCTCAGAGATCAACCCGAAGTCTAGAATTAATAAGTTGTTTTCTTGCCGACCGCAGTACAATGGACCGAATGTTCACAGTTCGTTCGGAGATGTTTGGATTTTCGTAGGCGTTAGATACCTAGCTGTAGTGAGCCACACACAGGAACGACGTATCCTACCACCCAAAAGCAACCGAGTGTGGATTGTCATAGATACTCACATGACGGACGAAGCAGTAAAAAATCAACCAACTAACAACAACATGAGCCGATTCGACTTCGATCGCTCCTAGATTTTGACCTGCCACACTTAGACAATCTGCCTGGGTGTGTAAAAGACCTCAATTTGCTGTACCAGTTTGGCCGAAAGTTTATGTTACACTTTCAATTCTGTTGTCATCTGATTAGCTGGAAATCGTAGGTATATTCAACCTAGTAGTTCAGTCCTGTCCAGAGTAGTGCCAACATATCAAAACGACAAAATGATGATTACGGTTGGTCTTCGGACGCATCCATTCGATCTGGCGGAGATGAAACTTGCTGACAATCTCAAACGAAGATTATCACGTAATACTAAAGTGCCAAGACACCCGGAACAGAAAATCCGGTAGCAGACACTCAGAGTCTGCGGATGATGACAGAATATCACAAAAACGGAACTCCAAAACGGGAGAACCTGAAGCAATATGCACAGATGATGGAGCGAAACTGTCATGGCACAGCTATCCATGCTGTGGTGCATGAGTCAAGAAAATGAGCTGTCTGTCAGGAATTCGATAGGAGGCCACCGCAAAATGCTTGAAGCATGGCTATCTTGGTCAAATCCACCAACTCAAAAGCCATCGGAATGAACATGAACAAATTCCGTTCTGCAGGACGGCGAGGACTAGCCGTCGAATTTCCGTCAACGCATTGTGCTTTGAATAACACAAAAACCTCGTTCCTCTCAGCGTGTATTATTCCCAGTGCACCAATCAGCGAAAATACGTGTCTCCAGGAATCAGCAACAAACCCGCATGGATCCAGTCAGGCATTGTATTCGACGCTACACCTATCTCCGACAAGAAATGAGGGCTGATAGGATCGTACACTTCACGTGAAACTAAAAAAACGACTCACATTGCATCCATCGGATTTCTAGAGATGGCTGGTGCATTCAACCGCACAGTTAGCTGTATCCATAGCACAATTAGCGCCACCTTCAGTTTGTTTTAGTAACCTAGTCTGAATATTTTGATGTAAGACTCGATGGTGAGTCACAAATATTTGGTTAGAAACACAGCAATAACTGCAGAACCACTGAGCGTCATGTAAATTCGTAACCACCATTCGGTCGAGGGGAACTACTGCGTAGAGAGTTCTCTTACGGAGAATTTAATATCCACTAAGAGACTGCCATCCACCTTTAAAAGCGAGACGTGATAAGTAGCCGTCTTGCCAATTGCAACACATCGGTCTGGGCTTCAAAGCACATTCGCAAACCTCGAAATATTCCCAACAGTAAGTGGTGCGGTCCAACCGTACAAGGAAACGAAGGGCTCCCGTTAACCAGAAAAAGCTGGGTGTGAATAGGTTCATCTGGTTTTGAAACGAACAGAAGGCCAAAGGCTCGTACAGTAGGTTATCACTTCTGATCACGTGTTCGGACTGTGCAGTTGAAAAGATGGTGGGTCTTAATTGGGTTCGTAGTATTGAGCTCTTGAGATCATAGTACGGGGTTACTCGCAGGGAGACAGACCTATACGACATGGAAATATGCAGTGCCTTTACAACAAAATGACCATAATCGGTAACCCTTATTGTGGGCCCGCAGTGGACGGAGAGAATAGATAGCATGCAATCTTTGCTGTCCACTGACCACCATGTTTTTCCGTGACAAGCTGGTCAGCGGTACATTACGCTTTTGATTATGCTATCCTCTGATTTTTCAGGGACGAAAAGGCTAACAAACACACGAATGAACCGCGGCTAACAACTCAGGCAGACCCAGACCTGTTATAATAAAATCATCTTTTGAAGCATTTATTTATTCATGTGCCAACACTACAAACCACTCAGCTTTGTGACAAGTTTCTACCCGAAAAACGACAAACCTGATTCACTGGCGTTCTTGTGACTTACCTGCACAGAGTGGTGATTTCGCATAAACTGATTGCGGCGAACATTCTATACACTGAAGCTTCACAATAAGCTTCCTAAGGATATGTGCTCTAACCCCTCCTTCGTGCGAGTGATAGTTTAGCTTCCGTAATCTTCTTATACAAAAAATGACAAAAATCTGCACTATGCCATAGTACTCCGCTTCACTGCGAATGTTCATCAACCGTGTACAAACCGTCACTCTCCCAATAACGTGCATGGGTTTCCACAAATTCAGCAACGTCAAAAAAAACTGTGGGATGAATCCACTTCGCTCACTTACTCTCGCTGCAAAGCTTTTAAGACGGTACAAAGAAGACACACTAGGGTGCATTTCACGTAATCTATATAAGTCTAAATAAAACCGGACTAGTCACAGTGCGATCCTTAGGTTTCTGGAGAGCAGCGTACAGGCCTAAACAAATCGTAAATCTCGAGGATTTACGGTCCATGCGACAGTTCGCTTCTTACTGAGTGGAGTTCACCTGTGTCCTTTATCACTCAGATGCGCGGTTATCAGCAGTTTAACCTGGATTCGATCAAAGTTGAGCTAGGAACGGCTGAATTGTATGACGGTTTTGGGGCACGTGATTCTTTGCCCGCATCACAAGCCCATTGTCGATCCTATTGATGCATACATCACCGCAGCTGCAGGTGAACTTGTGAATTTAATGACTAAACTGACTTTGGCAGTGTAATTGGCGACCGTGTGGATGTCTTTGCAGACCAAGTTGCTGCACTGCATGTGGTAAAAAAACCTTGACCGCCAGTGTGTGGAACGCCAACATAAAAGTAACTCTTCGACGACCCACAGTAGCTGTTTGACAGCAATTCATTTTCCTCTACTAGTGCATCTGAGGAGCAAATCTGTCTAGCTCTGTGGAATAAAGTGTGGACCGACGTATACTGTGCTTTATAACAGCGTAGAAGCCTCGAGTATTGTCCGCTCCGGATAGAGTTCCGCTACGAATTACGACACAACGCACTGTAGGTATTTCTAACGACTCAAACGTCCGAATGTGGAAGTCCATTTTGTTTTTTTCAAGCTCACAGATTAGGAGAATGCTTCCTTTGGAAATGTTTAGAACACAAAAGGGTGTGCAACCTGCCCTCCGTTGTCCCTTGTGAACAAAATGGCATCAAAATGTCTCTTACATAACGCTAACTGCCACAGGCTGAACAGATTCCACGGAGCCACAAACGCGTATCTAGGACCGGAAGTGGACGCTGTATTTGGTGGGCCGGTATCTCCTTCCGGGTTGACCCACCACATTGAATGAAGCCGAGAAACACTCTAGCACAATATGTAATCTAACGTGCGGTTTGCAGTGAGCCGAATGTGCATTTATTTGAACTTCCTGTACTCGGTGTAAATAGGAGGGAATAAAACCACAGGGTGAACAGGAGAGCAGTTCTAATGCAATCAGTATGTCCATCCGTTCAAAAATTGCTGATTCAAGTGGGTGCGATTGAACAGTTGAGTCCTACAGTGCGTGCGACGGGTAATCAGGTAGCCCGTACCATCCAGGAGACGCATCCTAGGCACGCACATTGGACTAGCAACTGCTGGTAATCATTCAGCTAGGTCTGCACAACTATTGTCACAGACAATCAACCATAACGTTGCAGATTTAAAAGTGCGGATTATTCAGGGCATGAAGACTGGGCTCTACTGACACACGGGAACAGCCCCAGTCATGTCCGACCCGGGTGTTACATCCGCATGGCAATCTGTAGTTAACCATGATTCCGTCCACACAATGATGATCACTAAAAGTCACTTAAAACCATCCTAAGATTAGCTATCTGATATCTGACGGATCTAGTGAACTTATTTTATCCGCCGAAAGTTCACGCTGCACCTACAAAATAAGAAACAGACGGGGTCGCATTGAGAGGTGCAGTAGAGTTGAAACTGGTAAACCAGAGGAAATACCCACTGTTCTCACACTGTGCGGATATTCAGTTTGGAAATCCCGCCAGCAGTCGGTAAAATTCAAAGATCGAAGGTGAATAAAGAATACACGAATCGGAAAACATGGATAATTCGGTGTCAAAAAGTGTTTGATACTTTTTCATGGTAAAGGAGATCTACAGATTTCCCCACAAGAATGAGATTTTTCGTCCTTCGAAAGGAAGATGGTAATATTCTCGTCCTTGATCTTGCATCCTGTATGGAAAACGGGTTACTGAATTCTTTAGTGAGAGACTGTTATTCCATTGTTCATCACATTACCATATTTCGTGAGAATCGGTGGTCCTGTAAGTATGTCACTACTTACTGTTTCTAGGAACTGGGATATTCGGTGGCACTGGCATGAGATTCACAATTTGAAGGACACAAAACAAAGCCCATCGCTATTACCCCCATATACACACAAGAGCACAAAGTTGTCGTTCGAAAACCGTCCGCCTGGCGGATGTATCTAACTGAGCACTCTGTAAGACTAACGAAAACTAGCTTGGATATTTTCACCGAATTTTGAGCCACCAAGCGGAAAAGTGCGATCACCTATCGAGTAGATTCAGCGAATGTCAGTAAATGGGTGCAACGAATAGCCCGGGATCTACAAACCTAGTTGGTTGAATAGGATTCGTAGAAATTTTACTAACAAGGACGGAACCTTATGGAGGCACTTCATTGTAGCGAAAAGTTCAACAGAAAGTGGACGTGTGTGAAACATTATTGCTCTTAATAAAACGACTGAAACAATGGATCCTGAGAATGTCATCAACAACTCTGGGGTCAAAGGTGCCAACACGTGATAAGTCACTACGAAATTTGACAGGCTTGCGTACAAACCTTGAAGGATAAAACGATGTTATTCTTCCCTGTTGTACTGCCTGTATGACGATTCAGAACAAAAGCTGCAAGGGGCATAAGTTCAATTCAGCTACCAATATACACCGAACCCCAAATGGCAAATTGGGCAACTGTTCCTCAACCCCATATGGAACCGCCAAGTCAATGATTGGTCCTCAATATATTTTGACGATTTATGTGTGTGTTAATCCCCCGGCGACTGGAAGTACATTCATTCAATTAGCAGATGGGTTATGTATAAAGTAAGTGGTGTGCAACACGAACATCAATGGTTGTTGTCCCTGATTTGTCATGTTCCACCCGTTGAAAATAATTCCCTCGGTTGATTCCTAGCAGGAATTGACAGTTGTATCAACAGTCTTCGTATTTTTTTCACTTCTAAGTCTCTCTAAATCACACTAAGCTGACCTGCGGTGATTTTTCAGAACGTCTACATATGACTTTCCAAGTGCGCTAAAGATAAGTTTAATGCCCTAATGGTAATGCCACTATGATGTGATAGCAAGGTGTCCAACGGACGGAAAACTTACAGCATAGACTCAGCACAACCCAACACAGTCAGAGGCGTCGGATCAGTTATCGGAACACATAATGATCGGATCACATAGACATACGGGCATTCTTCACCTGCTCTCCAGTGCATGAGCAACTCCATCTGCTAATTTCAAGGTGCTGTTACGAGTACGTGAAACACTGGCCGAAAGCAACACCTGACTCACATTCTCGCTCAGATTTAGCCACACACAAAAAACCTGGTCCAAACAAGGCGGATGACCGACCAACACGCATGGGGAAATGGGACAGTTTCAAGTTGTGTAATTCGAGTACTTGGGTCACTTTTCCGAGTTGAATGGACATTAGGTTAAACAAGAAGAACGATCGACAGGTTCAACAGTGGATGCAGAGGTGACGAAACTGGAAAGAGTCTTTCGGCTTGACGATTCACACGGCAATAAACGGTAGTGAACGATTCCATCTGTTTGACTCGTCCAATCTAAACTGAGTCTGTGTTTCGCCCAACTGCTGAGGAATTAATATATACACACCTTTCTATCCTACTGTTTTTTTATAGCACTTGCGTACTCTCCCTCTCTCTCACACCGGTTTTAATCATTAAGTACTGATTGGCAGACCATTGAGCTAAGCTAAGCGTAGAAAGCGAAAAATTGTTAAAAAGAGTGACTGGACCCGCAAGTCCATTCGATAATATCACCTTTGTGGTTACCTAGAAAAAATGAAGGAAATACGGATTGAAGCATACTTTGTCTGGCTGGACACTGCTTAGTCTCTTATGCGGTCCATGATTAATATATTAAATTAACGTCAGTTCTACAGATAGCCGCAGTTTCACACCAACTATGTGTGTAATGCTTATCCCAGATGGTAACACAGAGGCCTTCAGGTAAGACGGTGTGAGTCGTTTTTTTTTTCACAAAAACCAGCAGATACCATGCCACCGATTCGCTCCGATTACAAAGGATGTGCCATGGAATTACGGTCAAGATCAATGAAAGAAGGCATCTGAACAGAACAAGGTCGATACGGTACATCCAGACACAGACAGCAGCCAATTCGGTTTTGCAGCAAGTTCACTGATTATAGGTAGCAGGTCGAACAAGACGCGGAAAAAAAGAAATGCTAACAGTGTGAAGGCTTCAACACATATGGATTACGGGAGGCAAGTAGACCACCTCTTACCTTAATTGTCAGGAAACCGCAAAATTAAAAATACGAAGACATAAGTGCAACTACGAACATTTAAAGCGATCAGGAAGAAAATGGTTATCGCGGATACAGATCAAGGGTTATCCGGTAACAATGCTCCCTAAAGTAGGTTTACTGTGCCCAAAATATCCACTAGATTCAAATTCGGTGACCTAGCACGCCAGGAGACAGGATTGTCCATCCACTCCAGCAGTTCTCGAACAGCTGGTTCAAGTATGGCTGTACAGAGGGAGCTACATGTGACGATGCATCAGTCTGTTGGGACCCCAGCAGTGAATGAATGTGTTTGGTTATTTCACCCAAGGACTGTATCTGGTATATCCTGAAACTGCTACAGAAGGAACCTGAACATAGATCTAAAAGTGACTTGCTTGTTCTTAGAAAAAAGGTGAGTAGAATTTTCTTTCATTTTGAAGCCTTGTGCCCAAGTACGATCCTACAAACAGTAGATCGGTTGCGAGGAAAACGGTTGCCGACATATTTCCCCCTGACAGAAAATAACCGAACACGCTACAATCTCTTCGAAGCCATGGCTAGTTTTCAGTTTCATTTCAGCTTCGCGACGACAGTTTGCACTATGGACACTAGAAACTTGAAATGTGACAAAAATGAACCACAATTCACAGATTTGCTGCCAGCTGATCCAAATTTTGAACTGTAAGACGATGAACAATGTGCATCTAAGATAAAAGTTGGCTTCACGACGACTATATTTTAGGGCAGTTTGTGATGGGGCGGTGACAACGCATCACGGTTGAAGTCACCGAGACAACTCGCAACTTAAAAGATTACTAATATCCCTCGGTGGAGTGAAAGACGACGCTGTTGTTAACAGACGGCAAGCAAAACCGGGATGAGAAATCACAACGCAACATATTCACCAGCTGAGACATGCACATTTAATCTCGGAAAAAGTAGAGATGGAGCCAAATGACGATTCAAATGATTGCGTTCGACTGTACAACTATGGGTTCGTAAGCTGCTCACGGTTGGATGATACCATACACGTGTCATCTGTCCTATAAAAGTCTATCGAAAGTAAATCCTGCTCGGATACTCTGCGACACGAGCTGATCGGGTGTCAAGTAAATCCCAAATCTTTATGACAACTACCATTTGATCATTCGGATAATCCAGTTGTGACAAGATACCAAAGTGCTGATGAACCAGGCTAGTTCCACCCAAACTGGAATCCCGCCTAGACAGTTCGTCAGTATACACGACTATGAGGTGAAAACTATCCACCCTACTGCTAGATCGTATTCGGTCAGTTGACCGATATAACAAATTAGTATGTTCTGGGTTTCATGTTTAGCGTCATACTAAAAACCGGTGTACATATGATGGAGAAATCTGATGCCGATAAACCACACCGCTCAAAGATAAGTTTGCAGATGATCTACTGCAAGCCAATGGAAAAGGCCACATAATACCTGCTTAAACTAGAGAGATTTCATGGGAAAATTGACATATCTGGCCATTCGTAGTACCTTACGTTCACTGCCCACTGTGTGAGAAGCATAATCTAAACGGCATCAAATAAAGAGGATATTTTGAAAGGCAAACCGACGACTTTCTCTGCAGAACTTAACATTTGATCCGAGGACTATTTCGTTGTCACGAGGAATTAGGATTCCGGTCGACTAACTCCTTCTGAGTTTCAGCCTCCTCTCAGAAGAAACCATTTTGTCCAGGTAAGACGGGTAAGGTCCTATGAAACTGTATCAACGAGCGGTAGGTGCGAAGTAATGGCGTGCAGCAAAAAAAAACAACTTGGGGCAAAAGTCGATTGCCACATGGACTCACCATGAGAGACGCGATTGGCAGAAACAGTATCCACTCGTATACATTAAGACAACAGAGTAGCAGGCTGCTGTGCTGTCCCCACTAATGTATGGCATCAAAACCCGGAGACCATACGGGACACATTGTTGTACTCGGTCGATTGTGCATATATTGTTCACAAAAATTCATTCAGATAAAGCGAACAGATCTAGTCCTGAACACTGAATTTCTTCAATAAGCGAACGCTACTAAAATCGAGTGCGCTGGGATGCGGCAACACTGGGTAAGCCACTTCAGATGAAGGACCATAGGTCATATCACGAAACTTATCTACGGTCAGCTGAGATTGGAATGTGAACTCAAAGGCGTCCGAGATTACACCATTGTAATAGGCTTCAAGTAAGTTTGAAAAATTACCAAGTTCATTTCGGATCATGGGACTTGGCAGAAGATTGTCTGTCTACACAGGTGTGACGCGTCTCGATGCTCCGCAAGCGAGCCATTCGGACAGGACTCAATCCTCCACGACCCTTCTGACTTGCGCAACATGTGCCTGCCCACAGCTTAGTAGAGGTGGCCTTGTGTCATTGACGTACTTACACTCATCCGTTTATTAAATACAAACACGGCGGAGTAACCGGAAAATCCCTAGGTTTTCGTGTAGTCCAGTGGCTCTCTCGGGTTAACCATCTCTCGGAGCACGACATCACCCTCTCAGTTCATTGACAACAGGTTGATTCTAGAATGACAGTTGTTGAAAACGTCATACATAGTGATTTAAATTTTTATACAGTAATACAGTTTGAGGACGTCACTGAAAATAGGCTGCTCAACTAACGAAGAGGTAAGGTTCTTAGGAAGTATAGCTATATGCAATGAAGCGCTTATTGACAAATGAGTGTCTTGGTCGCGGCAGTAGGCTGTTCGACCATACTAAGGAACTACGACCTACAGATCCAGTGCGCCAGGCAAGGGTGTACGTGAACAGTGTGTGTGATAAGGCCTACCTTGAAATTGTAGACACGACAACTAAAATTGGAACTTCGATAGAAAAAAGGCCTGTCAACTGATTACAAATACCCACAGTGGTAAACACACATTGATCCTCTTACGTGGCCAGTTTGTTCCGGTCCCGTGAGACTGATATCTTCCGAGAAACCCGCCTTCGAAGACAGACCACTCCCTTGGCGCAAAATACCATACCAACAAATACCAGAAGGAGAATTTCGTATGCTGAGTTCTTACACCAAATAGGTTCCTAAACAGTTGCATGAAGACAACATTGTTTCCCCTAAATGAGTGGCAATCCAAGAACATGGTTTTACTCTGCGTGGCACAAAGCTACTACAGATTTTCCCTTTGTAAATGCCATCCTTCAACTGAGACAGCTTGTGTATAATAGCTGTTGGGCTACTTGGATAGCTAAGTCACTCTTAGAAGAGACTAATATCGAAAGAGCATCTCTAGTAACTTTCCGAGGGCGGTCTTCAGATGGGGAACTTTACTGTACTTGCACTGGGAAGACAAGATGAGAACAATCAGAGGCGGGCTCCCAAAAATGTCTCTTCCGCGAGTTGGTTTCTTTCGAGTGGAAGAGAAACAGCCCCATAGCCCCATAGGCCAAACAAAGCGGTCTTTTTAACGGCTAGTCTCTCCTGGAGGTGGGCAACCCAAAGATGGAAAGCTAAATCACAACCATGACTAGGAACCTAGAGAGCGCTGTAACACAGAACCATGCACTCCAATGTTACCATCTGTCAAACTTTCAATAAAATTGGACAGTCTCGATACCAGGGTTCTATCCGAGTAAACATAACGCCCGCAGCGAAACAAGGAAATTTACAACGTCGCATACAGGTTTGGATCCAAAGGAGTACCTTGTGTAGTTACAAATGGCGTCTGGCGGCCTCCTAATGGATTTTTCGTAAACTTTGCCATAATCATGGTTCTTGTGGACTATTAAATTGATCTTTGAAGGAGGTTTATCTAGCCAGTGTTATCCAGAAAGGTCACAACTTTAATGCACTGGCCTTCATATCACTTTGGTACTAAGAAAATTTGGGGTACACAATGTTAATTGTCCTTACAGACGGTACAGGTGCCCCTCCCCTTGCCCCGACTAAGCCCATTCCGACCATTCTTCGCGAGTGGTCTTCGGTTATGCATACCACTGTATTTTCTCCGGTCTAACCATGAGATTATCAACTCTAACTTCTCTGTCAGTTGAAAACCTTTAACCGCTGAGAATAACCGTGGACGTAGTCAACTCGTGCTGGCAGCAGTCGGCTCCAGCTAAATCCATTCACACTTGTTGTTAAAACTGCCAGTCAGGTGTGGACTTTCACTATCTACGCAAACATGAAGTCCGGAATGCAGCCAACCCGAGCAACTTTCACCGTCAGCGGTAGACTGCTCAAAGCAGTGGACCTGACTGTGGGAAGCAAACCCGAGTGAACCAGCTTATTGACTCATTTCCTCACTAGCCTAGGCCCCATCTGGATTTGAACTGCTTGCCGAGTGATGCGAAGTGTTTTCAGGATGGTAGACTAAGCTTGAGTGTACACATAGCCCAATGAATGCATAGGTTATTACAGTCAGTACAGCTTCGATCCTTAATGCACCCTTACCTCACATAACCACACCGCTCTCTATCACACGCTACCAAACTCCCTGACTCATTGACCTTCAACTCCATTAGATGCGATAGGGGTGGTACATGAGGAGCTTGCAATCTCATGACCTCACTGCCACGGCTGGTTCTGACGTCTGTAGAAAAACCATTCCACGTAAAGTAGGCCGGTCTGAGCTGTCTCCCAATGACGCCGACCCAGTAGCTCAGTCATGCAAACCAGTGTCACAAACCGACGAAGCACAAATAGAGGTGGCGATTATCCCACGTCTGTCCTGAGAGTAGCATATAACCAGTCTAAAATTGTGGAAAGTGGATAAAAATGGTTAGTACGTGCAAAATAGCTATCCATGAACTGAGCCAGGATTACTGGAACGTTACTGAGAATTTACGTGCTCCATTTTCCTGGGTGGGTTACCTTTATGGTACTCCCGATCTACTCCAACGGAAAGCCATATTTGGGTGAACTACACTCATTTGCATACCGATTTGGTTTTGACGGGAGACTCGCCTGGAACCCAGCTGAATCTCTCTTTCATGTTTTTAAGCAACCGAAGGTGATGGGTTCCAGGTGAGTCTTCCGTCAAAACCAACTTCTTATGCAAATGAGTGTATTTCGCTAAATTCGTGAAATTTGGGTTCAAGTAGAACACAAAGTTGACGGAAATTAGGACTGCGCCTACCTGATGAACCCCATGAAGGGCGATACCTGTCAGGGCTGTCGAAGAGTTTTCAGCAACCTTACGTCTATATTTGGGTGGTTTAAAGTGGACAAAAAAGATACAGATTATTGACGTTGTTTGCTGCGCGGAACTAGTGTGATTTGTTCCCATTATTTTCATCCGGGCTGGAAGATGAGTCCCGAATCATAGCACCCGTTTTCGGAACTACTCTGTCATGACATTTAGCTTGATTAGTTCATATACGAAGCGATTGGAAGAGATCGGCGACTGTTTTGGTTGATGCAACGTGGCCAACGCATACTCATCACTTTGAAGACCGCTAGCCCATAACCATACAACGCATCTGGACTCTATCTGTAGAATGCGTGGTGCAGATCTGCGCTGTATCTGATCCACACGACCCTTGAGACCTAAGGATAGTTATGTTTTGATTCCATCCTCATCGTGATCAGAGAATGCAACATCACTGTTGACACTGACGCTTCACTGTCGTACAACCATGAAATTTAGTTAACTATACTCAAAGCCTGAAAGTGAAAAGAGTGGAAGCAACCACGAACGCCAGTGAACACCGATCAGCCGTCATTTCTTGC
>SJOL01006387.1:54249-64487 GCA_004794785.1 Opisthorchis felineus | reverse complement strand
TGTGGACTTTCACTATCTACGCAAACATGAAGTCCGGAATGCAGCCAACCCGAGCAACTTTCACCGTCAGCGGTAGACTGCTCAAAGCAGTGGACCTGACTGTGGGAAGCAAACCCGAGTGAACCAGCTTATTGACTCATTTCCTCACTAGCCTAGGCCCCATCTGGATTTGAACTGCTTACCGAGTGATACGAAGTGTTTTCAGGATGGTAGACTAAGCTTGAGTGTACACATAGCCCAATGAATGCATAGGTTATTAGTCAGTACAGCTTCGATCCTTAATGCACCCTTACCTCACATAACCACACCGCTCTCTATCACACGCTACCAAACTCCCTGACTCATTGACCTTCAACTCCATTAGATGCGATAGGGGTGGTACATGAGGAGCTTGCCACGACTGGTTCTGACGTCTGTAGAAAAACCATTCCACGTAAAGTAGGCCGGTCTGAGCTGTCTCCCAATGACGTCGACCCAGTAGCGACCCAGTCATGCAAAGCAGTGTCACAAACCGACGAAGCACAACAAATAGAGGTGGCGATTATCCACGTCTATCCTGAGAGTAGCATACGTGATATAACCAGTCTAAAATTATGGAAAGTGGATAAAAATGGTTAGTACGTGCAAAATAGCTATCCATGAACTGAGCCAGGATTACTGGAACGTTACTGAGAATTTACGTGCTCCATTTTCCTGGGTGGGTTACCTTTATGGTACTCCCGATCTACTCCAACGGAAAGCTATACTTGGGTGAACTACACTCATTCGCATACCGATTTGGTTTTGACGGGAGACTCGCCTGGAACCCAGCTGAATCTTTCTTTCATGTTTTTAAGCAACCGAAGGTGATGGGTTCCAGGTGAGTCTTCCGTCAAAACCAACTTCTTATGCAAATGAGTGTATTTCGCTAACTTCGTGAAATTTGGGTTCAAGTAGAACATAAAGTTGACGGAAATTAGGACTGCGCCTACCTGATGAACCCCATGAAGGGCGATACCGGTCAGGGCTGTCGAAGAGTTTTCAGCAACCTTAGGTCTATATTTGGGTGGTTTAAAGTGGACAAAAAAGATACAGATTATTGACGTTGTTTGCTGCGCGGAACTAGTGTGCTTTGCTCCCATTATTTTCATCCGGGCTGGAAGATGAGTCCCGAATCATAGCACCCGTTTTCGGAACTACTCTATCATGACATTTAGCTTGATTAGTTCATATACGAAGCGATTGGAAGAGATCGGCGACTGTTTTGGTTGGTATAACGTGGCCAACGCATACTTATCGCTTTGAAGACCGCTAGTCCATAACCATACAACGCATCTGGACTCTACCTGTAGAATCCGTGGTGCAGATCTGCGCTGTATCTGATCCACACGACCCTTGAGACCTAAGGATAGTTATGTTTTGATTCCATCCTCATCGTGATCAGAGAATGCAACATCACTGTTGACACTGACGCTTCACTGCCGTACAACCATGAAATTTAGTTAATTATACTCAAAGCCTGAAAGTGAAAAGAGTGGAAGCAACCACGAACGCCAGTGAACACCGATCAGCCGTCATTTCTTGCAATGTCTCTAGTAAAGCGCAGTCGGAATCACGGAGACCCCATCCTGGAAGGCGGACTGCAACAGTCAGTAATACCTAAACTCTTCGCAATCACTTTCAAGTCCTTCTCTTCCTTCACAGTTTCCGCCATTCAGAGAACAGCACTCGTCTTGGTAGGCGATATTTCGGAACATGCCCGAGACACCACAGTTGATGGTGCTGAATGTTTTCCGCGATCTACGTACGCGCTGCACAACCCGATTCCCCGTTGCGAATTCGCTGACACCATCCGAAACCAGCAACACTTCTGAGACGTCAGTGGTCAAAAACCTGAAGACGCCTCACATCATCTGTCCACACAGGCCGTCTCGCAGCCATACGACAATACAGCTCTTACCGTAACCTGGTACAAGCGACCCTTGAGACCCAGTGATGTCTTTCTTACGTCACAATTGACGCAAATTAGCGAACGTGATTCGGACCTTTGAGGTTCGTGCACTGACTTCATCAGACGCACTTCCGTCAGAGCTAATACAACTCTGAGGTAGGTAAAATTACCCACAACCTCGAGTGCTTCGCCTTGAATTGCGAGAGGCTTGTTTCCTAAGAAAGAAAGCACTTTTCCGCCTTCTCCAAAATGACAACAATATCGACATACCTTGGTTTAACAAAATTCTCACCTGCTGGGAGTTGAACGCCGGACCCGGACTCCCCCAGCGTCCAACCTACTGCCCCATCCATTACGTAATTAAACAATAAGAGAAAATGGACTACGCTGTCTGGCACCAGTGTTTTTAGGGACGTTTTCGGAAGTTTTCACACAACCTACTTGCCTGTGAGTACGAACGCGCGATATCCAAACTTGGGATGTACCTCGAACCAACAGCACTGAACTTGTTGGAATCAAGGAACACCAATATTTTTGGCCGCTTATCGGTAAGCCGCCGCTCTATCGCTGTCAGGTCATATGGAACGACTCACATAACTTCTTTCCGGCTGTAATACTGCTTGCCGTCCTCGGGTAATGTATCCCCGTGCTGCCGTAATGCTACGAAAAACAAGTGAAGTCAAGAGTTTTAAATATGGGATCGCTGCGGGCGCTCTTTTGACACTAGGCCCCATTACCGACTCATCCCAATTGGATGTAACTGTAGGACAAACAGACTGTAGATTTCACCTCTATTACTCAACCATCAGGTGGTGGCAATCCAGCAAGGAAATATATCCGCACACTTGCGATACTGCTAGTCGGAACTCCAACTAGAAAGCAGCACGTGGTCGGCTGGAATGTTGTTCAAGATGTCTTGCCCAAAGAGCACCCCTTTTTGTTTGAGGTAAACAAGCCATGATTGTCGCTGATTTTTCATAACTCTACAGCAAAATTGGACCATCACCACACCATCTTCGGGACATTGAACTGGGAGTCTTTCGTTCAATATGCAGAACACCCAGGTCAGTAAGATGTATGGGTTGAAGCTGCGATTAGGTAACACTACAAAATAACAGTGGTATCCAAGTTGGGCCATCTTTTTGCTATAGAGAGGATTAACCAGTGTCCTACGCAGTATGTGTGGAGTCGGCCGACCAGCATGTTCATATCTATGAAAACAGAATGCCGCGCTCCCGCAGAGGCGGGTAACCAAATGTCAGCCCTAACGCCCGCACACACTGTCTGCCAAAAGTTTGACAATGACCACGGGCAAACTATTAAAAGCGGTCTAGTGCGGGTTCAAAGGCATCTGTAGCCAATCAGGAATGTCCTACACTCTACACCTCGCAGTAAACCAGCACTCCCCCCTCACCAAAACACTAGGGACTTCACACAAAAATTGTTCAGCTGTAACACCCTTGCGGTGCCTAGTCGGCATGTCGCCTGAAGGACGCACGAGGGCTGAGGTACAGCCAGGCTGCCCAGGCCTAGATAGGGTCGAGATCGAACCGCAGACCTTCCGGTCAGTGGGTCTGCGCCCCTACTAAGGAGCCATTCCAGTCACACTAGACCAGAGCTGAACGCCCTTTATTGGACTGTTCCAAGAATTCACTTGTGGGCCGTTTGATTCTCCAGCTCAATCAAGCTCAACACCCGCCGACTTTGAAACCGGTACCAGTCTTGAGTACGAACTTACACCGACGGACTAAAGTTATAATGTAGAGATACTTTTTATCGAGACCTGTCCAGAATGACTCAAGCAAAAAGCACATCCGGGTTATACGAATGCACAAGTGGGTCAACTGAGCATCGTGAAATCACATATGGGTGGTCGTTTCAGACTCGATGTTTGTTGTGCAACCGTGAACGACCATCAGCCACCTCTGGTCAACACGAATTTTGAACATATCATGTAACCTAGCAGTTGCCAAGTGCAAATCAACTGTGGAGCCAGTTTGATTATGACTCAACCACCAATGAGGGATAAAAACCTGATCCCGACCACGCTATAATGCGGACACATGTGTCATGGCTACGTAAACTATACTTTTCGTGTATCATTAACTTATAATGTTCACTCTATATTTTCAGCTCATGTACTACCGTTGTTAGACGATTAAAGCGTACATTACGCCCTTCTATTCCGTCTTCCTTCTAATCTTGACCTGGAACCACTCGACGCTCGAAACAATCTAGTCGTCTAAAGAAATGGATTATATTTACCATCCACGGTTGTTGATGCTGATCCTCACTCACTAGATTCCATGAAAAGACGAACTAATTAGTTCCATACCTTCAAGGCTTACATTAACTCAATCAAGCCTAAAGCTCTAAATAAATTGTGATAACAATGGCGTCCACGATACATTCATGTTCCACCGAAGGTAACTGCGTTGTGTCCATTCAGTACAAGGATGCTACATATGAACGGTTCAAACTGTGTATTACCGAACCTCTGTGTAGACGTCCTTCCCCGACATGACTTATTGGGGTTGCATGATAAAGTTCCATTCGGTGGCCAACGGAGCACCCTAACTGTATAAGGAGTAACATCCACGAAACTGGAATACCCATCTCTATTCACTAACCTTGCCGCGAATTGCAAACCGATCGCCACGAAATCTCGTCGTCATACACCGGAAGACAAACAATTCACACTAACCAAAGTAGACCGAACGGTCACCGATGGCACAATCGAAGCATCAAATTCTCAATGGACAGTGGAAGTGCTCGTAACACGCAATACGAACCACAAGAGAGGCATGGTCATAGACTACAGCCAGACCATCAATCGTTTTACCTAACTTGACGCTTACCCTTTACCAAGACTGGATCAAATGATCGAAACCATTGAACCCTATACCGTCTACAGTACACTGGACCTCCAGAGTGCATATCATCAAGTTCCAATAATCGAGTCAGATAAACCTTTCACTGCATTCGAAGCCGGCGGGAACCTATACCAGTTTCGGCGCATTCCTTTCGGAGTTGCGTGTTTCCAACGAACGGCAAACAATATTAACAAAGCCGAACAGGTGAAACACATCCGCCTACATTGATAACGTTACTGTATGTGGTACAACGAGAGCTGAAGTTGGCCGTAAGCTTAGGTATTTTGTTTGAACGACAAAAAAGTGAAGAGGTTGCTCTTCTGAGTTACAAGGTCTCCAAAGGTATCACCAAACCTGACCCAGAACGAATGCGCCCTATAAAAGAACTCCCAACTGCACAAAACGGAAAGTCGCAGGTAAGAGCATGGATCTGTTCGCCAAGTAATCAGTGGATACTGGCATTTTCTGACAAATTCATCCTTTGGTTAAAAACAAAATATTTCCGCTTCCGGAGAGTCCGAACAGCATTTTGGAAGCTTGGGCACGAATTTGAGAATGCGATGGTTGTTTCTGCCGACTACATCAACCCTCCCGTCGTCGGAAATGATGCATCCGACATCGCTATTGGTGCACCCCTGAGCCAGGGGAGCCGGACGATCGTCTTTTTCTCCAGGACCTTGACCACAAGCGAGAAAAACCATTCTGCTGTCGAAAAAGAAGCATACGCTATCGTCGAAGGGATCCGAAAATAGCGACACTATCTCCCCGGGAGACATTTTAAACCGATTACGGATCAACGTTCGGTCGCTTTTATGTACGGAAACAAGCAGAAGAGTAAAATAATGACAAGATTGAACGGTGGAAAATCGAATTGGCGGGTTGCAATTACGTCGTCTATGGACCAAGAACGGACACCCGCGTTGCCGATGCCACCTCGTAACGTTTCTGCCAACATCCTTGGGACGGGAAAACTTCAAGAGCTTCACAGCATATTATGCCATGCCGGGGTCACACGATTCGCACATTCTGTTGGTTCTAAGGTGCTTCCTTTTTCAGTCAGCGATATCCGACGTGTGGTCTAATTGTTCCACATGCTCCGAACTCAAACCAAAATTTTTTGACTCCTCGTGGCCATCTTATCAAAGCCACACAACCTTTTGAGCCTTAGTATTGACTGTAAAGGCCAACTTCCCTCAAACTCGTAACAAATACTTCTTAAAAATCATTGACGAGTATTCTCGATTCTCTTTCGTGCATCCTTGCGCCGATGTGTCCTCTTCCACTGTAATTCGTTGTTTTAGTCAACTGTTTTCACTGTTTGGTATGCCAGCTTATGTTCACTCAGATCGCGGTTCTACGTTCATGTCAACCGAACTCAAACAGTCTTTGTTCGATAAAGGTGCTGCCACTAGTCACACCGCTGCCTATAATCCACAATGTAATGGTCAAGTTGAACGACTTAATGCTACCCTTTGGAAGACCATCTGCCTAGCACTAAAATCACATAGCTTGCCTGCCACATATTGGGAGGTTATCCTTCTTGAAGCTCTCCACTGTATCAGATCCCTGTTATGTACTATTATAAACTGTACCCCATATGAACGTTTCCTGCCGTTCACACGCCGATCAGCCAACGGTGTCTCCTTGTCAACCTGGCTAACTGTCCCTGGGTCTATCCTTTTGAAACGCAACGATCGACCCTCTAAATATGACCCTCCGGTGGAGGAAGTGGAGCTCGTTTCCGGTAATCCAGTGCACCCACATAGTTCGTCCAGATCACAAATACGAAACCGTATCCCTACGCCGCTTGGCTCCTAAAGACAACAGCATGACATCTTATCCTTCCGACGCAGAACTAGAACCGGTGCATGTCGCCGAACGAGAGGAACCTCACCCAACACCATCAATCTACTGTGATTGTTCAGAAACTTGCCTATTGACGATGCCTCATCAACCCATTCTAGTGCAGACCAAGGAAATCACTTGGGTATTCTTATACGACAACAGCGCACTCACCCATATAATCTGCGCAACAGTGTGAACGACCACAGCGTTTACTTTTTACAAACTCACGTTCGCCGCAAAAGTACACACCAATTCCAAGGTGGGATGGATGTCATGACTACGTAAACCATACTTTTCGTACATCATTAACTAATAACTTTCACTTTATATTTTCAGCTCATGCGCTATCGCTCTTAGATGATTAAACAGTACATTACGCCCTTCCGTTGTTTTCCTTCTAATCCCGACCTGGAACTACTCGACTCTCGCAAGTCTGACCGTCTACTTTCTCTCAGGAGCCCAAACGGCCATAAAAAAGGAAGACCGTAGCTCAGCAGTATCAAATATGCCGTAGTGAACCAAGATGTCTCAGTGATCAGAGCATGAATTTACTGATCGCAAGGTTCATGGTTCGAACCCGACCTCTGCATCTCGACTTCTCCCGTCTAGGGTTGGGCAACCTGGTATCACCTCAGCCCTCGTGCTTTCTTCGGGTGGCACGACAGCTAGGCACCGAAAGGGTGTTACAGCTGAACTATTATCATTATTATTAGTGAACCAAGAGGGAAGTGGAATACGTGGATGAGGCATGGCAAAATGCAAAAAGGGCATACTCACGGCGTACGGGGTCTTCTATCTGGCTTTTCCATAAGGCATGGTCGTGAGTGACGCTAGATCTATATTTAGGTACCGGTGGGTGAGGAGTAGGGGTACCGCGCAGAAATTTCAAAGATAAACTGCAGTATTTCTGTGCAGTACTGTGACGCACGAGGGCTATTATACTGCCAGGTTGTCCACGACTATACAGAAGCGATCAAAAAGAAACAGTCGGATTCAAACTACTAAAATTCTGAACAGTAAGTCCCCAACGGCATCTTAACCGCTACACTCTCCTAACATGCGAAAAGTAAGGTCTGTGGAGACCAAGAGAGCTCCAATAAATAAAGAAATGCCAGAAGTGGAAGGCTTTCACCAAAGGAACGTCATGCCCTTTATCACTCGGTTCGATCGACGAACCAGACAAGTGTTAAGAGAAAGACAAGTAGTTAGTCCGCAAAAGCGTCGACTAGAACGGTGAGGCAAGTACCATAGAAATAACTTAGATCGCCAACTGTAACACAGTCCTTGGAGATGGTGCTCTCTGCAGGGTGATCGTGGGCGACAACTGTCCATAAGAAATAGGCTGCCAAATTGTCCCGCTAAGGCGAAAGGCACCATGTCCAGAAACAATGCGCCAGACCCGCATAAAAGGCAGAGGAACAGTGCTAGCTACTTGACAATACTTATTAACACTTCATAACCCGAAGAATTACGGAACAAGGCACACATCAACAACCTGAATCGCCAAAAAGCATGTTAACGCTACGAGCAAACCACCGTAGCATTAGCCGGGTAGCTACAGCTTTCTGGCCTTACCCTACACATGGCGACTGAACGTGGTGTTACCCGTGAAAAACAGGCTAAATTTCGTCCTGTAAGCTGCATACATCGCTCTTTTTCAAAACATTCCGGAATGGCATTGTTTCCAGTGTTAACTTGTAGGCTGTATTTGACTCTGTGGATAGTCAACCGCAAACTGCTGACCGGAAGGTCAATTCGACCGCTCTCGTGTAGGTCCCGGCAGCCTGGCAGCATCTCAGATCCTGTGCTTGTTTCTGATCACACGGCAGCAGTTGCAGCCGTCTCTGCTGCAGTGGACCTTATCACGGTACGGTGGTCTATGTACCTCTGTGACCCACTGAGCTACATTGGGGGGAAGTTCACCGAGCTTCTCATACCAGGTTGGTCGGTGGAAAGAGATATGACGGACAGTCTACCGGTGCTCCTGGTTGAGGACTGGAGCAGGCACATGTTCCTTAAAGAAACTTGTGCTGCTGTAGTACTACCCCGGCACCCATCCACTGCTCTGAGGTCAGGCTTTTGAGCCAAAAGCCTCGGTTGAGGACCCTAATCGCCATCCCGTCTACATGTGGACTCCCTAACAGTATCCAGGCACACGTACAACCATGATGAAAAACTTATCATGCCACATCGGCCGTCACGTGGTAAGATCAGCCTGACAACCTTGCTTGTTGCATAGAGCAAGGCGGAAAAGTGAAAACAGGCTACTGCTGACGCCCCCCTTACACTTTCACGTCATGCATGGCGCTTCGCTGCAGTTTCTGCACGTTACACCATACTAATCCTACACACTACGAAATCTGTTTTCAAACCGCGAAAGTCGGTCGACTTAGCTGCCTTTAATGTTCGTACATGCTCGAGACGCAGAGGTCGGGTTCGAACCACGGACCCTCCGGTCAGTAAATTCGCGCCATAACCACTGAGCCATCGCTCGCTGCTTAGTGTATGTCTGCTTACGTCCCGAAGGACCGTAGCTCCGCCTCCACCAAGGACAGTTTTTACTATGCTGTTTTCTTTTACAACTGGCCCAAAGCTCACGTCCTTGTGCTTGCTGGTGAAATGAACGCTCAGGTAGATGGGATAGGTGCAGCTGAGACCCGATTGGGTGGTCTTCTTGGACTGGATACGAGAAGCACGGACAACAGAAAGCGCCTAGTAGAGTGTGTGCGGATCAGACTGTTACTTTACAGTACCAACTTCTGGACACCAGAAATCGCTTGACTGCATGGTTCCCACCAGTGAACCGGCCCCGAATCCATATGGATTACAAGGCCATCGGTTACCGGTGGCGGGATGGATCACCGCCTGCCTGCCATTCTGAGAAGGCTTGGACTCCAACCGCCAATTGTCCGTTGCTGCTTCCCAAATCTACGCAAAACGCGCACATCTCATTCAGTCATGATGAAGCTCGTGGACAAGGAAATTAGAACTGGCTTCTTGAACGCCTATTAGATGGTCCCATGTAGGATGTTAGCGGTCAGTGGAGACAGATGTCCAAAACGCTACTCAATGCCGGGACTTATGTCTGCGGTGCAATCCAGCCGACCTCGTCTAAGCACTGGACCTCTGGTGAGACCGTGGCTTTGCTTGAGGCCCGGCGACAGATTCCTCCTGGTTGCAACCAAAACGAACCCCGACGCCATCATTAGGAACTGTATCCGTGCAGACAGGAAAGCTTGGTGGATCCAAAAGGCCGAAAAAATGGAAGATGTGAAAAATGCTAGAAGCGTCCGCAAGTTGTTCCACTTGACTCGTCCGACAAGCCCTCAGAATCATTGTCGCCATCACTGACAGCAACACCAGATGAGAGTATTGGTGCTTCACTATACAACCAGATGAATTTACTTGAATAATTATAATCGAAAGGAGAAATGGATGGAATGGGGCCTAAGGCTAGCCTACCACGAACATCCGAGAAGCCTAAACCTCCAGAAGTCAGTCAGAAAATCCGGTTAGAAACTGACAGCAAGAACGCCACCGACACCGTTTAGCTGCCATATCGCCCAGTGTCTCCAGCCAGGCACAGAAAG
>SJOL01006387.1:0-41939 GCA_004794785.1 Opisthorchis felineus | reverse complement strand
TCTAGTTCGTCCTCACCGCCTAATCGAGTTTCAGCCATCTCTTACCAGACCCTTGACTGCTCTCTCAGTCGACGTGCGTTATTTCACGAAAGTATACATTCAAGATCCTCTCTAAATTATGCAACTCGAAACTCGAAGGGCCAACTAAGAATTTTCATGTTTGACTCTTGGAATTTCTGGCGTCCGGATGCAATCATCCCTGGTGTTTGATGATGGAGTTGCACTCAGCCCCAGGGTTGAAGGCACTTTATCGAAATGGGCTCAAATACAAAGTCATCTCGCTGTACGGATTTCTGTCACAACAAAGTCCAGAGCAGGTCGGTAAGGTAAATCGTGTCCATTTGGGCCATCGGCACACTCCATGACATACTGCGTCATCAAGATGGCCGCAATTTATCTAGATTCGTCGCTAAATGTTTGGTTAGCATGACGTATGAAACTAGCACTCATTCGAGGGACATTCATCTTAACGGAATACTCTCCGTATAGTGTACTCAAAACTATCACAGTAATGCGCTTAATTGGCATGACGCAGTGGACCATTTCGGGAGAGGAGCTGTGCGTCGCAGTGTGTGCCCGCGATGTGGCAATGTCTGAACAACCCGTACAGCAGTGTAGTAGTGCGGTTCTGAGTACGGTATTCCGTTTCATCGGTGACAGTGTGGTTGATGGAATAAAGTAAAACCAATAGGCTTTCACCGTTTTTTGAAAGATCGTTAAATTCACATCCGTACTTGCAATGGGAACCACCATATCGCTTGTTGCCTTAATTTACTCGGAGTCAGCGAATAACTTTAAATCCGTATAATGTTGGACTTTGAAACAGAACCCAAAAGAAACAATTATGTTGTATTAATCTTAAAAATACAAACGGATCTTCACTCTAATTTTTTGCTGGGCAAGGATTTGGTCTTTTTCAGTGTACCCTTCTTAAATTCATTCGGCCTGGACGGTCGGGTCAGTTTTGACCACTTTGTGTGTTGTTTCCGCTTTTGACGTTTGTGGACAGCGGATTCTCGTTTCTTCAGTGTAATTAGTCGCCAGAAATGATGCAGCTACGGTTGTTATGTATGTTGTTTTTGCTATATACCGACCTAACTCGAGAAAACAGCTATGAACTGGTCAAACAACAATGGCCGAAATTTGTAACTGAAGAGAGTATTGGCAGATCAAGTTGCATTGATGACCAGCAATCAGCCGACACTTTGGTTGAACATGCTTCATCGCCAATCCAGGAGACACCATCGTTGAGTTGTGGGTGGAGGTACGTGAATGGTGCGCACGCATGAATTGATATATGGCCTCTTGACTCAGGTAGACCTTGACAGATCATAAGTCATCGGGGTGAACATTCGTATTGTCTTGTTACCTGACGTGCGTTCCGACTGGTGGGAGTCCTCCAAGTCGATCCCTGGGACGCACACCCAAAAGTTCCCTTAAACCATAGTTAGGACTAGGAAAAAAATTTCTCAATACTTTAGCGTTTGATGGTGTTTATTCAAGACCTTAAAGTCTCAGCATACATACGCGATTTTGCCAAAATCTGTTTGAGCGTACCCGAGGTTTAATTTTCGGAAAGCAAGTCATATTTTCAGCGGTTGCCATAACCGACAATGATCTGTCTGTGAAAACGATGGAAGATTTTGTGGAAAATTCGGTTCCTCCTTTAGCTGACCTCAAAACGGCTTGAAACAGTACGTGAACAGTAATTAAGTCTGCGCAAGTACAGAACGGAGCAGCCATTTGCAAATTATGTATGAAAAAGTTATCTTTCTTTGTAGCACACCTCCCGCCAGATAAAGCTAAAGAATTCTTTACAGCGAAGAAGTATGGCGGATTTTCTAAAAGCACAGGCCGACCCGGGTGGCCGGCGAGGTTCTGTCTTCGCTGGTATAATGATTACCCGGTATTAGGTAGATATTGGGCAGGTATCAGTTAGATTGTGGCCAAAAAAGGCTTCCAAGAGTGGTTACACTTAGCAAATACTGTAGCGAGGCAACACCATTCGATTTGAAAAGTGATAAACATTCAAGCGGAGAGACTAGGGAATGGTGAAACGCGGTTAAAGCGAACGTGTGTGGCCGTATATGAATATGAGGGTCATGCATTAGCTAAATAATGCACCGGTAAGGTCATAGCTGGTTGTCTAATCATCCATGAAGCCGGATGGAAAAAGTAGAAATATGAGTAGATGGGTTCCCGAAATTGTGACGGAAGCATACGTGCTTTCGCAGCCAGCACGCGTGACCGGACGGTTGGCTGGTATTTGAGTAGGTAGGATTATTACGTATGGGAGCGTGCCAGGGTAAAAAAGAGGGGAAAAGAAAGTCATCACAGTTTTGGGAATGGTTCAGAGACGCTAATTCAGAAAGTGAGCGATGGAGCTGCGGAGGACGACAAGTTACCATTTAGGGGCTGCGGTGAATATTGGCATACCGACTGGGAATATGGATAGTTGTGTGATATTACATGCTGTGCAGAAAGAGGTGCTAACCAACTCTGGAAGTTAGGTGAGTCTAGAACAGTTGGTAGTTGAAAGCATGCAGGGACAAGATATGGGAATAACGTGAGGTGTTAGGTAGCGCTTAATTTTTGGATGATGAAGTGACCTCAGAGCGGCGCAGTTAGAGCATGAGGAAAGAGGATATAGACTTTGCAGAACGAGTTGCGTCAGGGGTGTTACACTACGTGTCTTTAGGGAGTGTCTGTAAGCTTACTAATAAGGCAGCATTTTTATCGTGCTATAAAAGATGTTTTGGAATCATAAGAGTATTTCCCTGGATATATGCTGCAACCAGGACAGCTTAAGCCGGCGTCACAGGCGTTTTCACGAAAGCTCTTTCGGTTTTAATTTTCCCTATATATTCTCGATATTATGGACAGGCTGAATGGCATGATAATCATGCTAATTAGGAGGCTGGTAACACCGCGTAGGGTGAATTTTGCCACTAAAGAAATCTGGGAGGGAACAGTGGTGGTGCATGAAGTAGGTTTAACTGAAAGTGCGTTCAAGGTCGATTAATGTGTAATGATCACCGGGGAGCGGAAAAGTGAATGGTGGGAAAGTTGGTCTGAAACCACAGCAGATAGTGGAGTCTGAGGTTCTGTGTTGGGTAGTGAGGTTCTCCAGGAGTTTGGCATGGAGATTAAGGGGGAGATGTTAGTTGCGCATTCTTTCGCATCGTCGTGGCCATGGTGTGAAGAAGGGGAGAACATGGTGAAGTACGAGTTGCTGGATGTTTAGGGATGATTGGCAACTGAAAACTGTAATTAGTTAGTACAAATGCTGATGGACAGCCAAGGCTCTTCTCTGGACGCATAGATTGAGAGATGATGCATAGTTCCGGTCCGTTTTGACGTGAAAGAACTGAGTGGTGGTACTGCAGTAATGAGTGTTACATAGATGTGGGTTGGAGAATATTTATTCCTAGGGTAGTGAGAAGGAGTGAACCTTACCGTGCCTAGTTAGATCGCATCAGGAGTGGTTGCCTTAGTCGCTTACGTATTCGGAGAGTTTAAACCGGACTGTGGAAGTGAAGATGGGTGGCAATGCAGCGGAACAGCTATGAGTTAGATGAGGGCCAAACCTGTGTGATAGACATGGAAACAAAGTCTTAGAGTTGCGTGGAATAGCGAGCATCTTTTAACACGTTAGGTGTATCTGAGATGCATAAGCCTCTTTTAGCTATACTCGGATACTGGAGAGCATGTAAGAGTTGGTTTACAAATGCAATCACGGGGGCCTCTAATCGGTGTCCGAGAGCGTGGCCCCTAGTTGGTGAGGTGCTTGTGCGGTTAAGTACGGGGCTGTCAGTTATGATGGAAACGACGAAGCTGTCGTTTTTTATTAATCTACAGGGTACCAGTATCGGGAAGCAGAAGTGGAGTGAAGTTAGGATTTAGTGCAGATTAGACAGAGCAGATTAGACACAAAGTGCCCAACCACTCATTAGGTCTTCACTACGGCTACATCACTGGGTACATTTATTAAGACGCATAAGGTCAGAGAATTCCAGGGACCAAGTCAGTGCCACTTAATCTTACGACTGCTTTTTGTATATCTCCCTTTAGCTACAACCCCGATTGTGTCGAATAATGCATGCGATCTGTGAATCTGGACACCGGCACACTAATGTACACACGGGTCCCTCATTATCACAGTGGGAATAACTGAGCAAGTAGTAAGTTTGCCTTTATCACAGTAAAAATTTTCAAAGCGGTCACCGAAGATATAGACGGGATTAAATCGATTATACCTTTCACTTAAGATTCATCGTCGAGTGAAGGCGGTTTACAAAAAAAGAAACGGATTGACCGTCCATTGCGGTTGTACCGTCGTTCACCAATGGTGTTTTTGTAATTTCCGGCGCGGGGATGGTGATGGAACGACACATGCATTTATGAAGCTGAATGGCTGTCGCTGGCTATTGGATTAGGTTATGCCTTCTACTAGAGAAAATCCCTCAGCGGATTGGTTGAAACTTGCAGTGAAGTCATCGGAGAGCGCAACATTACCTCCTGAATATCTGTGCATACTTGATAGTACAAATCACTCATAGTGATGCATGGTGAAGTCCATTTTGCACAATGCATTAAGTTTTCTTCAAATATTATGCTTGACGCAAGTCGAGCATCGCAAGCAACAGTGTGGTGCCACACAGCTGTGAACCGGTTCTTCTAATTTTTTCCATCAGTGGAGAAAAACGGGTCAGAAAGTGATTCAAGTATATGCGTGGGTTAAATTTGCATCAGAAATTATGCAAAAGTTGCCTCCGATCTTAAGAACCCCGTGGAACCTTAAACTTCGAAACATTTTGGATTTATAGTTTACCGGTAAACTAGTAGTTTCATACAAATCAGCGGTGTTAGGTGACCTTGAAAGTTCGCTCACTTTCTCGTGGGTTCGCGGACTGATACACAAGCATCCCGAGTAGGGTTTGCTCTTGTGGTACAGCGGCCGCCGTTCACATGAAGGGCACAAGCAAAAAAGAGTGTACCACTGCTTTTCAAGTTCTCAGCTCGGGACAGTAAGTTTGCCAGCGCGAGGACTCATACAAAAGCCACTTACGCTATCCCAAATACGAACATGTGGTCGTCGTTACCTACAATGCCCATTTTAGTGGTCCTAAGTTCTACCGCATATTTCGTGTTCTGCACGGGTCGCAGGAGTAAAACTATAATGCACAATACTGAAATAAACCGTGTAACGGATAGCAATAGTGCATATAATGAGGGTTCTTGTACGATACGTAGTGGATTCCTACGCATAACGTATAGCAAACACAACGAAGAAGGCACTCACCTACCACGCAATTATATCATCTTCGGTTTCAACCGGGGTCACTACCACAGCACACTAGAATAAACCGTTTTTGGAAGTGAACGATAAGAAGCTCGTTCAGTTGTTGTATTCTCAAGGGGAATTGCTACACAGATTCACGTACAACATAAGCACCATCAAACACAGCTAAATTAAGCACCAGGGCTTTTTGGGAGGGTGAGAATGCCGAAGAAATTTTGGGCCAGCACGCAGTGATACCAACCAACTAACTTTTCTTCCCAATATCCAGTGAACTGACAAGAGGTAAAGAGCCACTTTGCATTTTTGTAACTAACCTTTTACATGAATATCAGTTTGGCAACGCATTTCTTGGATTATTTCTCATTTGTTAGTTGTGGCTAACCTCACAATAACTCAGTTTAGCTTACTCCAATCAGTGTTTTAAAAACTAAATCTGTACAGTCACACATCAGGACAACAACATCATGAGTATGTAAGTAGAGCAATAGTTCATACATTTTGCATGTGAAATTACCTAAAATCCGAGTGCAGTCCACTTAGCCGTACATGCTGTTGCTCCATTCATCCTAATTGGACGGTATTTGATGGGGTAGTAAGGAACTGCTATTTTAACGATATTCAGTTAGACATCCATGTGTTAGTAGATACAGATATGACAGTGTCAAGGACGAACGGACCAATTTCGGATACAGCTGTCAGGCGGTGGAGCGACCGCAGTTGCTTGACATCACCGTCAGGAGGTGCGATAGCCTGCCATTTGTGACCCTACTTGTATTTGCAAGGATATCCAACATGAACATGACAGTATCCATTTTCACATCACAAGTTTTGACTGTTGTAATTGAAAGAGGAAGAAAGGATAGTTATACACAGTCACGCGCTAGAGTGTGAAACAAATATGGAGACCCAGAAGTTTGACACGTATTGTATAGACGCGGTGGTTGAAACCCGTCAAGTTCAACCATTAACGTGTGTAGCTAAAAATACCACTGACGTGGTTACATATATTTGTGCCACCGAGTAATTATGAGTATAGAAAATAGTATCAACCCTGTATAGGAAATTAAGAAGCTATCCATGATAAACTTGGTGACGATGTTGTGAAATAGGACCGAATTTTATCTATCGACGTTCAATAATAACGGAGTACCATCCGATTCAAAAACTGTCGTGATCAGGGAAAAGATATCAGATGATCTAGTCATACAAAAGAGCGCTGGGACTTTTAACTTATCGTAAACAACCGCCCAACGATTGTGGTAATTCCTCCTGTGAATCAACAGCCCTCATTTTTTTTATTCGTTTGGCTAGTCATGAGTAGCATGGCTTACATCTGTTTACCATATCACCGTTTTGCTTCTTTGTCGCTCGTTCCTCGAGTTATTTTCTCCCGCCTAAGCTTTACTTAGCCTCTAGTCACTAATGTCATGATTTTGTTGCCTGTCCGTCTTCACTTGCAATTTCGCGTTGACTCTACCCATTTTGAGTGTCTGCTTGGACGGAACTGCAAGCTATCCGGGAGTGGAGCTCGTATGACAGACCAGCGTCTTATTTGTTACACAAACTCGACTTCTCCGGTAGCCCTATTTTTGTATTACCTCCCTACTACTTACCTGATGTTTTGTTTGGATTTTGTTCTAAACGGGCCTAGGTGCGCATTTCGATTTGACACGTTGCACGTGTTATTTCGTCACGCTGTCAGCTTAAGACTGCGGGTATATTTAATTTGCGCCAAATCATACCCACTTTCCAGCCATTTTACGTTGCCTTCCGAACTTACTGAATGTCTTCTGCGCCGTTATGTCTATATATGGACTGTTTACACTGTTTGACTCCCCGTATCCGTACGTTGGTACATATCATTTGGCATTTACTCGTTAGTACTTCCAGAAAGCCCTGCTGTCTCACTGCCTCTGTTTCTGCCACTACCGATTGCGCTATTATTGACTGTATTTCATGCTTCACTCACGATGTTTATTGACCTGTTTGTTCATAAAACCAGTTCTCGATACAGCGTCTACCGCCCTCATCCGTCCGTTCCTACTGCCTATTGTATACGAACTGTGTACAGTCCGATAGCTCCAATCGTCCTGTAAAATCCGCAGCAGTCCAGATCTTACAAGGTTAATCAACAATGGCGCAGTCGGTAAAAGCAGATACAGAGGAAGTGAGGCGGTAGGGCCTTGGATACGGACATTCAGGCAGTGTAAACAGGCCGTACACAGAGATCACGGCCCAGAAGACAGTCAGTAAGTTCGAGCGGTAACGCAGATTCTCTGCGTATCTGAAAAAGTACCTAAAAGCAATAGATCTCGGTATCACAGGGTCTTCTAAGCACTGAGCAGGTATATGCACAGAACCACACTGCACAAAATGTTTTTTCAATTTCTTCTGACTCTTTAGATGCCAGCTGGAATACTAAACTGTTCCTAGCATATTCTACCAGGCCACTCTTTACGAGCAAAAATACCGTGCCACAATATTAAATACTTACGATGGAGTCCCAAGGCAGCAAAACCTTCCTTGCTTCTCTCTGGTTCACAAAACGGGAACAGCGGAGTCTGCACCGGGTACGATCGGGCAAATTCAGGATACGGTTAATTTCAGGGTCACTGGTTAGTAGCGTTCACTATCCGTTACAATAAGATTTGGTTCTACAAAGGTGAATGTGTTCATTGCCGCATCAGATGCTTCTACTAAGTTCCGATCTCCTAAGACCACCATGAACGTGAATTCCAATAATTCCGCAAGCATTTTCATTGCTCTAAATTCACTTGCTATACTACAAGCCTCGACCGCGAAAGCAGTGTACGGTAAGTGGGATGCCAGTGCTCCGCTAATCTCTTACGCTCTACTGAAACCAATGATTTATGTGCACATTTATTTCACTTAGCGAGGTTGTACAACTGATACCAACTATGGATCGTTTGAAAAACGCTACGCCTAAATTTCAGGGTGGTACATTGGCAGGATGTTCGTTTTGGAAACGTTATATTTCTCAATTATAGGCAAATGCGGCTTCTAAGCGGAAGATTTCATTATCTGTATGGAGATGTAGGATCGCGTGTAGGGCATACCTGATATATCAGTCCATGAGAAGTCCTAATGTGGACGATCTGTGGATTACAACTGATTTCTGGGGTAAACTACAGGTTTTTAGTGCAATGAGCCTGTCTCGGGAGCCTGGATATGGCCGTAAAAAATGCCCTTTGTTGTGTCTACTTCGCCTACTGGGCCCGAGAGATTGATGACCTGGAACAATTCTGTGGAACATCAATCAATCAAGTATAGAATGAATAGATCCTACATACGCAAGAAACCATTTTCAGAAATCCAGAGCATCGATTGGGCTAAACTGATCCTCCATACTTGCTCTCCAAAAACTATTTGCTGTCACTGGTTGTCACCAATTATGCTTCGATTTATCAAGCTGCTTCGGTGCTCATTTATGGACCTAATCAATAACAGCTGCAAATCTGTCAAACGGTTATTCTGCATTTTGTGTGAACTAACCTAAGCGTGGGAATCCAAACAGTGCGCTGCAGTTGGAAATTCTAAAGCGGCAGGTGCAAAAATTGATCATTTACACGATTGTGTAGCGGTAAACAAACATTGAAGATGCTCTCGTTCGTTAACTGAGTTTTCAGGTCAAATATTTAACCCTTGGAGCAAGATTTATATCGATTTCACCCGAAAATATAGTGCCAGAACATTTTCGTAACTTTCATCAGGCGCAGGACCGGAAGTTGCAACACCAGCTTCGGCATTCGCGCACTTGCAGGAGGATTCCTAGTTCCTCGACCTTAAGTCGAGGGTTGCAGTGGAACGCTTCGTCACCTAGAATCTTGTGGTTGTGCAACTGGGCTATTCGAAACGAATTACCAAGTCCGCCCGCCCTGAAATACTCCCAACACTCGGCGTCTGTCACCGTTCAGAGACATTGGTTTCCAAATCGTGTAGTACGATCCGAAAATCCAGTCGAATCATTTGATGTGGTGCATGAGTTGGTTATCGTTGCAGAATAGGTGGTTATTCAGATTTCCAACAAAAGTGGCAGTACTAACCGTATATCCCTCTGTTGCGAGTGGACAACCGACAGTCGCAAAGAGCACTGAGGTCGCCTGGGTGGTTCCGAATTCGTAGGTGTGCACTTCTAAGATCAGCATATCCCATACGTGTCCGTGTAGCACCAGCAGTATTTTAACTGAACCTTGTTACTGATGGCAGCCAGTAAGGTGGGTTTAGAGTTTGGCAAGATAACGAATCAAAAGGTAGGCGAAATAGTGAAATTATGCATATGCCTCTCCATCTTTCTAGCTGATACACAAATACACAATGACAGAACAACTCTGACATAATTGCATGAAAAGTACGTTTTGCTGACTGCTTCGACTCCGTACTGCAACGAATCCAGGTGTTGGGGTTATCTTTACGGTAGCGCTGAACTCCCGACAGAAGAAATATCGTGCCCACCTAGAGCGAGGTCATGTCAATCACGGATGAAGCGGAAACTTTCAGGTCATACCCAAAGTGAAGTTGAAATATCGCAGAAAAGCGAACTCAACGTCGATTCCCTCAACAAGGATACCTGCGACGCTGAACTTTTGTGACGACTGCCAGACTGCACATGGGATTATCCTCCAAAAATTTCTAGCGCTCTCTGATTCGTAGCTTCCAAATGCTTTGAGATCTGCATATATGATAGAGCTTGATTTGATTGAAAGCACGACTTCGACTCGGTCAGCACGTTCTTTTTGGGTCCACTTGGGAAACTTTGACAATCAAATCTGTACTTTACTGGAGCAAAACAAGGCTGCATGCCCTAGTGGATAGCAACAATATTGCGACTGACCGAACGTCCACGTAGGGTCCATGATAGGCGCATTTTGCGGCCACCTTCTCATGGAGTTTCCTACTCACTGCAACTGACTTTTCAAAAGTAGGTTCCTGAGCAGTGGTAATGCCTCGAGAAAACACTGTTCAACATTCACGTAGTAGTCGAGATAACCGTTCGACAAGCCGAGGGGCTTTAATAATGTTGTGCCGTCTATCATAACGAATCTCGAGGTTTTTCATGGTTCGTTGGAAGCCGTCAGAGCTTGTTAAAACTTCAAGAATCTACACTGTCATCTTTTGGAAGCTGTTACAACAATTCGAATGCGACAACGATTAGCCGTCTGCCGCCCATTAGTCGGTCGGATACGTTTAAGTCACATTCCCACGTAAAGCTGTGAAAGTCTAGAAGCGGGTCATCAAACACTGGCTCCATTAATTATCTTGTCATCCACTTTCCTAACCCTTCTTGAGGAGCGCAAGATGCGAGGGTTGATAACGAGTCAGCCGTAGTATCACCCGGAGTTAGCCTCATAGGGATGGCGACAACACTAGTCACTTGTTTGACAGCCCCTCTAATCGACTTCGCCTAAACCTCAGCTCCGCCACACTGAGCAAGATGATATCGTTAGAGCGAGCAGCATCTTCGCATTTCTTGGCTTGAGACGCTACAAGCGGATAGTGCAGAGTTCGCTGTATTGGCTTTGAAACGATCTTCGGACCAAAACCTTGAGTCATCTTAGAAGACCGTTCCACTACAGTATTTGACATCATCCTGCGCGTCATACTAGTCAAAATCCGTCAAAGAAAGTAATACTGTTCAATGGCAAAAAAGATTCTGTGTTTGTTTACGCGCGTACGCCACTCATAGGAAGAGCTATTTGCTTCTAAATCAGCATAGGTGGTCGACCGAGTAAGAGGATTCAGTTACTCGTTAGCGTCATTTTCAGATCGTCAAACGACGTGAAGTACGTTGTCACTGAACTCGTTATCACTCTGAAAGCTTTGGGGACTCTTCACTGATCATTTGCACGTTCGTAAGGGGGGCATTCTGACTTCTGAAAAACATTCCAAAGCCAGCTTCACGGATTCAACGTGAATCCAGTCAACTTATGAAACGAATAATATCCAGTACTGCAAGGTCGACCTGATAATATCGACGATAACTACTGAGTGACGCGCACTCCGCCCTACAAGAGACCAAACCAATATGGCTTTGATAAAAGAACTGAACCCATGGGTACCAAAAAACCAATCATTGAAGGTGGCTGTGTGCGACACCTACCTCGACCTCCACCCAGATTCAACAACAAAACCAATGTCGACTCAAGCGACTGGAAAAATCGAAACTGAATTTATTTAGTCAACACGTAGTTCACATAAACGAACGGATACGACAAGGGTTATACACAACAAACGTTACTTGACTGCACGGATCTGGGTACGAGAAAGCGAGTAAAAACTAGGAAACGACAAGCGGAGATTAAGTCCATGTGAGCATGGGTCCTATCACTACGACGTAGTGTTTTGGACAACGCATAACTTATGAACACAAGGCATAAACAGGAAGAGTTTTTGACATTCTAACTTTATAGCTATTGATTACGTGGAGTACCATGTAAAAACAATCTCCAAGTCTTATTCTGCAATTCGGTTCGCAGTGAAAATTGACCTTTTGTGACTTCGACGCGCCAATCAGATACATTCTCCGGATGAATTGACAAACATCAAAATACTTGCAAGCGCTGTGGGTGTCTGTTGTTGGATTTGACACGCGTGTAAACTCCGTCGCAACAGGATATGGCTGAAAGGTTTGTAAGACGTCGAAGAAAGAGGGCCTGCCCGGTGTAATAGATGATCTTGCAGGCGAGAATACCACAGGGAGTCATTATATTGCCTAGCTTTATTTGGTGGGCGAAGGAGAATCTATTGCATACTCAACTTTCATCGTTCTTGTTCCATCTCTTTACCGTCTCGTATCAAATACGTAGTCACAAGAACGTGTCGGATACATTACTCTGCACTTTCAGGAGAAAAACTTTAGAAACGGTGCAGATGACCACTTTGATGATTATCTCGTATGCGTAAGCAAAATGAGCGGTGTGTCAAGCATTATCTGCGGTGCAAACGTAGTGGCATGTCAACAAGCAATGGACTCGAATAACTAGAACAGAACCGTTTTGAAGTTGGGGTTTTAGCTGATGTTCTGAAGGAGGCTAAAAACAGCTTTACAGGACATTAGAGAGGTAGCTTAAAAGTGTCTGGACTTGTCGCGAAGACCTGCTACGTACAAAGCCGTATTAGAATATGCTGCTTCGTTATTTGACTCCTTAGATTCCGTCGAGTTTGTCTCTGTCCGTCCTGTGTCTGTCAAAGAACAACCGTAAATAGGGCGTAAGTTGAGACCTCATACTTACGGCTGACTTACTCAAACCATGAGAACGGTAGTTTTTCAGCATGCGTTAAGCAATGTTTCTCCACAACCTTGGATATGTAGGTTTGTCACACCTATGCATCTTGATAACAGAACTTTTCTGATGACCCAGATGCCTTCTACAATGTTGTATGCAACTTGAGGGTAGTAGGAGAAATCTTAAAATCGTGTCACTTCTCGACGGATCGGTGGCGCACTTCAGCCTATCCATATGATGGGCTTCTACTGTTGTATAAAAAAACAAGGTGTGACAGTATACAACTAGCGGATTAGGATTTCGATCAAAAAAGGGTTGCGTCAACCGGGATACATTACTAAGGAAATGCAACTTCTGGATTTTGCATGTTTCAAGTCAATCGAGCATGTCGGAGAGCACCAGAGACCAAGAAGATACCGCCCTTGGGAATTTTGGGCTCCAAGGCTCATCAAGCCGAGCTGTATCTGAATGGCCTAAATTTTTCCCTAAAAAATTTCGTAAACAGTGATGTCGAATTGAATGCCAGATCAGCAGCGCACTCTGCAACCAATTTGAATGGAACTTTTTAGATCGGCCACATGGTTGACAAGATTGAAAAAGTAAATAACAGCCATGAGGAGAAAATACATATGTGCTAAGGTGGAATGCAGTGACAAGGTGACGAAAATAATGCGTGCTAATCTGTGTTGCTTGACCGATTTAAAAGGAGGCTTCAATAAAACGAGATCTAATAACCACACAGAACTGGACAGTTTAAACCTCTCCGGTCAGACGAATATAGTGGGCTGGCAATAGAACTCAAGTTTGTAACTGTCATTGCCGCCTAATAACTTCGAGACGAATCTAATAAGCATGTTCTGCGCTCAGCAGGACACCCTCTGCAATGCCTTGGTGAATAAAACCGCAACAATGAGCATAGACTAACAAAGTGAATCCTGTGTTTCCATGACACCGTGCGACATAACCACCAGATATCAGTTTAGATTTCTCATTGCCGCAGTCACTGCCAGTTAACCGAGACAAGACAGTTCAATCATCTTGCCAGTATTTCAGTATGCTGTTTCGACGCTTCGTCGAAGTGCGATTGCCATAATCGAACGACGCTTAACAGAACTGACTTTCAGATGACAAGAATTATCGTTGACGCTCGACGGCCAATTGCGTCTCAGTGTTTCAGTTATCATCGCTCCGCGGTCGCATCTAACCTGCACTCTGGAAGTAGGGGGATCGATAAGGTAAAAATGTTAGTAAGGATAACAACTGGAGTTATTGACCGATATCCCTGAATGGTCTCGCGAGCATTCGCAAGCGCCCTATGGCCCACGTATTTGAAAGCGTGGTAGCAGGTACATGCGGATTTCTTCTACCCTTTCTTCGGCAAACTATGCTTTTGTTGAGAGTGGTTCTTGGTCCACATGGTCGGAAATAATCCGTAACATAACTGCGACTAAGTCCACACCACAGACCTTCGGAATTTCTAGCCGCAGTCCTCCATAGACACTTGATATGGTTAGCGATCCTCATTGTGTTGTACGGGTTTTCAGAAATCGGCATGCTCCTCTTCATCGTCTAGAGCCTGCTAGTCTCACTGAAAATTTGGTAAAAAGCACTCAAACATTATATACATTCAACACGTTCAACCACTACTGGAAAACTAGATAAGCCAGTCGAGAACTTTATGTGACAGTACAGAAACGTAAGATACTTCAGGACTCATCATTAAAATAACACACCTTTAAGTAGAATCTTCTAAGTATAAAGTCGGTCAAAGTCGAATTCTACGAGCGGGACACATGACCACCTGAATGTACAGAGCACTGAAGCTTGCGGACGAAAATGGCACAGCATCTGGTCAGTGCTTAATCGAAAAATAAATCAAAGTCTGTGGGTATTTGTCTTTTATCAGCTTTCAACAGCAATAACATCAGTTCTACCTGTCCAACCTTGTTGAGCTCATCACCGTTTTGCGTCGGTTTATTAGATTGCGCACTACAGCAGACCACCTTCAACTGTTAGTATTCAGCCTGTAATAAAAGGATGTTTTGTCACGAAGAATCCGAATTCGCTCAGACCCATTAGCGATCTTTGGCATGCGGAAGTGCAGATGAGCATACGTCCATGTGAGGAGATTATGGGGCCGGATGCAAGCGGGCATACACAGTCGAAAAGATCAAACACGCTACTGAAAGATGTAAACATCTTAACGATTTCGGTTCAACATATTTAGCTTCCAAAAATTACCTCTCTGTACTTACCCTGTTGCTCAAAGGCAAGTAAACACTACCTTAGAGGAATAAAACGACTAACCGCTCCGAATTCCAGATGAAAACGCTGACGTCGGACGCCAACTAACGAGGTGCACAACCTATATCCCGTTCCAAAGTAGCAAATAAGGTATTGTTGGTAAAGTACACCCCCTCCAGCAATCTATTTATCCCATGTAGAGACCTTCTCCCAAAGCGAATATTACCACCAAATCGATGGACAAAATAAAAAGCTCCTGAAATTTCTGGCATCTTGATGTAATACTCCAGAAAAAGGGACAACTTTTAAAAAAACATGGTACTGGGCTTTCCCTTATCTGTGTCGAACCAAAATGTTCGAACGCCGAGTTGGGCTGTATTGGTTACTCCCAACAAGCACTTCCAATAGTGAGCAATCAGCTTGAAGACTGACCTTACCGTACAGATGAGTGGCCCCAGGGCTTATGGATATTGCAGAGTCATGAAATGTACCTGGGGGCGTAGACTCATTGATAGTTGGTCCATTTGTTCCGGTGAAAGCTAAAGATACTCGTGTTAGTGCGCTAAGCAGCTCGAATAAAGCGCACATGTGTGGTTTTTAATTCAATTTTACTGACCAAAGCCCCTATATGACCACTTAATGGAAAATGAGGTGTTCATGGCCACCAAAGAAAAAACGTAGCTCGGTCAAAAGTACTTCAAGGGACACTATTCAACTGAAGCTGTCAAAAATAATGATAGGACTGGAGCATCGTCAGAAGATCCCATGAAGGTACATGCGTAAACCTTGACGCTAGTAGCGGGTGGTTGATCCAAACTAAAAAGACAAAGTGAATGACTGGAAGGCGTATATGATTGTGGCTCGCTCAAAGCACATTTTAAGGAGCACCGACTTAGATGAAATTAGGGTTTGTCCCCCAGAACTGATAATGGAGAGTGCATACATCCACGGAGAATAACAGCCTTGTTCGCCAGTGTGACGAAAGGCAGCTTCCGCAAGTCATCTCAAATGGATTAAGTGCACTATTTTAGGAAATAATCCCAGCGTGAAATTCCTGTCAAGGAAGACTTGAATGACTGAACATATTAAAACTACGGTTGCAACAGTTCGAGGATGTTAGGTTATCTAAACATGAAACTTGTACCTCGAATAATTGTGAGGACACCTTGAATCACGGTGACGAATATCAAGTAGATTGCTCTGTCCCAAGTGCCACTAAAACCTGCATGATACCACGCATGTGGAGTCCGTCCTCACGAAAACGCTGCAAGCAACTCATATTTAACCATGCTGCAGCATCGGCTAAGAACTCTACTTTCGAACTGATGATGAACTGGACTGTTCCGGCGATAAAGATGAGTGAAATATTGACAACCCAGGCGTGCAAAATACGAAAATAGTGATAATTCCGGTTAGTTTCACAATTTTGGAATTCTGTGTAGATGACCACTACGGGGTGGAATACACAATTTCTGCTTTCGGACCACGCTCAACTGTGCAGGAGACGTAACCCTACGCGATATGAAAAATTCTGTTTATCAAAGAATTTGTTTAGTGGTATACCAAATTCGGGGAGAGCCAATAAAATACCCCGAATGAAGTTAAGACAGCGGATGACTGGCAGGAGCAGAGTGATAGCAAGACTACGGAGAAGATGGTGCAGTAATTGTCACAAAGTAGGCATTTAGGCCCCGATTAGCCTCCTACGTTTACATCGCATGGTGAAAATTTCATTTTAAATAAAAAGCGAACACTCTGGAATGGAAACAAACAGAACCGCTTACTTCAAATGTACCCGCTAACCAAAGGGTCATCACGCAAAGCTAGACATTCAATCGATTTCCCCATCAAAGGAACCACTTTGACTAGGTCTCACGAGTGGTTCTTCCGGGGGACGACCGTTCACAAATCAGATCATGTGTCTTTGCGCAAGACACCTATTCTGTCATGACCGGTGTGAGTAGAAAATAAGAGTATTAACAAAAATAGTTGGCGTGCAAAATCTCACGCTCCACGTGTTTACACATTAACTAGGTACCTCGTACGTTTGTATTGCATGCAAATCGGTCGCAAATCTTTTATACACAGTGCGAAAACAGCTGAATTGATTTTTCTCCGCGGTCCGAAAAGATAGTGAGCAATTTTAATGAGCGAATGGCGAAAGGTAAAGCATAAAATTAGGTGAACAGAGATGAAATGTACCTCTGCTGCCTTTCGTTTTGCTCACCGACAAGCTAAACAGTTGTCTTTCTTTGTTTGGACGTCGGTTGAATCAGCCTTGATGAGTGCAGTTCGCAGTTTTATTAACCGAAGTCATATAAAGCCAGGGGGTTTGGTTTGGCCGATCACACAGCAATCCAGCATGACCAGATATCCCACAAGATTTACCGCTTTCGCTAAGGCCGTACAAAAACAGTAGAATATTCTGAAATAAGTTGCCAACGCGGTATGAATGAAAACCAGATGCAGATGAAATTCCTCTCCGTTAATAATTTATTTATCGAAGTATTGAAGGGAAAGTAAGGAAAACAAAACGAAGTCTGAGATCTACAATCACGCCCAATATGCAAGATTGCCTGATGTACTGAAACCCGGTCAAACGTGAAAAGTTCCAGGTCCTTCAAAACGGTTTCCGAAGGCTACGGTAATTTCTGGTGTTTTGCCCGACCATAAGAGATTCCACGATACTCAGGCTAACAAGGGCTCCCGATCAGAATGTTGTAGACTGGAGCGCATCGGGAAGGTGAATCCTGTTCCCAAGCTGAAACGTAAGAGAAAATGCCACTCGAAGAAACCACTAAGGCTTGATTTAGTTGCTGTTTGATTTTATACAATTCAGATAGTGGGTAAGCCAGTGGAATAATGAGCTATCTACAAGTTCACTGCCCGCTGTTCCTAACACGATTTACGGGAGCTTTTTGGAGGTAATACTGTCCATAGCCGGTTTGTGCATGCGACCTAGCAATTACGTACACAGAAGGGAAGACTAAATAAACATCATCCAACAAAAATTCACATAGCAGATATAAATACGGATGAATGGATTTAATGAAGACCACTGAGGTCATGCACAACAACAATGTATAAGAAATAATGGGACCACGAGGCCAACTGGTTCAATAGTGAAAAACGCACCTTCTAAGCATCTCAGAGTAGGTCAGCTTATAATTAAAGGTACTGAATCACCAGGATAGAAAGTGAGTTGTGAATGGATTGAAACATAGTCACGCAATGGTTACAAACCCCTAATTTTCCAAGATTTCCAAAGCGACCACTAACAACAACATCAATGTAAGAACACTGGCACTTGACTGTCGTACTGCCATGTCACTTTGCTCCGTGAATGAACGGAACAAAGGGAGAAAAAGTCCTAGTGATAGCCTAACACGCATCCGAGATGCTCCGATCACTAGGACAATCTGAATAAAAAACGACTACAAGGGTATCACGGGTTGGCTGCCGTATATTGGAACGAGTTTAGCGAAATACAAAGAGAATCACACGAGTGAGGAATGAGAAAAAAGCGAAACTTTACCCACCTTTGAGGTTTTTACGAAGAAACTAAGCGTTATTTCAGACAAAACCCAACGGACCAGATGATAAGTTTGCTCTGTAGGTTACTCGTAACCCGTTGCCTCGACGAGAATAGGTCACTAAATCCAGTGCAGTTTGCTGGTGTATCGCTTCTGACGACTACGGATCGATCCACCAAAAGTCGCAATGCAATTCACCCGCATATGTAAACCAGCCCGCATATTGGAATAACAAGTATAGAAGACATCGACCGACCACTGGGTGTCAACGTGAACACCACTATCATAAATTACAAATGTGTATGTGGACTAAGCTGAGAGGTGGGAATTCGGCTAACTTGGAATCCTACCATGAGCAGGAATGTCCCAGTAAAGTGCAAAAAAATGTAACCGTAAGATGGGGTACAACCATTTCCCTAAGGAAAACGACCATGAACAGAGTACCTATAGCTTACAACATCAGTGATATGAGCGCATATGAGCACCAGATCGACAGAATGTACCATTAGTGAGACTGACCTAAACTGCTTTGCGAAACCCACCCGAAATATGCTAATCATACAAGGAGAGATGAACTTCAGCTAAGTAGTCCGACTAGAAATTGACTGCATGCATGTCACGCAGATCGGTTATATGCCGTCTCCCGTAGCACGCACAAGGATAATCACGCGGATCCCAGTCACGAGGTCACGAAGATCCCACTACAATCAGTCTCAGAATCTACTTTCATTTTGTCGACAAGTCACAGCCTACCCCTGGCATCAAGAGTCCTGAGTAGAAAACAGTGCTTGCTTTGGCAGATGGTGATTGGTAATGGGTGGTGCACGCCGCAAATACTTTAATCCGATTAGCATCATTTACTGCTCTGGTAATTCTGATTCATCACGAAGCATTCATTTTCACTAGAGATAGCCCAGTGGTCAAGGCGCGAACTTACTGACTAGAAGGTCAATGGTTCGAACCCAACACTGATATCTAAGCTGCTCCTGTCTAGGCTCGCGCAACCTGACAGTATCGCAGTCCCCGTGCTTTCTCTGGGTCGGGTTGCAGCTAGGTAACGAAAGGGAGTTACAGCTGGGTGACCTCTCACCCCTCATTCGGTTACACACAATTTCATTGTGAATAAGCTGCAGTCAACTGACGCCTGTTATGCAGCGAAGGCGCCGGTGGCCAAACGCCTGAAGTCATTTAAGGGCTTCAAATTGGGAGGGGTTCACAACCATAGAGTTAAACTGGCTTCACGAATGCCTTGTAAACACGGCGATTCTGCTTCAGTGAAATTCGTTTATGACGCCATACATGACGCAAGTTCGCGAATGCCACTTGAATTAGTGCACGCAATAAATCCTCCAGTCACAATACAGTCACGAATTATGAAACTGCCTAGATATGAAAACCGGCAAAAAACTCAAGTCTCTCTCCCTAAGGTTTCTGAAGGATACTGGGGCACTGAAAATCCTGAAACAACACATGGCCGCTCGTTGCCAAACGGTAAAGTCCTAACTATTAGCCAGGAGAATCCCTGGAGTTTCGTGAGATGCGCGCTGCTGATGATTCCCAATAAGAAGGAAACAGCTACACAGTGCTTCTCAGCTTTTCAGTACAGACTGAATTCACTTACAGTACGAAATATTCATTTTAAAAAATTGGCACCGAAGGTGCAAAACGTGTTCCAGAACAAAGGATGATACACGCTGTATAAGCTTGGGTTTGGGTCACGGTTTTTTTTAAAAAGTATTTGAGTACTTGAACGCAAACATATAGTAAACCCAAAACAACCCATCCGAAGAGAGGTCAATCCCCAGGACAGTCAATAGCAAGCATTTACCATGAGTTATTTATAGTTTTCATCTCTTTAGAGATAAAGAAGGAGTGGTTTTTCCTTCGGCGGGGGGGGGGAGACCTGACCATTTGTCGAAAGCTCACATTTCAAGGGCCCTATAACAATGGCTCAGTTAGGGAACGCAAGCCGATTGACGATTTCTAGACAATCCGAACCAGGTTAATGTAGCTGAGCAGCAATCTCGAATTGAAAAACCAGACACACTGACACCAATCGATGCGCGGTTAGCTTGCCCTCGGGTCGCAATGGACGCCAATGCTTGACTGCGGCTTCCTTAACTCCTCAATAAAAACATCCGTCATTATGTGATAGTTGCTCATCTTAGGATGTCTATGCTCAGCTTACTGATTGTAGAGTCTATCGAACGTTCGTGGAGAGGGACTAAAAGCAAGGAGTCTGGAATTCCACGGACTGTTTCAGATGGCCTCTCGGCTACCATCTTACACCAAAGTCAACCTATGACGCTGATCGTCTGTCTGGGTTGCAGAACGTGACACTGGCAATTTGAAATCGGTACTTCCTAAATTTGAGACTGAAGCTAGCACTCGAAAGGTAACTTAGAGTATGATAATGCTATAATTCATGAAGTTCTCTGGAAAACGAGATAGAAACCATGACTCCTACACGGCCTTACCAAAAGTTGTTTATGCCACTGAGGAACTTTGAAGCAATAGCCCCGAAACTTCTGATTCATATTAGGGGAATTCAGTATGATTTGTATTTCACTTATATTAGGGGAAAAACTCAGTCGGATGTTGTTCACCTTCTAACAAAATCCTTTCTCTCAGTTTTTGTGCAGCTTACGACGCTGGGTCATATACATTCCTCATGAAGAGAAGGGAACCCCAAAACTTTCCAAGTAGTGATTTCTGTATGGTTAGCGTTCCAAATCTCTCAGAATTATTCTGCTATCAAGCCTATTTAGGAGTTACAGTCCAGCTAGTTACTAAGGGGAGTCCCTATATAGCACGTCTATATGGTATGCATCGCGCTCGCGGAAAGCGACATTATCTTATCGATCAGAAAAGTTGGTCCCTCTGAATTACCTCGAGATGCCCGTGGTTACTGAGCTTAGATAGCTCAATGGTGCGAATTTACTGACCGGAAGGTCCGTAATTTAAACCCAGCCTTGGCATCTCGACTGTTCCTGTCTAGGCCTGAACAACCTGGAAGTATTTCAGCTCGTGTGCTTCTTTCGGGTGACATGGCAGTGCGGATCCAATGTGGAGATACACTGATAAACAGTATTCCCTGTGGGATATTTTACTATTTCTGAGGCTGCCCGTTTGGAAGCACCGATCGTTCGCTAAGGAACCGAAGTGATGGAAATTAGTACAGACTGAAATGATTATGACATGTGTAAAACCACCCAGGTACACCGAAATCTTTACCAAATAGGATCCTCTATACCAGTCGTTTCTGAATGTCTCGACCAACAGAACTCCTAACCAAATAGTTGACAATTAACTCCAGAATTACATTCCGCCAGAAATTGACAGTCCTACATATGGCGTCTTCTACAACCATGAGGTTCTCGCCAGTTATGGACACCAACATCCATTTAAACCATAGCTTCCGGTAATTCAACTTTAGCTAATTACAACCCGGACAGTTACTGGTGTCAAACCGATATGCAATTCGGTCGTACAGTTATTGGTTCTTGCCAAGTATACCAACCACTTGCAGTTCCTGACTGCCGGATTTTTATATGCGTGATTCCAGAGAAGTCATCGTATGTCAATAAGAGAACATCAACCAGGCACTGTATTTTTCCATCCATCCTTGTTCGTTACAACAGAAGCGACTTGTTAGTGGGGTCAAAAAACAATATGTTGTAACGGCAGTTCGTGATTACAAATTCCGTTGTAATGAGAATCTGCTCATATAGTATGAACAACGCTTGCCCGGAGAGAAAGCCGCGTTCGTCCTTCCCGGGGTTGCGTAATAAGCCTAAATATGCCGAAATATGCAACTAAACCCAAGCAATATTTGTACGGGGAGAGTGTGGCTTGGGGAAAGAAAAAGACTCCGAGAATGAGGAAAACAAGAGTGACATATCACCCTCGACTCCAATAGTCTTATTCACATTTACAGCCATATTGGTAGCACAATGGGACCGCATAACAATGCACTTTATTTTTTCCCCAGAGCACTGAGGTGCGTGTAAGACAAAAGTTGTGAAACATGGTCAGTCCCACCCCATTTCGCTTCGATGACATTTAGTTCACCAGAATGGTACAAGGAGCAACAAACGCAAGATAGCTATGGCACTGGTTCCATATAGACTTTGTCGCAGAAGCACGATGGTTGTTGACAGACAGCACAAAAATTGACAAACTAAGCGACTCCAACCTCGGCTCTTAATAAAGGACAAATAGGATAACCACTGAGTTAATCATAGGCAACAAACCTTGAGAATAGTGGGAAACACCATAGCCTCCATTCAGTCCCAAACACTTGTTCCATATTCTGTTTCAGACCCAAATCGAACGAGTCCATCCGACTAGCATCACGAAAAATGGGAGGTCGGTGAAATTCTAAAACAAAACGAAAGCGAAAATGCTCCGGCCGTATGAGAAAACACACCCAGAGTGAGTTTATTCTTCATCACAAGCATCGTCTGGAACCCGAACAAGATGCCCACGGCGAGCGCAAAAACCAAGGCGATAATAAATAGAAAGAAAGCATGCATCCCACCAGTGCTGAGGTCCAATTGTCCCTGAAAGCGAGCAAGTTATTGAATAGGATAACCAAAACGTACCTGGATCAAAAGGCGAACGAAAGGAAAGCTAGCCAGTGAGCATAGCAGACAGTAACAGATCGCATAGAACAGAAAGAGGACAAAGTACTTCTGATTGTGAAAGCCCACACAATTGTTGATCCATGGGCAATGGTGGTCCATTTTAGGAATGCACCTGAACGAGAAGTGATGTGTGGGGCGAGAAACGTGAAAAACTACTTCTCACATGTGGAACAATGGTGAGTACGGTCTGGTTTGATGAGAAAGCAAATATCACAAAAGGGCACAGTCCCTCGCTTGTTATGCATGGTGAGCGGCAAGGATTTCTGGACAACCAGTCGTTCTAAGTAGTCAACACGTCCGTCATCACTGTCCATGTCGATGAATGTGACAGTTTCCAATGCGGTCAAATGAAACTACGGAGTTCCAGAAAGCAGAAAACAATAGTACCTCTTTTGGAATGGGCTCAGCACGTGCAAGAATCGACTGCCAAAATGTCCATAAAAAGAGAATGGCGATTGCGTGATAGGAGAGGAGAAAAACAACTAATAGCATAGGTGAGTTACAAGATAAAGGCACACTTACGTGAACAAGAAATATTCGGAATCCGACCTGTTGCACAAAACTGGTAAAGCAGAGTGTAAGGAAAGGGCTTACCAGTGCCTATAATCAACACCACAACATAGTAGGACCAGCTGATGAGTAAACACAGTAAAAAAACAGGGATGCTGGTCAGAATGTTCGTGAAAAATCGTCCACATGTTCTCAGCCACATTTCATGCAGTTAAGGACTTGGTCACATCAAGATTTTCTCACAAATCACAGCATGTTTGGTTCTGAAACAAGTACAAAAAACTTGGGTAGCACAGGAATCTCGGAGCGAAGAGAACCGGATAGCAGCCCCTTTAAGCTTGGGATTGCAAAGTATGATTTCCTAGAAGTTCAGACGTAATAGTCAACACGTCTGACCAATAAAGTGCGCTTGATAGACCTTCTAGATCAAGAACATCACCAGGCAAGAAAGCAATCCTCAGTAGCGCAATGTGTTCAGGTACCAAACATATCTGTTACCTAACCCCATATGACAGCGCATTCAAGTTCGACGGCTGATCTGGTTTGGGAAAACTGACGAATCGAGTCTTGTCCTCTAGTTCCTAAAAAATTCACTAATGGCTGTCCTGAAAGCAAAGGAAACGGCCGGCTCTTTGGTCCGGTCTGAACACTGCAGCCAGTTCATTCATTTGAACTGAAATAAACATTCCCGGCACGATAATTGCACCACAGAAATCTTTCGGAGAATGCATAAAGAATAAAGACGCATACCATTGTTCGCAACCCAATCCGCTCATTCAATGGTCGGATGCGTAACTGTGCCGCAGTGGACAGAGAGTAAACCAGTGCTGAACGAAACACAAATAGGCGACACAAGAGACTGATCAATGATAGGGTGGAGGGTCAGCACGTTAAGAGTCGTACACCACAGACGGCCTTTGCAATGTCTAAAACTGAGAATACACCTGAAGGAAGAGGCACTAGAACGCACCAAAACATTCATCTTCAACAAAACACCGACTAGGTGGAGCCGATTCATGGTTTTGATCGCGCGAAGTAATAACCATATTTTGGTGATGTAACCCGCGTGTATCGTTCGATTATTATATTGAAGGAGAAGACGACTTCGTGGAATCAAAGTAAGCCGGAAGTCAGTAATGTCCTGTTGTGTGATTCAACAACCTGTTCCCCTTTCAGAGTTGACAGTTTAGTTGTCTAGTCTGCGGAAATTGCATTCAAACCTTATGGTTATAACTAATCAGGGTCACACGTTTGGTTTCTGGCTATTTAGTTAAAACTGTTAATATCCATTCGTGCTTTTGGAGCACATTACAGTAAACAGGACAGTAGCTCTTCTACATTGTTATGGGTTTTTCATCAGCGTTCTAAACTTCAGTGTCAATAGCGTTCTGGGGTAAAAACATGGCGACTCTGATACGGTTTTGTTCATTAGGTTGTCTGGGTGACGAATTAGTTAATGGCTGTTGACCAAAATAAGAAACATGGTTCATCTCACAATAACTACGTGCTCCTCAGGACCGTCAAGCATAAATAAATAATGAATAGAACGATCATTGAATAAAAGCTAAAAAACAGGTTTTTTCAATAGGATAAATACCGCTGAGAATCGACAAATACACTCATTTGCAAATCAATTTGTTCTTCACGGGAGACTCAAGTGAATCTCTCGTTTATGATGTTCTTCAACTGAATGTGCTGCACACAGGCCGCCTCATGTTTCGGTTGGTACGATATCGGAGATATCGCAGTATTTTTTCATGAAGGAAACTACTCACAAGGTTGCTGAAAACTCTTCGACAGCCCACGACCGGATTCGCCCTTCTTGGTCGTGGGCTGTCGAAGAGTTTTCGGCAAACTTGTGAGTAGTTTCCTTCATGAAAATATACCACTGAGAATTCTTATTTGGTAAAAAGTAAGTGGACAGAATCGGCTTAAAAGGTGGAAATCACCCACCTTCACATAAGTACGGAAACCCTGAATCAAACCTCTTACGATAACATGCTCCATGATGATATACAGCCTACCCAAGCAACGCTTAAACACTGCTCACTATTGACTCAAGACAGCTCACTTCAAACCTTGACAAATTCCCGGAGGAATGGGGCGCATGTGTTCCGAAGGTATGGAAACCACTTGAATAATGGATATAAGGCACTTAGATACACCTCTTGAATCCCGAGTGGGTTAGTCGCCAAAATATCCAATATGCGATCCGAATAAAAGAAATGAAACCGTTCCGCCGGGGGAAACAGCCTTATAGAAGGAAAATGCGAACTACTATCATTTAACGTCGCACAACAATCGCCTCACCTCATAGACGCAAGTGGAATGAGTTCACATTGTTAAAGTGTAGCCACAGCGAAACCTTGACAGAAAACGTCCAGTTGAACCTCTGATCAAGCCTTAGGACGATTCACTTCATCCCGACGGTATCGAAGAGTCAAGGCAAGGCTCGCTATCATGACCGAGTACCAACCGCTTCGATGTATTCACAAAAAGAACTAACAAGGTAGGCCTACAACAATATCCGTCTCCGAGCTTGCTTGAACTTCATCTTTGCAAGTTGACTCATTCGTATGTCCGTAAAACTGCAAATAATTTGTTCGTTCTTTCAAGTATGAGGCATCAGCTATCCCGATCCAGAGATATGGAACAAAGATTCAAGTGCGGACAAACCACAGTAAGACCTACTATTATCGGCAACGTAAATGGGTCCAAAGCAAACATATGACAAATTCGATCTCACACGTAATACCAATTTGATACATCTTACCGTTTCCCACTGCGACATAAGTGCACACTGCGAAGAGCAGGAAAATATGGATAGACATCCTGACGACACTAATACCTTCTACTAACAGATTGACTGAAAAAAATCGCTCAGCTGTAGCACCCTTTCGGTGCCTAACTGCCATGCCACCAGAACGAAGCACGAGGACTGGGATACCGCCAGGTTACCCAAGCCTAGACAGGGGAAGTTGAGAGGCAGATGTCGAGTTCGAACCACGGACCTTCCGGTCAGTAAATTCGCGCTCTAACCACTGAGCCGTCTCGCCCCGGGATCGAAAACTGACAACAATATGCAGTCGACGCTGAAACAGACGAAGCAACATCGTAGTCGAGAACCAGAAAATCCCCACAAGTTAGTCTATTCTTTTAGCAACTTCAGGGAACGATGAGTATTGATTAAGCCTTTGTAGTTTTCCGTGGTACGAAAACTGCACAATCTTGAGTATCCGGCAGTTAATGAAACAAACCGCTACCAGTAGGTCAAAATAGTAGTATGACTTCTAACAAGTACCTGATTCAGGAATTCACAAACTATTGTCACCAAAATAAGAAAGCGACGCAATATGGATCGATCGATATTCCGAAGTCAGTGCAAAGATAGACACACTGGATGTGTTGTTCAACGAACGCAGGTGACAGCGAACACCATGATTCGTAGTGCACGCGCTATTTAGTGACAAACAAGGGAGCAGCAACGGCATGACCCCAATTCAAAATACAGTATTACTCCCTTGTGAGCCCGCTTAGAAGAGACCACCTCTCCCCAATTAAGATCACTTCCGTCCGGTCTCATGAGGTTTGGCAGAGAATGCCTGTTCCAGTACCACCACGGTGCAAAATACCAACCCAACAAAGACCAGGATCCGAGACTGGTGCACTGGGCTATTATGCGCCTTCACACCAACCAAACGAATCAAACTTCCTCAATGTGGCTGTGGGTCGCCTACCATCCGATTCGTATGGATGAAATCTCCTCGCTCTGTAAAGGTAATCTTTCAGATGAGACCGCCACAGGTTGGTCCTTTGAGAGATCTTCGAAAGATTGAATCATTCCTCGAAAAGTGATCCCTTTAGAAGTGTCCACACAGGGTGCCTTAAGGGAAGAAAAAATGCACTACAATTTTGTGCCACTTGAAATGGCTGAACAGAAGCGATCTCTTATAAACGTTCATCAGTTTGAAAGGATACAATCATACAGTTGTTCTGTTTCATAGGGACAATTTCAAAGGACTGATCAAAAGTGGCCCCTTCTGTGAGTTGGTCTCTTAAGCGGGGGAGCTTATCTCATAGACCAAAGAGTGGTCTTCTCAGAGAGAGCCAAAATTACACAAAAATGAGTTCGTCATCATTGTCATCGACAGCCGCAAACCATAAATACATGTACAGTGGTTATAGCCGCAACACTTGCGTCTGCCGATTATCTGAGAAAACAAAACTGAACAGTTACGCCTCGGGTGCAGTAGCTGACACCATTGACGCATGAAGCCCGGAGTGACAGTGGAACATTGCTTAAGATCGGAAGGGCAGGCTACATAATGGAAGAAACAATTTGAATGTATCTAGGCCGTTGAGCGCGCGACGACGTGTACGTCGGTGTCTCTAAACAATGATGTGTCCCATCTCGCGGTCCCTTTTCAGGAAGGCCGCAAGGAACAGCGCAGCTGAGTTTGCCGCAATGGCACTAATATTTCACTGTCAAGTCACTACTTGATCCGCTCAAGCTCGTTTATACCCTTTTCATGGTCGGGCGAAAACGGCTCTCTAAAAAACTCGATCGACTGACGTACGAAGCACGTAACCAGTCCAGCTCAAACTACGGAGTTTAGCCAGCCAAGTCATTTCTTCCAGAAACCATTCGGCGTACTACGGCACTACTGATTCGACGTTAAAACTAGACTAACGAAATGGTCAAACACTGTACGTTAATTAACGTCCTCAGGTAACTGTGTTCAGGCTTCTAACCCATAAAAAACAATATGTAACTCAGCGCAGGAGTGCGAACTTGACCCTCGACAGATAAGTCTGTGCCATGAGTAAAGCGGCTTCCCAAAAGGTGCTCTTACCTTCCCAATCCAAACGAAAATATAGTCTTTGGTTGGACCACCTGGAATGATATAGCTGTCCAGAAACACAAATTTTTCTACTATTTAAACCGGCTTATCAGGGGGCACATAGTTCGGATTCGAGCCCATCAAGTCTTGCAGCAGTACAATACACTTTGCAAAAGTGAACCGCATGCCAAAATATGAGGCAGAATTATTTAGCTTATTTACCAGCGACCGCGTTACGATGGCGTCAGATCCACAAAGTGCTACTTCGCCTACGTACTCAATAGCTGTCAGCGGGCGCCCTCGGAGCATTTCGATCCCAGAGGCATTAGAGGATGGAAGTGAGTCCTCTGCGGTCACATCGAAGTTGAAGATAAAAGGGGAAATATAATCACCTTGCCTGACACCATCTGATGCAGTGAACTCAAACGAGAATTGCCGGTAGACCTTCACGCATTCACGGGAGTCGGCGCACAGTAATTTACGGCAGACACTTTTGATCCGCAGACACTGTCATAGTGCCCAAAGATCGACAGATTCAAACACAGCATTCAAGTCAAAGACTATCAATATTAATTGCTAAAAGCAGTGTCGCTGTTCCAAAATCTACCGGAGTGAATATGTGACTGACGCGTCCTCTTGTAGAACGAAATCCAGCTTGGTTTTCACGGATCTGCCCCTATGTTTAGTCATCCTCTGAAGGATAAGACCATACAGCACTATCGATGCCACAGCTACCAGTTTCACGATGGTTTTCACACAGTACTCACCATTTTTGAAGATTGGGATGAGTGTTGACGTGCCCTGTTGTGCAAGCACTTTCTCTTCATTCCGTCTGGCACCAATTAGCTAAGGAGGGTAATCAGGGTCGCTACAAACCGTCTGTACCTGGTGCCCTTCGCACTAAGGAAAGGTTGTTGTGAATTTTTATCAGCAACTTCTGGAAAAACCGCATATTTGTCGTACTGGTTACATCTGCCACAGTTTCGTTCACCGATGATTTGGGAGGTAGGGTAGGTAGCCGCGCATTGGAGGCGGGAGCTGATATAATTGATGCATAAATACAGGGTTTTCAGTGGACTTTTAAGCAGGGAGATTGGGAAGGGAGCCGTGCATTGAAGGCAATAGCTTGGATCAATGAGCACCATTGAGGGCGCGACTTGGCCATGTCTGATAATGTCTCTAACCGTTGACGTGTCCAGTCTTGGGGTCTCTATCCAGCAAGACGGCAGTGACCAGCGCAGTTGAGCTTGCTAGTAGTGGCTTTCATACTTAAGTGCCAAGTCATTTTTCCACTCCCCCTGGCTCGGTTCCACCCTTCACACGTGGTAAAGCCAGCGCAACCTATGGAGTGTGATCAGTTTAGCTGTCGTGGGCGAGCTATCCCTAAAAAGCCATTCAACGTAATTCACCATTATTGACCCAGGGTACCTACCAGACTCGGGCAATGCTCCGAAGAGATCGGTCAAACAATGAGTGTTTTGACGTCCTCGGCGAGCAGCGGTCAGCTTCCTGACTCATATAATGATATGGAGCGCACCGCAGCATTGTAAACTCGACTCACACCTACGCAACTGGTGATGCAGGTTCACAAAAAGCTGCTCTGGCTTTCCCAATCCGGATGGAAATATTATTTTTCGCGAGACCACCGGGACTGATACAGCTGTACAGGTAGACAAACTTGTCTACTACGTCAGTCGACTCATCCGCAAGCATGAGGCTATGGTTCGAGCTTACCCAGTCTTGCAATAGCACATTACACTTTGCAGGTATGAAGCGCATGCCAAACCGTGAGGCAGAATTATTTAGATTAGTTAATATTGTCTGCAATAAGACGGTATCAGATCCAAGCTATGCGTACTCGATATCTGTGAGCGAATGCCCGGGAGCAATTCGACTCCACAGACATTGGAGGCTGGTAGTGAGTCTCCCTTAATCGTGTCAATGACGAAGTTGAAGAGGAAAGATGAAAGAGGACAGGCTTGTCTGACACCACTTGATGTGGCGAACTCAGAAGAGAGCTTACCGTAGACCTTCACACGGACGCGGGAGTTGGTGTACAGCACCTTCAGGAGGGTCAATAATTCATTGGGGGCACATTTGCTCCACAAACACTGCCATACTACCTGACGGTCCACAAAGTCAAGGGCAGCGATCCAGTGGTTTTGTGGTCGAATCGGAGACAGCGATGAACGCCGCTAGCATAGTTCCCTTCACATTTTGCTGTGCTTCATCCACGTGATCACTACCAGCACAGTATTGGTTTACTGTGGAGAGTAGCTGGGGTAGCTCAGATCGATACTGTTGGGCTATGGTAGTTCTTCGAAGATGGTAGATTGGTATGGTTCTTGCTGACTAGAGAGGGTCTGAGGGGGAACGGACTGTCGGGCGTGCACGCACCATGGTGTGGTCGGAATCAGGTTGTGTGCCCCAAAAGGAAGGGCAGTCTTGAATCGTAGCCCTCCGCCGGTGGCTGACGGCCACGTGATCCAACTTGGTCCACGGTTGATTTGCAGTTGGTGGCCACCAGGTTACGCGATGCGAAAGTTTATGCTGAAAGTTCGTACTGAACAGAGACAGTTCGTGAGCAGCATACAACTGGAGGAGTGGCTTTCCGTTATCTGTGCGACGAGCATCGACTCCGAATCGACCGCACAAATGTGATTCAAAGGAGCTCAGACGACCAACCTGGGCATTCGTATCGTCTGCAAAGATCAAAATGTCAGTGCTACTTGCCTCACGAATGGGCCTGGATAATTCTCGATAGAAAGTATCCTTCTCAGCATCAGAACTGCAGTTCGTTGGGGCATAAGCTGACACTACAAACAGGCACCGCTTTTTTACGTCGAGAGGCACTGAGCTTGATTGAGCTGGATAACCGCATGGCACAAAGACCACTGTTCACTGGGATCCAGTTCAGGGAAGCGTGTTCAGCTCCGGGGCTGAGTGCAACTCCCATGCCACATATTCCACGAGTCATCGCTTCTGGATCACCAGACAAACAGATGGAGAAATGTAAAAGAGCTGAGTTAGTCATCGATGTCTTGCGATGTATAACCAGGCTTGGGTCTTGTATGCGTGTTTCGGAGACACAGCATACATCAACTTTAAAGGAGTATAAGGCTTCAGCGAGCATTGTCCGTTTGCCAATTTGACATAGAGTACAGACGTTAAAAGTTCCAATGTAGAAAGGATCTTGTGGATTTAGAAAGGTGACATTTTGTCTATTGTTATTAGGCAGCGGGGTGCATAAGGCCTATCGGTCAGATATCTGACAATCATATGACCCAGCAACGTTTGGTTGTGGTGGGAAGGGGTTGGGAAGGGACATCGGTAGACACAGAACTGTGCGGGCAAATGATACTTCCCGATAGCCCAGGTCGAGAAGGGGGTTTGGTTGAGGTACTCCACCTTGAGCCTTTGACTCAAAAGTCTTACCCACAAGGCAGTGGGAGGGTGTAGGGCTTTGTTCCGGGAACCCTGCACCTAGCCTCTGATTCAAAAGTCTGACTCACGAGGCAGCGAACAGTAGGGTTTTATTTGGGAACCCTGCCCTGAGCCGATGACTCAGTAATCTGGCCTGCTCGGCTGCAGAGGGTCGGCCTAACACGAGGGCGCAGGGCTTTACCGTCTCACTGCTGATGCGGCTGCACGCAGCAGGTGCCTTTTGGGCAGCACCGGACCCTTAGGTTTTAAAAGTATTTTGACCGCATTGAATAATGCGCCGGCGGTCACGGTCAACCGTTGCACAATCGGAGCGTACGGTTTTTAGGGCCGGCCTTTTCTAACTCGTCCTTCCTCGGGGGGAGGCAGCATCGCTGCTTCCATGAATATGGACATGCTGGTCGCCTGGGGGGGTGGGAAATTTAGTGCTTTCACGCTCCTATCGCAGAGGACAGTACGATTTTACCCCCAGACCGCCTCGTAGTACGACAACTGAGCTTTACATTCCAGTCACCCATATGCCCTATTTCCAATAGTTCAAGAGCAATAGGTCAGCCAAACTAATCTGAGAAGTGCTCGTCCCATCTAATGAATCAACGTTTTTGTGAAATGTCCTTTTCACCCGTATCGTTTCAGTGGCATTTGCGTTGCTCTGGCCAGTTAATCGAATTAAGTAGTATAGGGTACGACTATCTCTGGCGGCCAAAGCCTTCTCCACCTGCTGAGCTTTCATTGTCCAAAAAAGCTCTCGATCTCTCCTCAAGCCCTTCACTAGTTGCTGTTTGAGGGATTTGCGTGCGCCATCGCACTCCGCCTGTTGGTATCGATTTCCAAGCATCAATCAGAACTAGCAATCTCGACGATATCTAGTAGTCATTTGATCGTACCGGAAGACAGACAGAAGCCAGGCAGCTACCAGATAGCTCCTTTTATATTTTTCCAGGCTTTATCCACGTACTCGTTACCAGCACTGTTTTAGTTCGCTGTACAGAGAAGTTGAGCTAGTTCAGATCAATGAGGCTGAGCTTTGACAGGGCTCCGGAGATGATCGATTGATATGTCTCTTGCTGATTTGCGATGGCCTAAAGGAAAGCGAATTGACAGAAGGGCTCACATTACGGCGTGCTCGAAATCAAGCTGTGTGACCCATAAAGAACGGGAGTCTTGAATCATGACTCTCCATCGGTGGCTGATGGCCACGATTCGACTGGGTTCAGGGTTGACCGGCACTAAGTGGTCGTCAGGGTACAGGATATGAGCGTTCATGTTGAAAGTGCGTGCTGACCAGAAGCAGCTGATGGTCAACACAAAAATGGAGGGGTTGCTCTCCGTTGCTTGTGCGGTGGGCATCGACTCCGAATCGACCACTCAGATGTGATTCCGAAAGGCTTAGATGCCCGACCTGGGCACTCATGTCACACGCAATGACGACGCCGGTCCTTAGTGCCCGATGAATAAGTCCGGAAAAGACTCCACAGCAAGTACCCTCAGAGTCCGAATGACAGTCCTCTGGGGGAATAAGCTAGCACTACAAGCAGGCACGTTCTATGTCCAGTTGCATTGAGCTTGAACGGGTTTGATAACCAAACGGCGCAAAAAGGACCGTTCACCAGATCCGAGTCATGCAAAGCGTGTTCAGCCCTGGAACTGAGTGCAACTCCCACATCACATATTTCACGAATCATGTTCCTGAATTTTACCATATTGTGCAAAAATAGGTTACCTCTAAAACGGTTGTGTTGGTTTTAGAAACAACTGAAAGTCGGATAGGAGTATCCTGTATAAGCCATCCAACTGATAAGCCATTTTTCAAAGTGCAGCTTTAGATAATGTGTCATTGTTATTGGAACCAAAATGATTTTTGGCAATACGCTGTACATAAATAGGCAGTGTGAAATTCATTAGTGCACCAGAAGTTCGGTAAACGGCTGAATGATTATTCTCACACTTTTCACAATCCCCATGGAGAATCTGATGAATGAAAGGACGCGGGATTGAGGTTTACAGGTTATGAGCAGGCAGCATGTGTGATCACTCTTGAAAAACGCAGTCCATAACGAGTTTCACCATGGCCGGGGTTCACCAGATTTAGCAGGATAGATCACTTGATGTCCAAGCACAAAGTTCAAATCGTGCAAGTGGATTACAAACGTCAGGTTACATGATCCATTTCTGTCCGTGACTCACTGAAAACAATTCGTATCAACCCTGGGATTTTAAGCACATAACATGTCTTTTTCACTCGAATCGGTTCAGTGCTGTCCACATTACGACAAACGACAATGAATATCACGAGATATATCCAAAACCCAGATGGTCTGTTGCCGGTTGGGTAGGGTGTACTGTGTGGGACTGCCAGCAAGCTGTTGACCCCATCGACTGGTTGGTTTTTATTGCATTATAAGCCAATGCAGGCCGTAGCATTAAAAAAATCTATTTTGCGCGCACCTGTATTGTTAAAGTTATGGCGAGCGTCATCCAACCAAATAAAGTCCGAAGTAGTTGGGCTCGTTTTGCCTTTGCACCGAAATCATTACATAACCTTATCACTCGTGTGCATTTCGCTGATAATTCATCACGTTTTCACGATCACAATAATGAAACTTACGAAAATCCAGATAATTAGTTAACATCTACCAATATGTAACTAAAAGCAAAAATGATTAGACCTTAAAAGCTACCTTAAACTGACAACGTTCCATAACCACTTCGAAGCATTAGCTAAACGAAGTCAACCACCACATTATTCTGAGACAGTGTTGGTCACACTCTTAATACTCAATGCTATATACACAGCTCAGTGGCTCGTAAGTTTTATAGTTCACCATCCTCCCCGTTTCATTCAATCAATATAGATTTATCAACTATAAACCACTAACCATGGGTACACTGGTTCCAGCTGCTGCAGATTCGATCACCGGGGAGTGGGAGTACGTGGGGGATACAACCAAACGTTGGAGGCGATGGCATGTTCAGTAAGTTCGGGAACTGGGCAGCTTCACATTGAAGGCGATAGCTTTGATGCATGAGGACCACTGACTGAGCGATGGGGCCATGCCTGCCGGTGTCCTTAACCATCGGTGAGTTGAGTCCCTGAGCCCCATCCAGAGGGGCGGCAGCTGTCGACCCGCCTGAGGTGACTGATTGGTGTTTTCATACTTCGTTGCCAGTTCATACACTGTCCAACTCTCCATCGCTTCCACTCAGCACAGGGCTGCACAAAAGAGCTAGGCGAGGTAGAGGTGCCCTGGCATGCGGAGTACATGCCCTAACCAGCGTAATCCACGAAGCGTGAGTAATTCATCTATCGTGGGAGAGTTTCTTCCTCCCAAAATCATCTAGCGTACCTCAGCATTGTTAATACGGTGTTCCCACCAGATCCGACCAATGCTTCGAAGTCACCGATGGTCAAACACTGACAACTTTCGTATGTCCTCTGCTCGTAGAGGCCAAGTTTCTGACCCATAAAGTAGTGTGGATCGCATTGTCGCAGTGTAAACTCTGTTCTTGACGTACAAACTGACGCAACGTCGGCGGCAGAGGTGTCGGAGGTTGGCAGAAGCTGCTCTGACCTTGCCGATTCGAGAAGTAATATAGCCTTCAGCAAGTCCACTGAAACTTACACAACTGCCCATGTAAAAAAATTTCTCTGCCACGTCGATTGGGCATGATGCCACCCAGTCTTCTAGCAACACTACAACAAAAATCGTTCAGCTGTAACGCCCTTTCGGTGCTTAGCTGCCATGCCACCCGAAGGAAGCACGAGGGCTGGGATACTGCCAGGTTGCCCGAGCTTAGACAGGGGAAGTCGAGAGGCGGAGGCCGGATTCGAACCACAGACCTTCCGGTCAGTAGATTCGCGCTCTAACAACTTGAGCCATCTCGCTCCAATCTCAGGTGTGAAGCGCATGACAAAAAACCATGCGGCATAATTATTCAAGTTATTTAAAATGCCTAGCATTTTTGAAGGGTCTAAACCAAGGAATAAATAATAATAATAATAATAATAATAATAATAATAACAATAATAATAATAATAAATATCTGTGGGCGAACGTGTCATGCGCGTTATGTGAACATAGTCAAACCAAAAGGTATTATCCTAATCATTGACCGACTGTGAAAATCACATGCTAAACAAAAACAGCTGCACTGAGCTAGGTGTGTTCCATCTTCTTACCAGTAACCGCCAGATATGGTGTTATCCTACGAATGACAATAATATTAAGGCCGCAGTTGATGGGATACCACCATGACGGTGCGGTAAGCCCCATTAATGCATCAGTGTAATTTGGGACATGTGGTGTTACAGTGATACTCCACGACCTTGACGGGTTATGCCGGTATGTCTACGACAGACCAGTAACTGCTCCCGATGCCCTTTATTAGGTCATTAAGTTGTGGCTAATTGATGGCCTACAATACATCTCCGTATGATGGCCCGCCTAAATTGTCCCGTCAGGTTAGAAACTGCATCAAAGTTTTACACAGAGCAAGGGAAGGCCCAACGCCCACCTTCCCAGTGGTGGTCTCCTTTTGCAGGGGAGGGGGGCAACTGCATACAAAACACAATAGAGAGTGTGTCACGAGGGGTTGGCGGACAAAACCCAGGCTAAAAGGTGGACTGACGACACATCAGCCTGTGTCTCGGGATGGGCCCATTCGGCAATACAAGAACGTGAACGGCATCCAATGAGAGATAGAGTAGATGTTGTTGTCCACATATACCAAACTTGGTCAGCTGTTGCTGAGGCATAATGCAATCAAGATCGTTTCATCGAGATCTACCCTAGAAAAAAAGATCCACAATAGCGTTCGCCTAACAGACCAATGGTAAACACAAGAGGGACATGGCTACATACGCTAAAACGACTACTATCAAACGATTGTAGAAGGATGACGGCAAAAGCCCGCTGGCAATGACCAGACTCAGATTAGCTCAGGTCCTTTTGAAGGCCGAAAAAATGCAAACCGTAAATCTAATGCATTAAGTGAAGGGAATAACTAAGCAATACAAAGTAATGATACCACAACACAATACCGGCTACCTTGATAGTTTACGCATGACCAGTGGAATAGACATTTTGCTGAACGGATCGAAACTTCCAAATGATCAAATCACGGTACCATTTTTGTTTCTGTTGGAAATAATAGCAACAATAATACACCCCAGACAGAAAACGTTGATTAATTTCAAGATCCAATGGGGATTCATTCAAGGGAACATGCTCTTTGGAACAAAAATATCTTCAGATTTTACGGTGGCCAATGTATGTCGAAGCACCTAACATTTAGCGTTTTGCGTATCCTGCAACCTACCGACCAGAGTCTGTCCAGTGCTGATATTGAGTATGAACGTGAATATTAAGGGTTCGGTACTATTACATCCATCTGACGAACCCAAATTGAAGCGAAAAAGAGCAGTGCATTAAATTTTTCAAGTTTGAAAATATTCACAGAAATGTGCCAATACAAATCGAATAGAACTACATATAAGGATCAAAGTCCCTGGCGGCACATGCATAACGAGGCGAAGCACTTCACTGTCTGATCGTTTTTTTTTCTGGATAGCAACGTTTTTCATGGAGAAAGAATACAAGATGGTGATTGTTAGGGGTTAATTGGCGAATCCAGTTAATTCGAAAATTCGGTTGACCGGTACTCATGGAAATCACACGAGGGTTGTAAGGTACAGCAAAGAGCTAATCGGCTTTTTATATTGGTGCCGTTTAAGGAAGGATGGTTACTTACCACGAACTCTTCCAAAAGTGAAACAGATGAAATCCAACGACATCCGCACCTAACGGGGAACCTGAATGTAAGCTGAACGTAATTTATTATTTTAAACATATTGTCTTGGATGGGTGTCTGGTTTGGGCTCACGAGCAGACGCAGTGGCAAACTAGGTCCTACAACATCCCCCAGACGACAGCCATCGATATAAGATATTAAGGGGAAGCAGGCATTTACGTACAAAGTGCAAAGAAGACGACAAAGGTTTTATAGTAAGGATGAGATGTGCGGCACAGGATACTTAACTGATTCCAAAAAGGGCATGATTAGTTCCCACTTTGACTTTCCGATCCACATTGTCAGTTTTTCCCCAGTCCTTTGCAAACAGTCGATCAGCTTAGCACGTGACTTGAGGTCAGTAGAATAACGCTGGCGCACTTCAATCCGACTCGAACCCATCAATGAACCATCAATCCAACAGTGCCAGGCACAAGCCGAAAATTTATGTACAAAAGTGAGTAAGTTATGGATTGCTGGAAATGTCGAACGCATTCTTTCAAAAGTTGCATACTTGCGAGACGAAACCAGCTCTGAAGCACCTGCAATTGTTAATTTCACCAGGATGTCACGAAGTGAATCAGAAATGAGTGTGTACAGGATCAACAATTGATTCAAGCGAACCAATAGCGCAGCCGGCTTAGATGACCAAACTGAGGGGCGATCTGAAGCTGAGAAGGACCAAGATCCAGCAAGTTCCCAGAGATTCGTCATAAGATATGGGAGTGAAGGACCCTTTACGTCGTATGTCTGGTTCGGAAACCATTGCTCCGTCAAAGATTCGAAGTTATCATAATCAAAGATCTCGGAGTAGAGAATTTCCGGGTGATCGTTGAATTCACTGAGGCGGTTTGCGAGGTGTAACCAGTTGCGAGCGAACTGTGCAGTCGGGTGAAACTCTAGTTGATAGGACGATAGCCAGTCTGTAGGTAGTTCACAGACGCGTGGTGATGCCAACGTCTGTGCCGACAGAAGCGCCAGTAAGCAAGCCCTCATAAGTATAGCACTGCATTTGAAACGATCGTCGATACCGTCCCAGGTAAGCGCAGTCTGATGGATCACGGGATACCGTCGGATGAAAAATTCTCCATGACTAACTCTATCTTTCAACCGCGGACCATTCTCTGAGCACAAAACATCTAACAATACGGCTAACCCACGCAAATCACCACATCTAGCAGAGAATTGTGAAAATTGGTCCTGTGTGACCGGTCGTCCTAGCACTGTGTCTGTTTTGAATTCCAGAATACTATCCAGGGTTAAAAAGAAGCGATGTTCTGCACTCTGACAGAGTTCAGGGACGCCAACGGCAGCGGCGAATTCACAACGCAGGAGTATAGACAAGCAAATAAATGAAAGACATAGCGCATCTAAATATCTTGGTTCAGGACCATCAAACAAGATGTCCAAGTGGGAAAAATATTCCACAGACGGACACGAACTAACCGGATGAGAATGAGTCGCTTTGGTCAACTGCTGACCAGAATCACAGAGCCATGGAAAATGTTCAATAGACAACGAACATAGGGAAGATATGCGAGAGGGTTTCCGTTCACCTGGGAGTGTCTGGCAAGCAAGACGCTTACCCAAGCTGAGAATGAGGACAAAGATGAAAGGCAGGAGAGAGGCATTACAATGCCTCGCGACCGATGGAGAAATAAAGCCATGCCAAATAAGATTTCGCAGATTCATTGAGTTGACAGGGCCAAAGAACAGGCGAAATAGAAGCAAACATTTCTTGCCACACATATTTTCCAGTGTGAGTGACATTAACAGATCTTTCATTGTGTTAGGGCATTTAGGATTGAGAGTCCAGTGCAATCCACTAAGTGAACCTTCAATCAAAGCGGTCAAACGCTGAAGTAGCAAGACTTTTTCGACTACATTCTCTCGAGAAAGACGAGTATGGAGTTCCAAAAATTCCACCGGATCAGAAAGCCATTCAAACAGATGAAATTGACTTCTAGCCAAATCGACAGTTGTAAAAGTAGCGAAAGAAGCGGTGGATGATAAGATCAAGGGTGAAACTTCTGACAGTGCTTCCGAAAATTGACAGCGTGAGAGAGGCGTTACAACAGCATCCGGTAGCGTTTCGAAATCAATCAAAAAATCACCGTGATAATCTTTGCCGGAGTGAGAAGCTAAATAGGGAATACTGATTAGCGCCCGTGCATTATCGGACAAAAAGTTTTCCATGTACGCCATGAGCCTCAAAAATTAGGGCCAGCAACAAGGTGTGCGCGCCGTGGAAGGGAATTCACATACACTCAGCGGTTTGTCAGACAACAGCAGCCAAGTACAATTCACTGAAAATCGATCTAAAAAGGAGCGTGGTATTATTGCATTACAAAGAACGCCTGAATGGTCTTTACTGACAAGTAAACCATAAAATGATAGATTTCACCCACTACGGATTTACACCTGGAAGTGACAATGAATTTTTTCTTCAGTTCCAGCAGGGCAGCTTTTACATGCATCATACGTGTACTGCTGCGAAGGAATAACGTCACGCAAACAGTTCCATCAAAAATCGAATTGATTTCACCAGACCACTCCGTCAGATCTAGTCATCATCATTATCATCATCATGGACAGCATGACATCAGTGTTCAACACTGATGCTTCGCTGCCGTACGTTGAACGTGGGCTGGGATACTACCAGGGCACCCACACCTAGACACGACGATTAGAGTCCTCAACCAAAGCCTTTGGCTCAAAAGCCTGACCACAAGGCAGCGGTGGAAATGCAAGTACATTACCATTTTTTACGAAACAGGTCGCCACACATGCTCCAACCCCCAACCTGGGGACCAGGAGATCTAGTATTTCCCGAATTCGTTCCCCTAGCCCTTGCGAATGCAATGGCGAACCGCAGGACACCAAACTTTCACGGTTGCCGGTAACCGTTATGACGGTTCGTACGCCAGTTTGGTAGTACTAAGTGTTGTCCAGGATTTCATATTTTCTTGGTGGTACATAGAACACCTTTAAGGAGTGATAATGCCCAACAGGTTGTGGCGTCGCCATTAAACCCACGTGCCATTTTGTAAACCAGCTTACCATTCGAAAATCCACCACTGCCAATGCCGTTACCTCACGCGCAACAGAATTTACACCATGACTAGTACCGTCGCGCCACAATGAGAAAATGAACTATGCGATGGATCTCATTCACGACGCAACACTTGTAGGATTCGAAATCTCCGTCAGGCCTCTCAAAATATGAGGCAGAATAATCCAGCAGATAGCTTGGCTCCACCATTTTACCCAACAGACAGATCAAAGAAAACCAACGGCAAACCAACCCGGCAAGCCATCATAATATTCAGCTCCGCTATTCAGAAAAAAACTGAGACCAGTTTACGCACGAAAATCTACTCCTTCAACGAAGCCATCCGTCCGGCCCATAATCATGTATGTGAAACATAGCCTCCAGCTTGGGGGTTGGAACACTGGCGACTTGTTTCGCAGAAGTGGTAATGTATTTGCGTTTCCCGCCAAACACCGCTGCCCTGCGGTTAGGCTTATAAGCGAAAGCCTTCGGTTGAGAACCCCATTCGTCCTCCTGTCTAGGTGTGGGCGCCCTGACAGTACCTCAGCCCACGTACAACCATGATACCTACGTCTAACAATAAACTCATCCCACATCGGTCTTCGCGTGGTGGCATCAGCCGGGTCGTCTTACTCGCTGAATACATCAAGGCGGGTAAGCGAAAACAGGCTACTGATGATGCCTTCCTTCTTTCTCTTTGAGACGTTTAGAATGTGTCCGAAAACGAGTTGGAAGAGAGTCTGATTTATCGAGGATAAACAACATTTTACTCGTCTAGTAGCAAGCGTGGATGAGGTGAAATGTACATACAAAGATTCAGTAGGGTATATAGGGTGATTATAATAAGAAGCAGACGACAATCATGACATTCTTTCACATACTTTTTGTTCCCCCTCTCCCCACCCCATACTAACTCTCCTTGTAGCCCCATCACTCAGGACTGATGACTCCGTTCGTCCTGCATCGGTTTTGCAAGCAACATCGACGCGTCATCCGGCGACGACATCCTCGGGCATCTCGAAATCAATCTTCAAGCCTCGACGCCCAGTCTATCTGGCCGCCTTCAATGTTCGCACTCTGAAGCAAGCAGATCAAGCAGATCAACAAGCTGCTCTTGCTCTCACACTGGACTCGCTTGACATTGATGTGTGGTGTGTATCAGAAACAAGAATTCGAGATGCAAGCACAGTGGTTGAGCTAACCGCCCCATCACTATCCACTCGCTCCCGGCTGCGCGCCTCTGGTGATCCGGAGGCTGCTGCGGCAGGATGTACGAGGGTTAGTATCGTCCTAAGTCACCGGGCATCTTCGCTTGACTGGATACCCGTTGATAGTC
>SJOL01006386.1:482904-545522 GCA_004794785.1 Opisthorchis felineus | reverse complement strand
ATGCTATCAAACTGGGTACGACAGTGCGTGCCGTCACTGCACTGAGATACTTTAGTTTATGGACAACCCCGTGATGGACGTCATGATTAAGGTAGTTGGGCTGGGATGCGCAGTTTTGTGAGCAGCGGGATGCTGTGGGTTTTCCGGGGGATTCCGCAGGGAGAGCAAGACCAGTGTAATGGCGCAGGCTGTATTTGTTTTTTTCCGGTCGGGAATCCCCTCAGATGTAATGCACGGATCGAGTGGAGTGGATAATGGCCAAACAGGACATCCATAGCACGTATTACCGCAGGTCAAAGCATATTTCCGGAGACATCATGCAAACCATTGGCATCCGGCAAGTTCAAGTTGTCGAAAAATTTGTGACTGCTGTTACCTGATAAGCCGCAGGAAGTGCGAGACCGGTCGTGATCTGTAGGAGGTTTTCAGCAACCGTATGAGCAGTGTGTTACTTCTAGGCACTGTTATTCCTACGTTAACCTCCCTAAGGATTTGGGCTTCTGAATGGCCTCCAATACTTACAGTTATCCGCTCTTGACGGAATATCGTAGGCTGTCACGGCTTCTTGGAAGGCAACGCCGCCTAATTATAGAAAATGTCTCCTCCTCCCTTCTAAACACATTGCATGTGGAATATAGCAAATAGCCTGCAACACACAATTTCGGAACCGATGGTCGTAGGCAGTGCAAAATTGATGATTCGGCCAACTTCTTTGGTGGCCCACCACCTTCCCGCCCCCCGCTTCGCCTCCAGCGCAAGTGGTGCTAAAATGTTCCGCAGCAAATTTCACAATTTTTTCCACACGTTTTTCTGACCTTCCGCTTAGGCTTGAGTCACTGTTCGTGACTGTTCGTCTAAAGCTACCTGGCTTATTCTATCTATCCCGATGCTGATACTGCGTTACTGACTGACTGTCATCTTGTCTTGGTTGGCTGAAAATGAAGAGAAGTATCCTAGGCCACATAATACACAAGCCTCCACTCCAGCTGTCCCTCGGAAATTAATCCTACATCGGTTCGCGATCCATTGCGTATTCAGGCCCCCACAGGCTGGACCAGCGCCCTCCTTCCCTTTGCTTCAATTTTGGCTAAGGACGGCTTGATCCCAAGATCAAACACAGAGTATCTTACGTCCAGTTACCACTTTGCATCTTTTTTTGCTAGTAGGCCAATTTCCAGTTCTCAAAGAGTCTCCGTTGTAACCCCGGCATGCCGGTTACTGTGTACATCACTCAGAATTGCTGGGTCAAATTGCGCAACAGTGTTTGGACTCAGCACATCAGTGTATACCTCAGGCAAACTTCCATCACCCAGGAATATGAATATAGTCGACGGAAGGCATTTCACAGGCCAAAAGATGGTTAAGGCCCCTGATACGCAGCAGTCATTGTATATTCATGTGTGGCACGTGCCTCCGTTCATGAGCAGTTCGAGACAGCCCAAAGAAAGGAATCATGTTGGGTACCATTTTATTCGGCCATCTTAAAGCAGTCGGTTGGGTTTCAAGCGCATTCATTCTCCACTGGTTCAAGCCTTATTTGAGTTGAAGTGGCAGTTTTACGCCAGACTAAATCTCTTGCAGTAGGAAAGAACGTTTTAACGCGATTGTTGCTGCGCAGCGTTACATAGTGGAGTTGTCTAAGGAGGCACCCTCGGATTGCCTCTTCTCTAACCTACATCAGACCTTCCCATGCGTCGCCATTCACGCACGATAGGAAGTGTTAGATCCCAATCGCCAGGATACCTCATATGGATATCAACACAGCAAAGTAGTGGCTACTTCAGCGATGGTTCGGCGACACAGTTTTTAGAATAGTCCTCTAGAGGGGACTCGAAGAAAGCCAGAAATGACCGGAATATGTTACTAAACAGGGTACGTGTCTGGACCGCTTCCCTTCCGTATTTCACCTCCCTCACAAACAGTCGGTTCACAGTTGGTTTCTTACTCTTCAGATGATTTGGCGTGCCTTCCCACTAAGTACCCGTCCAGATTTCCAGATACTGTATGGACCGGCACGCTAGAGCACACCCCTAATGCTCCGACCAATCCGTCTACTCAGGACCGATAAAGTACTAACACCCTTTGAGCGTGTCCAACGAGCTTCCACAAAGATGGTTACTAGCCTAACAGCCGCTGACCAAGAAAAACGGCTGGAGATCTTTTAGTTCCTTCCCCAGACTATCTTCGCTCCTCAGAGGACCCGATATTTACGCCTTGTTTGAGCAATTTCTCGAGGAACTTTTTGCTATGGATAAATACACGTCGGGGAGTCGGTAAGAGGGTTTTGAAGACTGTAGTGCGTAATTCTATTAGATAACGCTCATTCTAAGTTCATGTATTAGGTGCACGTAATGGTGTTTCTTCTCAACTGGGCCACATCCAAGACCTAGCTGAAACCCATTTTAGAGGCTTCTTCATGTGGGTCCCCGCGCTGGTAAGCCTCCTGCACAACTCTGAAAACCTGAAGAAGAGGGCCATACCTTTTTTCGCCCGTACATCTTGGGTGAGCCAAAGACCGCGAATGACAAAAACCCTCCCGACGCGGGATGATGGGCGAAATGCCTCTATCAATCTTTTTAAATCCGTAAATCCGCGAGCTGCCAGTTGTAGCTCAAGGCCACGGAAAATCGTAGTGCACATGTGCCGCGAATTTCGTTCCCGTGCGCTTCGCTTCCACTTCATGTATTTTGCCTCCTGATTACAAACCGGTGCGCAACATCAACGTGAGCAATACGGAATTTCCGACTGACGCGGTTCTAGACGCCCGTGAGTAGTGTTTTTTCCTTTATGTGTCTTAGTTGTTGACTTATCGTGAAGTAGTCACTAGAAAATTCGCAAGTCTCGGGACCACCCAGATCCGTATTTCTGCAACAGGACTTGTTATCTCCGAAAGAATGACGCCAAAGTGCATGGATTCTGTCCGAGGAGTAGCCCCACTGACTGCATTGATTTGCAGATGGCATATGAGATAAACTCTGTGTGAGGCACCCCAATTAGCCCGAGTGACGACAGATCTTCACAGGATATTCATTCGACTGATGTGACTCCCTCACTCGACGCTCAGTCAATGCCACTCGAGTAGCAGTTTACTGTGGATTTGATGCAAGGCTCCTCATTCCAACGTCATTCAATGAAAAGACTCGGGCAACCCGCGGTACCCAAAATGGTGAATTCTAGTGGTAGAGAACCGTATTCAACGCTCCTTTAGCTACTTTTCGCCTCCCAACTGGCGTACGCCGCTTCGCAATTCATAGCCCATACAGACTTTTTCAACCTCACGAAAAACGGCACTGGCTTTAGTTAAATGCAAGATTTTCTGTTCACTTAATAGCACGAACATCTATAAATAAAGTAGCAACTGAAACATGAGCCGGCCTGGTGCAGCACATTCAGTTGCCTGGAAACATCACAAACGAGAGATTCAGCTGGGTTCCAGGTGAGTCTCTCGCAAAACCAAATTTGTTTGCAAGTGAGGGTATTTCGCTGTACTTTTTTCAGTTTTTTTGGCCTTAATGTATTTGTTCTGCATACAAATGGACAGTGTCTTGAGAAGGTTAAAAGTGTTGCGGGGTATTTCTGCACGGAGACTGCGGCACCAATGGAACATTGATAATAATATGAAGCTTAGAGGTGATGAGGTACTGGTCAATAACTACCTAATGGTAAAAACACTAATGGTTGTAATAATAAAAACGTATGCGTGACTCACATGGTAGGGTATTTTCTGGAAACTTCATTTATTGTGGCCTGGGACGTCCGCGTGCGCACAAAACCCTTCCGTGTGTGCCGTGTAGCAGGCAGTAGGATGAGTGCAATGGTCTTCCGAAAGTCGTTATACGTGTTCCCCTCATTAAATGTGTCAACAGCCTTATGTTTGCTTCATTGGAGGTTTTTTCCAAGCCAATTTTCCATGAATCTTTCACGAACTTGATACTGCTTCATTACTGAAACTGGAGGTGAAGAGTTATCATCATGGACAGCACGACATCAGTACTAAAATCTGATTCCTCGCTGCCATACATCCATGATTTATTTGAAAGCCCTATATATAGAAAAGAATAAAGATGGACAGGGAATGGACTTAGTGCTCACTACGATCATTCCGAGTTGCCTACAACTCCATATACTCATTCAGGCAATCTGGATAAGCTGACAACAAGAACGCCAGTGACATCGATTAGCAGCCACATATTGCAGCGTCTCCAACCAGACGCAATAAGGATCACGCTGTCCCCATACTGGAAGGCGAGTAGCACTGAAAGCACCCAAACGTTCCGTAATCTCTTTCACACCCCTCTGCCAGCTCGATGGCTGGCCACCTCTCTGCTTCCGCCACTCTGAAGGAGCTAATAAAAGACTTATCTGCTCTCCGCTTCTGGTTGACCGGGTCTGCAATCTAACTCTCCTTCCTTAATATGTCTCCAATTCCAACAGTTGTCTTAGACGAGGTTTTGACGAACTCAGTGTTATCCGCCCCGGGGCTAGTTCAGCATGGAAGTAAAGATTCTCTACTGAGCCCCCCACCATGTATTCTGCAGCGTGTCCCACAAGAATTGCGGCGGCCTTTCCAAAGACCAATACAACGCCATATAATACCTGTTTTATTGGTTCTGCTGCATGATTCACATGACAGTAACATCTTTCGGTACCCCCTATGTTCAGTGATATTCCCTTGCCCGTTCTCCCCCTTTAACCCCACCTACCAACCGCCTAAACTTCCACTGGCGTGAGCGCCACAGACGGCCTCCCCCAATTACTCCTCCAAACACGTTTCCTCCTAACCTTTGTTTATTAGCACGCGTCCTTCTGGGGATCCCTCGTGCTCTGTCCTCGCTCCAGACGATCCCGGAGTTGCTAAAAGGGTTTAGACATGAACATTGCGACGAACTAGCCTTTCTGTCTCTTCCTCTAACCACGGATCACGAAAACGGTTCATGTATCCAGTGCTTTGCCTCCCAAGCTGCAGAGACGGCCGGCAAGCTGTCAAACCGTAGCCATAGCTACGTCTAACATAAGTGCTTGAAGAGCTTACGTCCATGGATGCCGTTGTCTGACGGATGAATTTGAGAAGAAGGTTTCAGTTACTTTGAAGCAGATGGCTCAGTGGTTAGAGCGCAAATTTACTGACCGGAAGGTCCGTGGTTCGAACCCGACCTCTGCCTCTTGACTTCCCCTGTCTAGGCTTGGGCAACCTGGCAGTATCCCAGCCCTCGTGCCTCTTTCGAGTGGCATGGCAGCTAGGCACCGAAAGGGTGTTACAGCTGGACGATTATTGTTTATTTTATCCCCACATTAAAGTGGGATATGCGCCCTGGCTCTTCAAGGTATCGCACGGCCGACACTCATCAGTTTTGTGACGGCAGTTCGGTGGACGTCTCTCCTGTACACTGCATGCAAACCTGCTGATAAATATTCGGGCGTCAAGATCCTCCCCGACCGTTCGTTCAACCCCCCCCCCACTCGAAGTCTCAATCCAACGTTACGTTCGAACCTGTATGCCACCCCCTCTGCTCTCAGTACTTCTCAGCTTTGTTAGGAACCACACGTCTTCACTTAGGTGCAGCCACATCGACTCAGCTGGGTCAGTCTCCATCAATTCTATCCCGCCAGTAATGCCGTGTGCAGTCTGCAAACTCCTTATTCCTCTACTCATAAAGTCACAAACTCAAGTTGCCTGCAGAGCTGACTTCCCTGAATCGCGAAGAATTTTAACTCAGTTCACTGCGTCGTGTAGGCGAGCCAGTCAGTGTTTTGTACATTGAAATCGTCAACAACGTAGAGTTCAGCAGTAGAGTAAGATTGTGACATAATTTCGTGGTCGAGGGAAGTTTTAATCCGCTATTGCCATTGGAGGATCGGTGAATACAACAGGAATTTCCCCAACTTTTGAAAGACGAAAGTTGGTCTAAATGAGTAAAAATCTAACGTGCCTGCACCAATGGAGGACAGTTGGAAGACAGTGTTGTGCACTGGACTGATTGAGCCAGAAATAGAGAAGGAGGATTGCCGAATGATTGGCTTTAATCTTCTAACAATTTCAGTACATCAGCTAAAACATTAGGAGACAGTTAGTTTAATGAATAGCAAGTAAACAGTTTAACACAATATTAGTATATAACAGAAAGGTCACACGCTTTTTCGTTACTGTTTCTTGTTACGCTTCTCACGTGCGCGCAAGCTGCTAAACTTTCGCCTGGCCCTTGAGGAGCTCTCAGAACTTGAGGTGATACAACCCTACCAAAACCAACTACTGAAATCCCTTTCGTATAACACGTCTTCTGATGTTGGCTCTTATTGGAAGGTACTGTCCGTAACCTTGCAAGTTGCACTGCGTTTCACGTTGTGGAACGGCGCCACTAAATAGGTCCAAGCACTGGATCTCGCACAACACTGTAGAATTGCTGGAAGCTCGAACACGTATTCCTCCTGGTCGAGGGTACAATACCACTTAACGACCCATTGGAATTCAGGCGAAAAGAGCATCTGCGCTGATCAAGAAGCTTGGTGGGTGTAAAAGGATGAAGAGATGGAGGAGGCGAGAAACTCGGAATGTGCGCAAATTGTTCCAGTGCAACAGACCCAAAGAGGCCTCCGGTTCACTTACCTCTAAAAAAGAACGCAATAATTGCTGGATTTCAACATTTTCAACAACAATTCCACTAGTCGCTTGCATAAAAACCGGATTCTTGACGCGCGGAGCAGCCCTAGACAGTGGACTTGGAGCCCCCAACTGCTTCGGAGATAATCGAACGCCTTTTCTCCCCCAAGCACGACCGAGATTCCGGTCCTGCCAAACTCCCACCCGTTCTGTTTAAAGATGGATGTGAAATTCTTAATAGGTTCTAGTCCAGTTTATTTGCCTCTCTCTGGACGAAAGTGCCCGTCTCAACTAACTGGGATGACTGGACAGTGGTGCCCATTTTCAGTAAGGATCCTCCAAGCGACTGTAGCAATCGAAGAGGAAACATCTTGACTATCCTTTAAACCACACTCATTTTGTCGCTTAGTTAACGTCGCCTCTGAGACACAGCATCTACTGTATGTCGCGTTTTGAATTTATCTGACACTGAGTCAGAAATCCTGAGTCTATGACTTTCGCCGTGCGGGTTTTACTTTTAAAAAGCGGGCCAGATTCAGTGAACTAAGATCGCTGATGAAGTTTTCGTCCCAAAGAAACTAAAACTAGATGATGTCCTAGGGCCTTATTTCGGCTTATTCCGGGAACACTTTTCTCCAAAAAAGGGGACCCAGACGGTTGACTGGCGTTCAGTAAGATGCAAGATCTTGAGACAGCTCAGTGGTTAATGCGCGAACCTGCGTTCCGAACCCGACACATTTATTTGGACCGGAGCAGCCTGGTAGTATCCTATCCAAGGCGCTTCCTTCGGGTAGCGGTACAGCTATGCAGAAAAAATTCAACAGTTGAACGATTTTTCATTCTTATGTTTTAGATGCGAAGTCGATGCAAGTCAGAGACTTGTCACCCGAATTTTTCGAAAGCGGGCGATGATGCTAAGCTTCGTCAGGAAGAACAAGAATGGGCCGTTTAATAAAGCGCGACACCGCCGAAAAAAATTTCACGGTATTCCACTTGAGGGAGAGACGGAGAATCCATGGACGACGCAGAAGCGTCGGTTAGAGAGTAGCGAGCACTGTGAAGGTTTGCATTCAGCCCCAGCTAAGTGAGTAAACTCATCGCCCACAACTTGTTATCCCCGGCATAACACGGATATCTTCCAGACCGTTCATGTGTGACACGTGCTTGCGTTCATGAGCAGTCCGAAATAGTCAAAAGGTAAAGGGCTCATGTTGGATACCGTGTTATTCGGCCATCCCAAAGCACTTGCTTGGGTTTCACACGCCCTTATTCTCCACTCCTTCGGATGGCTAACATGGTCGTGTTTCTCGATCTGAAATCTGCTTTCGACTCCGTTGACCGTCAGGAACTGGCGGTGTCTGGCGTCGAAGGGTGTTCCTTCTGAATTCTTGTTTCCTATAAGGGTTTTCTATAGCTCATACTGCGGACGCTTCCGTGTTTACAACGAATTCTATCCTGAGTTATCACTTTCACTGGTGTCAGGCAGGGGTATCTTCTGTCACCTTTTCTCTTTAACTTCGTAATCTACGTGCTGCTGGTGTCTTCCTTACCTGTCTGTCACACCTTTGGAATCTAACTACTGCTGGGTCGTTCACTCACACTCGTTCACACACCGATGATATTGCTTCCCTTGGACCAGACCGTTTAAAAATGCAAATTATTTTAAATAACCTAAATAATTCTCCCGCACAGTTCGGTGTGCACTTCGCGCCTGTACAGTAAACTACTACTGCAAGATTGGATGGGTTGGACCCAAACCCATGCTTGCAGGTGAACTGACCGATTTGGTAGATAAGTTCGTATATCTGGGCCGTTGCATGAGTCTCGGCCGGCTGGCGATAGAACGAATCACTTCCCGGATTGGAAAGGTTAGGAAAGCATTTACCAACCTCCGGCACTTGTGGCGCTGACTTGACGTAAACTTGACTGTCAGGGGTAGAAAGTATAGTGACGCTGTCCGATCCGTCCTACTTTGTGGATCAGAAACCTTCGGAGGCCCTCTGTATTTGACCATCGGTGCCTCCAAAGCATTGTGCGGAACATCAGATCAGTAGTGCTGAAGTACGTCATCATCATCATGGACAGCATAACATCAATGTTCAACAGTGATGCTTCGCTGCCGTACAAACATGATTTATTTGCAAACCTTATTTTGAAGAAAAGCATAAAAGTGAACGGGGAAGGGGCATAGTGCTAGCCTACCAATCATTCCGAGGTGCCTACACCTCCAGACACTCATTCAAACCATCTGGATAGAAACTAACAACAAGAATGCCATTGACATCGATTAGCAGCCATATCTTGCAGCGTCTCCAAACAAGCACAGTGGGTATCGTACGTCAGATTGTTTTCGTGAGAGTTTACCTCCCCCCTTCGATAGATCAGGTGATCATAGTCCACAGGTTGCGTCGTTAAGCCCATGTACTTTGTATGCCATATAGCAGTTTGGGTCGTAGAACCTTCTTCGCCCAGCCTTATGTGGGATGGAGATGACCGATAGGTGGTCACTCCATGACTTGGCAACGAAGCATGAGTCTTTACCAGTCAACTCAATCGCGTTGGTAACTGTCGTCTCTCCGGATTGGGACCGAGGAACGGGACAAATTGATGCTTAGTGATCCTGACAAATATGGCAGTGTCACACAACCAATGGTGCTCTTGCATCAAAGCTATCGCCTTCACTGCGTAGCTCCCACTCCCTGCCGTACCCGACAAACAGAATCATTTGATGTCAATGCACGGATTGGACCATCGCTCTCATTCCCTTATTCTCCTTGTCCTCGGTGAACGAAGCTGCATTATCTGGAACCGCCGTACTTCGGTGCACTGTTCGTAAGCCGAAAAACTGAACTGAACTGTTTGCAGCCGTCTCGGGCTCTTGATAGGTTTAAATTATATTGAATTATATATATTATGTTACGTGTTATATCATATGTCATATTATATATTGCAGTATTAGATTATTTTCAATATTATTGAATATTATCGGGTGTGCTCTTTTTAGGATCGACCTTTTCTAAGCCGTCCTTCGTCGAAAGTTGGCAGCACCGCTGCCTCCGTAAATATAGCGTGCCAATCGCCTGCGGAAACACCTTACTGTCTTCGCAGTCGCATCACATAGAAAAGTACAAGTTTACCTCCAGACTACTTCTTATTACGTTTATTCGTGGTACGCAGGCTCGCTACTCTTCGTCTGGTTGCTCTCCTTTGGCCTTAGCTTGGTTTTACCTTGTGGAACGGAGTTACACAAGGTGCTCCTTGCGGGATCATTGCATCGCGCATACCCGAGCAACACACAAGATGACAGTTTTTAGTCTGGAAGTCATCTATTGTCACTTTACCTTCTCGTCGAATAAAGCCCTTGCACGTGCGACGGGGATATCCTGTGGCATTCCAAAGGTTGCCTTTAGAATATCGTAATCGCTGTTACGTGACAGTTTGGAGACCGCAGGTTCCTCCACGTTCATTTCTCTGAGTGCAAAACCTGGATAGCGTCCCCACCTATTCTGATTAGACTGTAGAATAACTTGTTATCCCGCATCACTGCCAAGAATTTGCTGCCCAACCCACGTGCACTAGTAGTGATCCACCGTACCGGCCTAATCTCCAGTTCTTCACTCCCTATCTGACCTTATTTCATTTACTTGTGAGAAACATTTAACTGTTTCTCGATATGTGGGCGTTGAGCTCTTGTTGTGGAACCCTGATTCCCCTGCGGATCAAAGAATCCCGAATATCAAAACGAAAAGTTGAGTTCAAATTTTTACGGTATTATTCACAAAGAAGTGGACAGTCATAAGCAACTGACTTCATTTACCCCCTTTCGTCTATTCAGCGACAAAATAGACAGGTCTAGTAACTGACCAACACTGCACAGTCTCAAATTCCGCACATCGTAAAATAGTGATTAGAATGGGATCCTGGTGTTGTGAGTTGCCTTTCTCCATCTCACATCAATCCAAGTGGTTCTGTTTGGTGCTGTGCATACCCGGGTGCGTCATAACAGGGGGAGTAGGAATAGATCAAGATGATAGGACTAACAGGGGTAGATTAACTTTTTCTGGACATAATCATGATGCAAATTTCTATCATGGACCTGTGGTCGCGTATTTGAATTTGGCACTAGCTCTAACAATAGATTTGGGTTAGCTACCCGAGGCAAAAATTGACATAAACAGAGGATACTAAACGGCATGTTAATTTGAGGGCATTTTGTCTCACCCGAATGAGGACTGAAGTAGCGTAGTATTTGCCTCACCGCACGCGTAGCATTTCACAGACGACAGTCCTCCAGAAAACTGATCATATGAATTTTATGATCAGGTTTCGCTTCACATGAATGTTCAACCCACCTTTCTACGCATACCATTAGTATATGTTCATTCTTTGGGGAATAGAGTATTTATTTCGTGATTTTGAATAAAATCTTTTTGTGCACTTTTGTTGGCTTTGAATTTTCCCAGTCACATACTGTTGCACCAAGTCCCGGTTGCAGTACTTTTCAAACACAGCGAGTTGACTTCTTTTCTATCTTTTCGGGAGCAGCAGTTTCTGGGTGTTCCTGAATCATTCAGATTTGGAAGACTATAAAACGTAGTCTATGAGCATGGTAGTACGGTCACCTTTCCTACCACCTTTCAGATCATTCACGATCATGGGGGAGGCATCACCTAAGACGGAGAAACTTGATGTCAACTCCTTACTACCCGATGTGGATGACGAAGAAGCGTCCTGGAAACGTTCCAAGAGCGATGCCAGTTTTTTCCTTGCAGGAGCGGCTTCGAAGGGTTCCAGTGCCAGGTGAGCTCATGATTTTTCTTCGATCTAACCGTACATTTCTGGTATTAGTGGACACACTGACAATATTTCAGAGCACTCCGCCGTGTACTGGAACATAGCTGAAGCTGTTGAAGAGTCATCAACGCTCTCCACTTCCAGGAAGTTCCCTCCCTTTGGGTCTCGCGATCGCAGTCACAAGCCGTTATCCGGAGCAGACAAATATGACGAAGTGGATATGATTAAGAAACCTGGTCATCCTTTCCCTTTAGGTAAGTAATTTATCATGACTTGAACACACCGATATCCTGAGGAGAAATTGTCCTGGCTAGTATTCCAGTCGATTCGACATTAATTTGCACACTCTTAAACTACTTTCTCTTTTATTTTGATCTGTCGACTGCATTTCAGTTTTGTGTACTCTTCTCATCAATCTTATGTTCTCTTTCCGCTTTGATTAACACTCGACTTTATCTGCCACCGTTCATCTTCACTCCAATTCCACTTTATGTTCGAGTGTGTGCCGAGTTATTAACTGGTCATATTTGATTCCATACCAAAGTGCTCTTGAAACCCCGCGCTTGCTCAGTGTCCCTGACTGTTGTGTTGTGCCGCTGGAGCTTTTGTATGCCGTCAGTTTTAGACATGTTCAGGAACACCACTGTGCGATGTATATAATGACAATCCATATTAAATCCCAACAATCAATAGCTGGATTCCTGTTCAACCAATTTATCCTTTTTGTTTTCCGGTACGGCGTTAACTGGTTCATCTCTGGTTGGGTTTAGGTCTTCTTGATGGTGACCGCATTACCAAGGATTATTTTTTCCTCAACGAATAAGATCGGCATCAATATGTGATGAAGTCAGCACAGTTCGGCGCGTTAAGAAAACGGGGCGGCACCACAGTCGCACTTAAACACTGCTGCTCCTCTACCGGGAATCAAGTGAAATCGACCGCACATGAAATGGTTGTAACTTAGAAACAGAGCAATTTCATACCAGAACAGACGAGTGGAGCGAAATGGCACGCAACAAGATTCAGTAGTTTTTATGATGGTCATTTCACAATAGCAAACCGGAAGTTCTCTCGTTTACTAACTTTCGGACTAGATACACTCTCGGTATTACCGGAATCTTTTCGTTATTCCGATGTTTTTTATAGTGGTACTATGTTGTGTCATGTTGAATAACATATCCAGGGGGGCATATGCGGCATAGTTTTGCTTGGACCATATGCACTAAGAGGTCATCATTTCTCTACAGTGTCTGCGGTCCTCCGATTTGACGAACCCCTTACATATTGACCACATAAATTGGTGCGTCTAATTATCCGTCTAGTAGCAGCGACTAATTTTGTGACACTTCCTTCGGTTTGAGTGAATATCCTTACGATATGATGATCAACTGTTACTTCCACATGCAACAATCGTGCTTAACAGTTTGCCCAAAAACCTAATTTCACCAACAAGTTTTAAGCACAGGGAAGTAATTTGCATGACCACGGGATTGATATTTATAGCCTGTCAGGCAACTTATCAATACAGTTATTCGTTCTCGGTGCGAACACCATTTGGACCAGTTCAATTCGTTTAGAGGAACAGAGTGTTAACAATTTTCTTGTACTTTGGGTAAAAAAGGTAAGTCACCGATAAGGCAAGTGCGGTAAGGTAGCCTAGCTGAGAACAAATCAGCCCCGGAATACTATCCTCTAGAATTTTGTGAATTCGTGTGAATATTCCTAAGAACAAACGCCAAAGGATAGTAGTTGCCCTTTAGTTAATAATGATGTCATTTGCATATGTCTGGGCAAAACTTTTACTTAGATGAACACCGAACCAAAAATCGAACGTTATCAAATCATGAGCTACCAATGATCCGTTCACACTAAACACGAGTGACGTGGTGCGGTAGGTGACTAGTTTGCTGTCGTGGGATTGCCACAATTTCTTTACCGAAGTATCCTTTTGACGCAGAGCTTCCATGTTACCGAAGGCAAGCAGATATTGCTTTGCTGCGCCCACTTCGAAGCAGGCACGCTAATACTGTTGCGTAATTCTGGGTAGCATCAAGACGCACAGTTATGAACCTTTCGACGACTTTCGTGCGATTTGCTTGGTCGTACCCAGCAGGATGGTACGCTGGTTACGCTCTCACTGCATCATGATGTTATAGTACATGCCGTATATCATGTGGGAAGCAATGGCTACCGAAAAGCCTGGAAATCGAACTTCGACAGTAATCAGTATGATTTATAGACACCCAAGGGATACCGGTTGGGTAGCTCAATAGGATGTGTGAATCAGAAGCACACGTGTGAGGGCTCCTGTGTCCAATTAAGCCACCCCCAACCCTTCGTGGGAGTATGTGCTTTTGTTCTCCGATGAGTGCTTCATCCGTCTCCTCTATCTATAAAGAAAGATCATGAGCCTGACTGTGCTGCCTTCATCTCTTTAATGCCCTCCCCTATGCGGCAGTTGGTAGGGTAATTACATAGGATAACTTCCACGATTCTATCTGCGACACCAAGCAGACAAGGTTACGTGTCAATGCTGCAATGTAACACAAAGTTTCATGAACTAGTTGTGCGCGAAGCCACCCTAATATAATTTTTACACTTCTTTAAGTAAGTCTCCTCACGTACCTCTAAGAAAACGGTTATCTTGTTTTTTTCCATCCGGTCTGGCGAAAAGTCTCCAATGAATGCAAATCAAGTCGACTTTGGAGAGGATTCGAATCCAGTTATTAACTAACAATGGTAAAAAAGCATAGACTCGATTTTCAACCGTCTACGAACGCCACAGTCCTTCGCGGTGTGCTTGTTAAGGTAGCCTGTACCATGCAGTTGATTTACCAGTATGCCTACGTAGTAGAATAATAAGGATCAAAAGCCTGATAGTCTGTTTTAAATACTGGCATGAATTTGGTGGAAATAGCTACTTCATCTTCAATGTTGAAGGAAAGTATAAGCTCCATAACTCTCGTAGTGTAACAGTTTTACTGAGTCGAATCATTTACGGAAAGAATTATTGTTCTATCCAAGTGTCAGAGGTAAAGGGCTTCATGTGTTGGTACAAAATTACAGAGAACCTAGATGTTTAAAGAACTGAACAAGGTGTGCCATGAAAGGTACGGTCAAGGATGGAAACACTCATACTGTCCTAAATCTAATTACGCAAGCTGACGAGTTATTCATCCCGTAAAGCAGAATATTATCATCCGTAGTAAACTTCGGATGTCATTATAGCATTGCGCCCGATTGGTATCCAGCCAGTCTTTTGTTTTCTAACTATTGGTTCGGTCCTTCGGCTGCTTGAGTCAGTTATTACTCATCTTGTTAAAGTCGCTTATCGTATAATGTTCGTACTGAATGTATTCGGCGATCATCGCAATGGCGTTGGTAAGCATTAGACTGATGTCCAACCACAAGCCCATGTTCAGCGGAACACTGCTGCACCGTGAGAATCCGCTTGGGTCGGCCTTGTTCCCCAGTTACTTCAAACTGCGATACTGGAAGTGCTAATCCATGTGAAGCCACCACAGAAGCACACTCGAATAGCAACAACGGTGGTATATGGCACAACCACCAACCCACCACTACGCACCACTACGCTCCCCAATAACGCACTGATGATGTCACCTCGATTGGTGATGAAACGTTTGCAATCAAATTGCCCAGCTCAGCGAACAAGCCAACGACCATCGACCATAGCAACATCTGTTATTAAGGTTATGAAATTAGTGGATGATCTGACAGGTTTCTTTCTTAGAGAGGTTGCATGCATTGGATTATTGCTCGGTCGAGCGACAAGTAGACGCAAGCAGGTGCCCGTGTGCCCAGAATGGAAACAGTCGGCCGGTCCGGATGACACTATGGTGAAGCGGAAATTCGAAACCGTGGCTCGCCAAGTGACTGAGGATACCGTGCCTCATCGAGTGACCAGCCCTAGCGCTTTGAATAAACGAAAACAAGCCGGCAATATTTCTCGAATCTTCAAGCGCGTGCTGTATGGGTCCGATATAATGGCTGAGTTGTTCTCACATTTAAGGACTACTCTGAAAGGCATGTTGGTCACTATGTGGGAACGGCAGTCGACTATGCATGTGGTACAGCCGGCACACCACATAACACTGTTCTGATCGACCAGCGGTAGTGAATTGCACTAGTACTCCACACGAACACTTCAGCCGCCATTAGCCGTTCAATCGCTGTACGACTTAAACTGGTCGCAGTGATGGTTAACTGCATAGCTACAAAAAGTGCCGCAGAACCTAACGCAATCATTGGTTCTGAAGCAGAAGAAAAGCACTGGCTATGGAGTTCTACATTGGTGCCGACAGAGTTGAACAATGTTCCAAAAGCTGTGCCCATCTCAAATCAGTCTGACCAACGGACCCTGAACCACTGAGGCTTATTCGTGGCTTTTTTTATCAAGTATTCCCCTGGTACCGACTACGAACTGCAAGTGGAACAAAAAATAGCCGTCGCTGGCTGCGAACTCCGAGCAGTGTGCTATCTAGTAAGTGCATAACTGATTTTGTGGACAGTAGTGCTCAAAAAGTTGGTACCGCTGAACTCCAAAATTGCCGCAAAATGAGCTCGTCATCTTTGCCCCGTCTGTAGTATCCTGCAATGAAGTTAATGTACTGTTGCATTCTGTCTCTTCTTCATGACTCTATCCGCAACATGCTGGAGCACCAATATTCTGAGTTGCACGTCGGTTTTACTACGGATCACTAAACTCACTACCACTTTTCCCAAACTTCCTTCGAACCAAAAACAAAGGTTAATATTTCAGCAATATTACAAGTAACGTGTTCCCTCAAAGTAGGAAAAGTCTATTTTTTGGAGCCGGTAATGGGCTTTCAAACGGTTTAATTCATCTTGCTAGAAGTTGGTAGTTGGTAGTTATGACGCATTCCAAGAAAAAAAATCGATTCACGCGTCGGAAGGGTGTTTTTGTTATCCTGGCGTTAACATTTAAAAATGAGGGAAATGCGAGTGCTTCTGGAGTGTACAGGCATTAGATTTCTTGGATTCCTACACATTTTACGTAACCGGCCTTTATTTCTGACCGATACTGTACTGATAGTCAATTAAAAAGGCTGACTGTAAAACAAGACTGAGCTGTTTCAAGGGTGGCTTGTAACTGTGTGTAAATGGTATGGAACTTCAAACGGTGCCATAAATTTGGTAATCGGAAGATAGAGCCAACTGTGATTGCATCCCTTAATTGGCTAAATAATGTTGTGATCCGTAGATGTAGGTAACCTGACGTAACCTGTGACGTTTGCCTAACAGCCGTTATTTGCTCGTTGGACAACCTGGAAACGAAACATTCGCAACGTGAACTAATGATATACCTGTTGTTCGCTGTTTATTTAGTTATACCAACAGCTATGTATCTTCAATTTGTGACTATGTCAACTCAACCCATGTTAAACACACAATACCGCATCTGTTTTAAGTTTTAACTTGGTCTGGCCCAGGCGTTGAATTCGTTAGGAATCTGTCCACCTGTATACAGTCACTTAGTTTGTAGGTAAAGAGGTTTTAAAGTTTCCATAGAGATTTCACCATAGATTACAAACCACAAATGATCTGTTCAGCAAGGAAAAATCTCGAGTGACTAGAAGAATTGTTCATTACCGGATCACGTGACCGGAGCTGACTGAGTGAAACGCCGTGACTCTTTGTCGTGTCCAGACACAGGTTTATCGCACTGCTGATTCGCCACTCATGGCCGAATGGTAAGGTTCAGCTACTAACCGTATGGTCGTCCGCTCGAATCGCTTTGGAGATTCGTGAGGTGTGCACTGCCGATGATTGCCATCAAGGATGAAGCAGCTGTACCATGCTTCCCAGCCTTTCAGTATAGACTGACTTTACTTACAGGATGGAATCTGTTTGAAAGTCGGATACTCGTTACCAACCTTTATTTTTCTTCAAGAGTGGTCTGGTAATCTCCATACCGTGGACCTGAAGTCCTATAAATGATAACTGCGAAGTAGATGTGATCAATCCTGGACAAGCTGTTGCACGAATGCACATAACCTTTTGAATGTACCCTAATAACTTCGCCTTAGATCAAGTGCCAATTCATGAAGCTCAGTTGCTTTGACCAGTATGACTTTCCCCACAAATCACTGACGCTGAAGGTGCACTCCTTGAAATGTTATTTGTCGCTACTAATCGGCCATCACGAAGGACAGGCATTCGGGGTAAAAGCGTCAATATGGGTTAATTTCCTAGACTGAAGTCCTCTGGTATCGAGTCCAAATGTAAAACGACGACATAGGTCTGTTGGTGGATGATCAGGTAGTCATTGATGTGTTCACCGGCCTTGACAGCTTGCAGACACTTCGTCACCAATCGGAATGACATCACAGTTGGGTCTCTTAATGGCTGTATACCACCATTCAACTCAATTGATGGAGTGGATAATTTTCTATTATCTACACGTTATTCCTCCCTACTTAGGATATTCAGTTCTTATTGTTATTGGAGACAACATTCTGTTGTTAGAGACAACCCATCCGTCGGTGCATGTTTAAAAACTCAGTTGCAAGATCTATTCAGCGACCATCCGCTGTAGGATAGTGTTCGCACGCGGAGCAGATTCCACGCCTGGAACGCACTTTCTGTACTAGAGCTCATCTTAAGCAGTAAGAGATTTGAATATCAATGGTGTGAATGCCGATCTTAGTCGAGGGTAGAAGTGTGGCTAGTAGGTACTACTGGCCCGACTTGTTACAGGTGGTCAATGACCCAGTTCATAGCCCGGGAAGCCACAGCACTACCCTATAGGCGACACAATTCGGGGGCACTCATACCGCGTCTCACTTCGAAGTACTGTTTGCGTAGAGTTTCGACCCAAAACAAGGCAACACATGTCAAACTTAATTTTCTTATCAGTATAAGTTTGCAGGGATTCAACAACAGTTGCGATCAATAAGTGAATCTCGTCAGTGTTTTTCGTAACCGCTCTAAGGATACTTATTAGCACTTGCAATTCACAAATGCTGGTAGTTTCAGACCAAGACTGCTGTATCATCCACTATAATCAAGCGTCCCAAGGCACTGTTTAATCCGAGAAGATTATGCAAAAAGACTGCCCACCTTCAAAAAAAGAAATACTGATGTTTTATTCAGGGTGTAACTATCTCCCGGTTGACAGTTTGAGCAAGTGTGCAATTCGCATACGCCACTCAGTCACAACTTCAAGTGTGATATCTGCATCAGCCTAATTTGACTTTCTCTCTATCTTTTTGAAGAAACTGCATGTGCATGCACATTCTGACCAGACCAACTTCCCCTATAAACTCTCAGCTTGTTCCTGCTATACTGACTTGGTGGCCTGGATGTGCTGGCAAATTTTACTAAGCCACTGGGCCATCTATGGTTCCAATTAGAAGCATGTTCTCACCAAAATCACCTTCCTGTTGGCACGCGATCCATTTAGGACGCTTGTGCAGCGCGATGAGGCATGTGTGTGATGGTGATGTTCGTCTGCAGTCTTTCAGTCTATTTACCCTGCTCCGCTGAGATGACAAACCTTGATTTTTTAGAGAGGAACAAATAATTCAACGAATCCAAGGTGGACAGGCTGTCACAGGACAGATTAATCTAATTATTTGAATAGCACTCAACCACGCAGTGGCGATCATTCACACTACCAACTTGTTGTGGTGACTCAAATTCGTTCCTCTTTGCTCTATTGCCAGCGAAATGGGGTCAAGAATACAAATGGAGAAATCAAATACGCGCATGTTGTTGTTTCTCCTGAACGTTATCCTACGGGTCTAAAGCGTTTCCTGTTCAGACAGTGAACTTATTACCATTACGGTGAATTCGCGTTGCAGGGAAATTGATGTAACAGAAACTTCTCCATAAGAGGGTTTCTTTTGTGGAGGTTTCTTACTACCGCCAAATCAACAGGAATGGTACGACTGATCAGTGTATGGTCGTGGGTTCTTTCGCTGAGCTAGGTACTGCACAAACGCAAAGCGTATTTAGTCAGAAGCGTATCAACAGATGCCGAAGAAACTCAGCCACGGGTGGCATCTTGTCATTACTCGACTTTATCAGGTGAACGTAAAGAAATCGATCACGTTACCCTTTGGTCAATAGATCCAAGCTATTACCCTGGAGTATGTCACCTGAAACATTTCAAGTGGAGCGATTATGAATCCGGTTAAACTGTCGAACACAGCGTTGGACCTTGAGTGGGAGTATTTCATCACCGAGCTGAATCATCTCTCCTGCTGAGATCAGTTGACATCACTACTCAACTCAAACGGCATGTAGAATATTTAGGCCGCCACACTTTCCTTGGACACAGCTCGCTGTGTTGTTGGGCGAACCAGACGGGACAATGTTAGTGTTGACGATGACTGTCACATGTCGTGTCATGTGCAAATCAGATCAACACTTGTGTCAAAAATGTCTGAATGTTCCCCAGTGTGTGGTTGTATTCCGACAATACCAGTGGGCATCAATGCACCGCATATGCGTAACTCAGATTCACGGGCAATCGGGGGGAGGGGGGTAAATGTAATCGATTTTAGTGCGACTGTGGGTGCCTGGACCACGGACATTGGTCTATTTCATGCGATCCGGCTGTTCGACGCGTCCGCGCTTTTCGGAAAGTTCAACTGCAAATTACTTCTCGGATTATTTCACACGTCGATCTAATGCCAGTTCGTCCTCTAATGTTCCAATAGAATACATGTTATCCTACGTATTACTTCCTTTTTCGCCCAAACACCAAGGCACTTTTTTTAACCTGTTGTCCAACTCCAAATTGAGTTTATGGTCTAACACTCAGCGGGGAACTCCGAAAAGCTCTGGTTCCATAATCCCCGAATCAACGTGACTGTGCATTGCCCTAGTCATGGGTGGTGGATTGCACCTGTCGGACATCGACATACTCAAGTTCCTTAGTGAGGTCAACAAACCAAGCACAACACGTGTGCGCCACATCTTTGAGTTGATAACAAATGTTAGTTCTTTATTCATAGGGGCAACTTTTATGCATGCGAACGTAAGGACTACAGCAATTGATCTTGGTGATATCTATCTAGAGAAAAAGCTTAGGTTTCAGAGTGCACTATAGAGGTGCTTAATGTGGCTGACTTTTTTCAGTAAAAATAATCTTTCCCTTCTAGGTTGTGTTTCGCGAATATAAATGGTTACAGAGTGAAAATGAGCAAGGATTATTTTCCGAGCTACTGCTGCCTCGGGATCACGACTCCATTAAAATCCCATAGCGACTGCCCTCCTGCCGAGCTTCTCCAGCCCACTTGGACGACAGGATCTATGGATAATCATCTGTCCACATCACTATCGCTCGAACAATTCTAATCCCGTGCTGAAGCGAGTATTGACCAAATACACAAAAGGGGAAGCATTCTACCCGATTTTTCCCTCTTTGGAACTCACTAACAGTGTACCGGGGGTTGAACTCCGGTCGTTTGCCATGTCGGATGAGCTTGTTACGACTACATCAACCCACACTGCGCGCACTTGAATTATCACGCTTCAAAAAGCGAATATGTTCATTTTCGGGCTGTGTGTGGCTGGTCCAACGACTCGAGGGACAACCTGGTGACTTTTGTGGTTGTGTCTATCTCTCCGCCCGCCTGCTAGGACCTCCAGATCGGGTGACGCGGTGGATGGCATAGGCCTGTCGAGTGGTTTCTAATTACCCCTGAGCAGTTGAGGTATTTGTAGTGTCTTGCAGCTAATTTATACGCGCCTCGTCAGGCATCAGCCCTTACCAATTCCCAATGATGAATCCGACTAGGGCGAAAACCGAGTGTCCGCTGAAGAGGACGATTATTGACAGGGTGGCTGGTCTTGGGGAGGATATCACTCATATCGTGAATAGAGTAGGCGGCGACGCGAAGCCTAGAACACCTTACCAGGCAACACGACCAGCCAATAACTCCAGTTCCAAGCCTCTCAACCAAGTGTCTCAATATTTCTCAGTGAACAATCAAAGGTCAACGTTAGGCAGGGTCATCCAATCCGCAAGCTTCGTTTGCTTTAGTCAGCACTGCAGCTACACCATCGGAACAAACAAATAACGGCCGCCTGACACAGGCTGCTGAAGAACAATCAGGAACCGAACCAATCACAATCCGGTGAATTCGAGCAACCAATGTAGGCTTCGGAACTGCGTCCAGGAAGATTGTAAGCTAACAAGAACGCAGTAATTTTGCTCAGTAAAAGGAGCTTCCAGGAGCGAACTGAAGCGACTTCTTGATCGATTTCCGGGATCACGGCAAGCATGGTTCACTTTTGTGGTATGATGGTGCACAGGCACGCATTAGAGCACAGAACAGTGAGTAGGACTATCAAAATCTACTTCCACTTGGGTGTATGGGCTATCCCCATGCTTGGTAAAGTGCAATGATCGGTTGTCCTTTTAAAACTTTATGCAGAGGTCAATAAGACTACTTTTGGTTGAGGTCCCTATTATCCGGCAGTGTGCTTGTGTGCACCAGAAGGCCTTCATGGGATAGGCCTTTTTAGGAACAGGTTGGGCGCTCTGCGACGATGCTCCTGACGGAGACAGTACTCAGTATCGTATTGAAACACAATTCTGTTTCTCCCAAACAAGCTTCTTTTCCTGATTTGGAAAGTTTTGCTGAGTAAGAACAACGTCCTCATAACTAGTTTTTCGTCTTATGTAAAGGATAGAAAGAATGAACAAAGTTTGCTCGTTTCGTCCTGTTTTCGTCCGTAATTTGTTTGTTTATGCTGCCGAGTTTCATTGTGATATATAGTCGCACCACAATCAGACGGCTTTATAACAGAACGCCCCATCATCTAAGACACTTTGTCATTTTGTCACAGACGCTGGTGTTTTTTTATACTTTATTATCATTTAACCCGGACAAAGATGAGGAAATGAAAGTCAAGTTCCCAATCTTGTCCGGCTTTTACATCCTGGGGGAAAACTTACAGAGAGCTTATCTAAAATCTTTAACAACGCGCTACAATTAGCGTAGCACGTTGGAGCTCGAGACAGTTCAGACGCAAATCCCTCTTCAAACCCAAGGCTGACGGATGATTCTCTTATCCATGTTTGAGTAAGCAGGAAGTATCTTATTTCCTGTGTGTCCTTCGTGGCCGACGAAGAATGGGTTATATCCTCTCCAGAGAAGTAGCCTCTTTTCGATGGATCTTCTCAAGGACGGACCACCGTTTTTATGACAGTCACAGTCTGTTTACACAAGAGAATTCCCAACTCGTTTTCCACTTACTATTTCGTTGCTAAATTCTACAGTGTAATTTTACCCACGAAATCGGAGAACCCAACAATGTTGTGTTTCAGTACCACGTTCCGCAATTTAGTTCTGAAAAGCTACCAGTCCTATCCCGTATGATTCCTGTCAGAAAGGAAAGCTACCGCATGTTCACCAAATAGCTTGGTCTGTTCAGGTAACTCAGTTGAAGCAATTGTCGGGCTTACTTGTGGGTCATCACTCTCCCATTTTTCCCATGTTTGCCGCCTGAATGTTGTTTGTGTGGTTGATAATCTTTGTAATAGACTTTATACGGAAAGCTTGCTGATGCGGAATTACTGCACCCTCAGTCTGCGTTAAATTTAGCATAGGAGGAGCGCTTGCTTCCCGTGTTCATGAGCTTTGTTTTTATGGGGGGAACGGGAGTTTAACCAACCGGTCGTGGATCTCGATGCGCCTCACAAGTTCAGGTTTTCTGTGATTGCTAATATACAAGCCTGTTTGTCTCATGGCTGCTCTTAGTAAACCTCATAGTCGCATATCGGGCGTTATGTATTCGTGATACCCCCAAGAACATGTAAATTAAGGTGGGAACATATCCTTGAGCTTTTGGTTGAGTACAGTAATGTTTCAACTGTACCTACCTGGTCAACACCAATCTATGCACCGTAACACGGAGAGGAGTTTGTATCCGTACCTAGCCCTAAGCTGATCAGTCACTAGCAGCGGAAGGGTAGAATGTTCACCGGAGGTTTACAATTTCTGGTGTTCCCGGAGGTTCCTGAGGCGCACAGTGCTGATGATTCTCAAAATTGGTCAACCAGTTACCCTCCTCGAAAAAGGATCAGGTTGCTGTCGTCACCAATATTAACGGAAATAACAATATGAAAGCATTGTTGATTGTCTGCCGAGGTGCTCCGATAGCACTCCTGGCCGTTGGTGGTGGTTGAACTGTCGGCTATCTCATGGAATTCAAAGGCGTCTGAAATTATTCTGTAGGTTACTAAACTACCGTCTGACCATAACGTGTGAGGTTCTAATGGTATAGCCCGTCGCAAAAAAATGAATCTAGAAATAATTTTTAATATGTGACAGCGAAAGCGTACTGCCAGACACAGTTCCGTGTTCCAAGGCAATCGAATTTCATGGCCAAGATGTGATTTGTTCGTGCTTATCACTAAGACGTTTCCCCATTTTTTGCTTGACCTACAGCTCATTCACTTGTACTCATTTGTACACCTCGTGTTTCTTTAACCAAGCCAGTGGACTGGTGTGAGTACCGATAACTTTCGCAACCTGCATGGAGAGCAGAACGAGGCGCTGTTTACTATAACTTGTTTATGACACGTTACACCAGTGCTAGTACCCCTAAAAGGGCGGTCCAAATTATCATCGTCTGTTGTTAGGTTCTTGCAAAACTTCCATGTGGCTACATGTTGTCCATGAGTAGTTACACATTTTACCCCATCCTCTTGTGGTCGTTCATTTCGTTCTATTCTTCCTTTTGCGATTCATTCTCCCCGTAGGCGTTGGACGTTTGAAGAATGTTCAGGAAGGACTTTCTGAGTTCTGTTCATCCGATGCGACCTTCGCTCGGCAATCTTTTCCTGCGTTATCTACCCAAACATCACATGCTTTAAATCCAGACATAAGCCATAGACCCCGGGTGGACGAATGGAGCGGGACAACTACCAGCTTATATAGGTACCGAGACAAGCAGATTAATCGTCAGACTGATTACAGTTTCTACTCGAAGGGGGCGAGTGCAAGGAGATCATCAGAGGAATCCCAAGAAGATGCTGAATCCGTCCATACTCCTCCAGTGGCTGCACTTGGCGATGCGCCTAAAGACACTCCCTTGTCGCCCACGACCTCAACCGACTTGAAGAAATACTTGATGGTCCCACTCGCGACACTGAGATATATTCAGTCCGCCATATCGAAACCCGGTGGTTTACTAGAGAAGGCTGGGAAGGAGAAAGCTCTGAAGGCAAGTGACAAACGTTGTGCCCAATGGCCGGTACTAGCTAGACAAAACTTAACTTCGTGAAGTAGGTGTACAAAGCTGGCCATATGAACAGCAGCATTTTTGCAGCTAAGCTACCAGTGCAGTTCGCGTATATTTAGTTTATTTTCAAATTTTGTTGACCCCTTTGCTAGTCGATGGTACGGCGTGGGATACAAACTGCAACTTACAACTAATGGGGGAATGTTTTACACATCCCACTATCAGTTTTGTGAAAGGAAATCCCGTTTCACATGAACGGCATTCCATTATGAACACACAAAAATAGTTCAGCCCTGTACATTCGTTCCGACCAAATTCCCTGGGCTACCAACTATCAGCGTCTCTTTGCACTCTGATTACAACAGGCAGGGAATCCACTCACGTGGATAACCGAAACCAACGAGTGGTTGGAACGGCCGCACCAAGTCACACCCATCAGGCTCAGAATGGGTCTGGTTTTGCATGAACTCGAATTTATTTTTTACGGTACCGAAATGCTCCTCTTCGGAAACTGAAAGATAAGTTTGCTTCATACCAACAGACATGCAGAAACCGTAGTCTTATCAACCACGTGGCCATACCAGTTTTGCCACGTGTGGATTATACGATAGGTTGTTGGTGTGGTGTAGTTTATCTGTCCAACGATCCTCCCTATAATCGCACACTACAGTGCAGTCGGACAGCTGTTTTTCGGTCAAAAGAGACAGTGTTCGTATTTTCCAGACACAGCCACTTCTTTAAAATGATCAGGTTTGCCTAACTTTTGGCAGTGTTGTTAAAGAGGAAGTACTCAGTGTATTTATAGGTAGGTCTTAGCAGGCTTGTTATTGACATAGCAACAGAACTGTCGCATGTCTCAAATCCGGCTGTATCTCCCCCGCTCTCCCATTTTCTGGTGGCCAAAACTGTAGTAGCTGGAAACAGCTTACTCCTGGTATGTGGTTTATAGCTGACTGACTGATTCTTGTGCGACCTTTTTTCGCCTGCCAACCGAAGTTATCGTCTAAAGTCACACAATTAAACGGCTTAAACGTTCTGTGCTTCGTGGGCACATGCTGTTGAGGTTAGGAGGGTAAAATTCGGACCTGAACATCCGACGATCGGTCGTGTTACATCCACTTGGTGACCCTCAGTAAGGGCTAAGGTCCAAGTTGCTGCCGTGGCAATGAACACCACAGGGAAGTTATGTCACTGATTCCGTAGTAGCAATCCATCGCCATTGGCTGTTTACATTATCATGCTGTTCACCCCGTCTTGTCTGCTTTGCCTGGGGACTTTTCGGTGGTGTCTTAACCTCCTTGCTTCTATATCATTTGTTCTCATAAAAGGAGCATTCTTTACATGATTGTTAGGTATTCGAATAGCAGCATGGTAATGATGGCCACCTGTGCGTATTCCGTACATCCTTGATGTTACGGAACTGTGCTGTGAACATCGAAGTTATTAGCGGTCACGCGCAAAGCTTCCCGATACGGACCCTGCTAAATTATGCCGCGAGACTTGTGTGTGATGGTACCCAGGGTCACATGCCATTTCCATAATCTGGCTAGTCTAATTTTGTTGTCGTACAGATGTGGTGACACACTTCGATGTGTTTTGGATTCGGTTCCGTGTATGTTATACTTGTTCGCCTTGTCATCATTTTAGCGCTGTAGTGAGCGATTCCGTTCAACCGAATGTTAGTGCATCAGCGAGAATCACTTTTTGAGAAAATTCCAGTCATTTCCATGTGCTTGAAGCTAAATTCTTTATTTGTAGCACAGAAGTAGGCGTCCTAATGACGAGTGGTCTCGATAGGCAGTCAGTTTTAGCAACCGATTACTCGTTTTCCGGTATCCCTTAAAATCACATGCATCTGATATATTGCCAGGATATTTTGCTATGCAGGCCATTCACTATTGGCATGGCAATGCGTTGCATATTCCTGCTTGGAGTCAGACGTATGTAGTGTGGCCGAAGGCAAATCATCTTACTCCTAGCTACGTGATCATGTGGAGTCTTGAAACGGCAGCAACTCACGATTGAATAATCATCACGATTCCGCCGAATCAAAATGTTCCGACGATGTAGGACTACGTAGTCACCCAGAACAAGGAAATCCGTTGCGATAAGTCGACGTTTCTCGAGTGGACCCAAAAACCCAGACAACCGATAAACCCGTGTGTGGCAATGTTTTCAGCGTTTCAGACGCCCAGAACAAAGCAAATCAACATGGTTTTCGGTTGCTGTGATTGATTAAACTTATGGCCATCAGTCTCATTAAGAAATGCATCTGATTGGTTGCTGCCATGATGCGAAAACTAATGATTTTGTGTTCGCTGTCTGGGTTCACATCAGGAGCTACGGGACATGCCGTTACTGTCATGTTTGCAAAACCAAACACACCTACCATAATCCTTATCGGTTCCATCATCTTAAGCCATATTTTTATTGCAAATTCACCGTCCGTGAGACCGCTTGTGTCTTTTACCTACGCCCCCCCCCCACCCCCCCGAAAACACGGAACGGCTGATTTTGCATCTTGACTTGGTGACACTAGTTCACCCCGAATTACATAACCTTTGTCTGTATCTGTCGTGGCGACTTTGGTCCAACAAATTGCCGTTCTCTTAGCCACCAACCATAACTCTTTCTGACAACATGTTGCTGCCTCTTCCAGTCGTACCCAATATCCTCCAGTGCAAAACATGTTAGAACGCAGTAAGGAGGTTGTGTTAGTACCTGTTTTTGTGCAAATCCCCCCAGTCGAAAGCCGATGCAACACAACACGATACTGAATTCTGTTCAGCCGTTCGAAGAGTTGCAAGCTATTTCGGATATCGGCCGCTGAAGTAGTCATTTATACTGTAAGTTATCTGCTCGTCTAACCTGCTTTATTCGATTGTTTCAACTCAACCCCACCATGCGTTTTCTCATCGGAACTTCGTTGACAGCCTACGCAAGAAACTTTCATAAATTTCTTCCAACTCCAGATACAAGTAGTATGACTTGAGGATGCAACGTCCAAGTTCGCGAAATGTCTGAAAATGATATACTAGACTGGACTTGAAACCCGTCCCACTTACCGGACGGTGCTATAGCAACTGATTTACTTTGCTTTTTATTAACAAGTATGAACTGAATTTCAACCTGAATCGTGTTCAATCTGTGCGGCCTTCAAGCTGCACTGGAATCACTTGCAGTGTGGACAACAGCTATGGGCAATATTCATTCTGCCCGGTCCCTTCGGTATTCGTGAACAGCAGCAGAGCATGATCTATTGCTTCATCTTACTATCTGATGATAGCGGATTTTCTATCCTGGCCAAGTTTGCTAGTTTTACTGTGAATAAGGTGTTTTCTGGAAACTTGCAATGCTATTTGCAACTTTTTTTGTTTTACAGGCCCTGAATACATGTGACGAAATTCTATGCCTAGCAGATACTAAAGTGTCTAAGGATGAGGCCGAACCTTTATTTCGTGAAATCTGTAGCGCAGTGCTTGGTGCACTTCAGGGATTTCTTAATAATGAATCAGGCATGAGTGATGAATCGTGGACTGCTTGTCCGAAGCAAGACATCGTGGGAAGAAACCAGACAGAAGCCACTCCACCATTGACACCAAATACGATTGAGGAAACCCAGCTTCAAGCACAAAGGATACTCCTAGTCCCACGCGCCCAGCTTCATAGGTCCGCGCTTCCAGACCAACGAAGCACAAGCCAGATGCTCTGTGGAACAAACCGTCATCTTACTTTCCGATTTACTCAAATACTCAATCGCGTAAGTCAATCATGGTCACCCTTATGGTTGCTCTTATTAGCTTTGAGTTTTACACCATCTAGGAAACACGGTCATTTTCTTGGTATTTGCTTGACGTCCAGCGAGGACGTAAGAGGATATTTTGTTTAATCACATTGCTTAACTGTCTGATTTGCTTGTAGTGGTTACGGTACACTCCCGCAACGAAAAAATTACTGCCTACCCTATATGGGCATGTGGTTTGTGACCAGTTCAACTGATTTTCATACGGATACCTAAGTCTCATTTGGTCAAATATCGGTGTTCGGGCACATTTTTTTTATGCTTGCTCATCTGGCTTGCAAACTGCTACATCGTCATATGTTGGAAAATACGAGTGGGATCGGTTTACACAAAGTTCAGTCTTTCATTGGGGGTTTTCATGTGGGCGTAGATTATACCGATCCTGTGACCCTTTAGTTAGCTTTTAAAAGCTACTGGCTGCCAACCACACACCTGGAGCTGATTGAATAAATCAAAAATATGTTTGCTCTAGATGGTTGTTGACTTGGACAGTGTGACTGTTCATGAATATTTCGTATGAAATGATGGGATTTTGTAGTTTAAAACATGCATCACTTCTGGCAAATGAAGTTGATCTAAGCTGAAAAGCCAATGAGCATCGTGCAGTGGTTTAATGCTTGTCGAGGGCGGTTAGTGATGTACATCTCACGAATCTCTGGAGAGGTTTGAACCGGCAACCTTCCGAACCGAACATAATATCCTTCATCTACGGATGGCTGATCAGTAGTGTGATCAACTTGCACGTGGACACTTGGATACAATGCCACTGTCCTTCACCCACGCAGTTCGTTTCAGGTGGTCGGGTGTTGGCTGGCTCCTCAAGTGATGACCATATGACTTGACTCTCGAGCAGCCAGATTGTTACTGCTAAATAATCGACGTTCCTGCCGAATACCAAGCTGTTGGCTTGGAATTTGACCGGATGTTTGGACTTCGTGTGACAAGTCGAGTCTGAGCTGTTGTTCATCAGGCATCTACACAGCCAACGGTCCAGAACGGAATTCAGCCAGAATGTATCACCACGAAGTGAAGAAGCTCATACTGTCTCCCTTCCACAAACTGAACCAGGAAAACCATTTGGTGTCGAAATTTCGGTAACGGTTCACACTTTAGCAGCAATTCACTAAAACAAAGTCCACCCTTGGTCTTAATTGGAGTGTTTCTTCTTGAGGAATCAGTTTTCCCGGTCATACAAGCGAATATTATCGCATACAACGACTAAAAAATGCACTAGTAATTGGGAATATTGCTATTATGATGAACAAATATGCAGGCTCTTTTTTTACTCACAATCACATCGGTGTCCTTCCTGACTACATCAGCTTGTTTCTGCTCGTGCCGTGCGTTCACCGGAGGGCACAAACGCATATCTCTATCAAAACTCCTACGTGGGGCACGCGCTGGACATCGCTTGTCGTGAATACTGGTCCACTCCACCTTGCCACCTTGATTTGGCGCCACTCCAGCGCACGTTGACCTGGTCATTATAGGAGTAGCACTGGACAGATTTGTAGTGACAGTGTGAAACAGCCGGAGTTATGCGACTCGTTATGCAGCTTGTTGACAAATTTTTTGCCCGTGAAGTGTTATGTCATTTTGATAATGGCCACGTCATGGCGTGCATGTGCCTATTATACTGCATGGGAAGTATGATGCTCAAGGCCTCGGAGAATCCAATATTCTGGTTGAAACATCTGAGTCTCTCTTCACTCAGGTGGGATCGTTGGCTTCTCAGAAAATGTTGTCGGACCACTTTCCGTCAGATGTCAGTAGGACAGGTAGTATCTCCGATAAATATCAGCAAACGGGAGCTGCCTCACTGACTTTGTTTGCTGTGACTGGACAAAGTACGCTAACCAAGACCATAACATTGTGATCAGTTTATGGTAATCCACTTGCTGCGCCTGCTTGTTTTACGATTTAATACATCCCATCATGTGACTGTATAGGTTCTACTGTGTTGGGGGTATGGTAGATGCGGTAAGAAGTATTCGAAGTCGTCCTTAGAGTACAGAGGACTTGCAAGTCACCAACAGGAGGATGCCGATTGAGCTTACCTGCTGAAACTCTCTGTTCCCAGGTAAATGTAAAGACTAGCGCATCAAATATATCACTAGGGAGTGGGCAATCGATGTTTTCCAAATAGATATGACAAGGTCATACAGCACATGATAGACAAGTACGTTAGTTCCCCCAGGGTGATCACTTGGTTTTTACTTCACGAGGAAGAACAAGCTATCGTTCGGCTTCCACTGTACCCACATTAGCCAAAACCTTGCACGAGGCCAATGTCCCGAGGCATATAGCTATAAGCAATAAGGCACAAAATTTGAACAAAATATCGTATGTGTGCCATGACATTTTTGAGACGATTATTCCAGGTCGAATTTATCATCTTCCCACCAAATGCACCGTTACACTCTGGGGTTACACCTCATATTATGAGGAACTGACTCACTAAGGAAACGTATTATGAGGAGGGTTTCATCGCTGAACACTCTTGAAGAGGCTGAAACTTGTTGAAAGCTGATGACCACTCTCATAAGACTGTACGATGCTGAAGGGGCATGCAATTGGTGCGGATTCGCCAGAATGATTGCATCAGGACAGCAAGAGGACTGTTCCAATGAGTGATGTGAATGCAGATTCTACAAAATCCCGCAGCCAGCCACAGTTATCATACTTCTGTAATTTAGTCAAAGAACGAATTTTAGGTAGCTGAAAGAGGTTTTCATCTAATCTTCGCCTAATGAAACAGGAATGACCGTCCTACAACAAGCGTAGTATCCAGTGCACTAAGGTTTTTTGTTTACCGTCAAAATTTTTCGGAAGGAGTCATATAGATGTCACTGCCATAGTGTAACTGTTTTTTGCCACAAATATCCTTACCATTTACTTTGCGGTTACAGCGTGGGTATTTGAACTCAGTATATCATATGGTCGGTGACAAGAGAGTGTGCCTTATCTTTGTGGAGCTAATCCCTGGTGGTGCGAACACGATCTTTAAGCCTCGTGAATTTGCTGGTGGTATCAGTTCAAATGTGCGTTTTCATCGCCAACTAGTCATACGCACGCTGAATTTAAATAATTATCAAACCTGAAACAATGAAATGTCTTCAATGCTGCCCATAGAATAATTTGACGCCGCAGATATCGGTGCAATTATCCCAGGCGAATAAAACTAATAGAACTTGGGTACAGCATTGTCTCAGACGAAATCTGACAGAGAAGGGACATACCGGTATGTAGCCTACATACTTTGTATGTGCATCACCGTGGACCTGCTTATCCCTTGTAATTACAGTTGCACATCAAAATCACGGATTTATGGAACATTTCGCTTTTGCTTTCCTACACTCTCGCAGATATTGCGCATTGCAGATGTTACAGATTTATCAAAGGAAGATGTCAACGAGCCTGTGCAACTTTTACATGTTAGGAATGTGTCGGAAGGACAAAGTGAAATGGTGCATTCAACCAATGTTTCCGAACCTAGTTGTCCTGCGCGAACCTTTCGTCAGCATGGGATCTATAGCAGTCTTTTGGCAGGTAGTCGGAAAAGTCGAAGCGACGACACCCTCTACGCAGAATTTCTAGCTGCTTTGGAGCGTAAGCTGAGTTTTGCTTTATGTGCATGTTCAGATTTTTGCTTGACTTATCTCTATATCTTCTCTATATCTTAACCTTTGTCCTAAACACGATATATTTGGCATGACTGTCCAGGTGAGTTTTAAGCCCGAAGATACTTTCCATCAGCACTCAGGTAACTTAGTTCGTTATGCTGAGTAATAGATTCAAGCCAATTCAACTGAACCTCGGAACGATCTATCTCTCCTGAATGAAAGTAAAAAACGATTCTTAGAGATCGGTTTGGAAAGAGCGAAAGTCAGGATTCCAAAAAGTCTTGAAGATTTGGTTGTGCATTGCATTTCGAATGGTATTATAATTGAGTCTAGGATTTCTCCAACCGGGGACTCATAAACCTCAGGTGTTGTCTCTGAATCCGACACACATCTGAGACAAACAGCTTGCCAATCTGAACCATATTCGTGCGCACTGCTTCGACGAATTCCATTGCTCAATTGTAGCGTTTCTGCTCAGTGATCATGGACCCGAGCAGTCAACCTCAAAGTATTGGTTGGAATGACTAGCGCACTTCTTAATTGTTTGCTTAAATCCAATTGTCACCAGACTCAGTACATGTTGCGCACCTGGGTCTTTTTTGTCACTTATGCGTACTCACCTGCGGTCTTTACATCGCTTGTTGATAGGTTTGTCTCAAAGGGTAATGGGGCAAATAACTAACTCAAGTGTGGTGAGACACGTTGGTAGATCGTTTTATTTCATGAACGGCCCTTGTATGAAATAACTCTATCGAAATCACTATTGTTTGAACAGTGGAGAAAACTTGTACTATTGGCGTCAGTGCCGAGACTGAGTTTAGTAGCGTAGGACGCAGTAGAACCAGTGCAAGACCCACGGGAATTTCATCTGGGTAAAACCGGATCGTCGGCGAACCACAGGTTGGATATGCAAGAATATATATATATATATCAGCATTTGTAGTAAGTTATGCTCTTCTACAGTCTCTGGGATGGTTATCCAGTATTCTGTCGATGTTGTCTAAATAAAATGAGGGTCATCCCCGTCCAACTCCGTTGTGGAGATCAAGGCCGCAAGCTCTGGTACAAGGGTAATTCGGCCAATTTTACTGGACCTCCGTCTAAAAGTTCCGTCAGGAATTGCGGCTGACTGAGGTGGAAGCAGCCCAGAAGTCTACAGTACACGAATTAGTAAGTTGTTAGTGATCTTCCAATGGTCGGAGGAAGGCAAAAGTCTTGTCGGCTGAAAGCCTCCCTGATTTGATCGGATGTCTGATAGTGGAGATCCGATTAAGTAAAAGTGATGGGAATAGTTTGGTTTTCGTAACGATGAAGCTAGCTTTCCGGTAGCTGTTGCATACTGACTTATCGCTCTTCTCCGGGGACGGTAGTAGAACTGACGTACCACAACATCTGCATCCTGTGTAGAACAATAGAGCTTGTAGATCTACCTGCGGAGTACGGATGTATACGTTTTGTATGCGTCTGTGTGGATGCCTTTTTTCCAAAAGATATCTTTTTCGTCATGTGAGCTGCATTCTAGTCAGTATCTTCCCCCATCGAGTCGATGCAGTTGACGTCGTGTGTGGTATTGGTGCTTGGAGGCGAGATTTCGATGGAACTTTTCGAGGCGTGAATAATCAGTCGACAAGAGTATTACGTCCACCTGGTAACGTTATCATCTAGTTCTGTAAACATCTACCCTGTTGTGTCACGTACGTTAGTTCTGGGAGTTGGTGTTTTTCCGATGCACTTCGAATCAGCCAAAACAGTTTTCCTATGCCACCCGTGTTGGTAACTGTCTCCATATTCTCTGTCATATTAATCCCATATTGTTTTCGGTCGTTTCTCGCCTTGTCGCAGACTGCGGATTCCGATGAAAGGACTAATCAAATCTTCTTTGCCAATGAAGGCAGATTCAGTGTCCGAAATTCAGTCTTTCTGAAAATAAGAGGTAACGTCAAGTTGGATCAGAGCTGCTTGTCGGGTGGATGTTTCTGGTGCGAACTACTGTCTTTCAATCGAATCCAGAAAGCAATTGTTTGAGTTGGCTTCGGACGCTTTGACCGCACTCACTAGTGCACATCGTCATTGCACGTCATCCAGCATTCTGACTTTGGGACGTTTAAAAAAGTAACGCTTCTGTCGCACTCACAGGTGTAGTTTGAACCTTGCGCGAAACAGTGTGCGCTTCGACCCTTCTGTTTCCGCCTTCAGGTTCTCGATAAGGCCGGTTGTCCACAACTGACACCCTAGGCTATGTGACAGGTATGCTTTCCAAGTGATTAGTGATTCGTCCATCGTTAAGATTTCACATAAAAAGATGTCTTCTTGGGCATCGAAAGCACGTGTTGGAGACGCACATCCGGTCCGGAGCTGCAACTTTGATTGGTCTTGCACCATTCCCCCGGTACCTTGGAGGCATACGATGTCGTATTCATGTCTAGCCCGCGTGGTAAGGATTTGATTGGAGACATTTAGAGGTGCTCTAACACTCCAACGGGCTGATGAAGAGTTGCTTCCCGATATTTACAAATCCAGCTTGCACCGGCGGCTGAGACTGTCGAAGTTATCCCACTTACCATGGGTGCCGTAGCGTTAAGAGAATAACGGTCACGTGACCCTCTCACATTAGCGAGGTTTCACGGGAACTCGACAGATGTGATAGTCCCAGCACCCAGTTGCATTTCTTCGAATTTACATCTCTAGACTGCACAGCCAAGTATGAACTTGACTAGACAGTAGGGGAATGGCAGAGAACTACAGAACAACACCGCCGGTAGAATTGTGGGATTCCTAAGGTAATCATATCTGCCCAATCATCGGAGCCAATTGATGTTCCCACCGTTTTTTGTTTGGAAGCCGGATTTAGCCAAATGGACAAACAACAGTCCGCCAACCAGGCTGTAGGGCTTGACAACCGCTTCATTCCTTTCACATCCGCCCATGAAGACAGAGTACAGGACTTCCTCAACAGAGGCAACCTAGTAACAGGTCTCTTGAGCGTATTTCAATTAGATTCAAGCGACTCGTTTCCAAATTTACCCACTGTCACCGACACAGCGTTGTATCTTAACATCAACTTGTAAGTAAGGATATAAACCGCGCTTTGCTTTGTCTCAGACCGTCAGGCTTGTTACCATCGGAGTTACCAGCTAAACCGAAATATGGTATGTTTTTGGCGCGTGCATGCGCATGTGTCTACAGGCCAGAACCAACTTGCAAGGTTTTGCTGTTGAGGTCTGGTTCAACACTAGAATAAGCACACAACTTACCACATTAATTCGACTGAATGCGGTCAGTTTTGATCACAACGAATTTTAACGACAGACGGACAAGGTCGTCCGTGAATTATTAAGTGTTGAGCGTATTCGGTGGGAAGTTTCAAGCTCTCTTAAAATACTTTAAAGAAACCTTTAAATTTTGAACTGCTTTAACAGTCGACCCACAAAATCTTATGTCAACATTCCACAAGCTTTTGGGCTATTTTCACACAGTTAGTAGAAAAAGCGCTGGAACTGTGTGTAACCGATGGAGAAAAATGAGGGAATCAAACAACACCAAATGTGTTACTACATATTCAAACTTTATGTGACTCGATTTGGCATTCACCTACCAGCTAGATTTCTGTAGCGCCATCACGCCCTGAAAATGGGTTTATCCGTCAGTCTGACCATGCAATTCACTCGCAATGTATGGTGTAGACAGCAGTTATGCACGACTCTGAGCAACCGTTTCAGTCTCTACGGACTGCAGGCAACTTTCACAATACGAAGGAAATTCTTTTGCGCACTAAAAAAGGGTCACCGCAACTGTCAAGCATGTTTTCGTGTAAAACAAGAATGCTGTTTGGCTAAGACACCACAACAAGGTGCACTTAATACTAGTTCTGGTCACTTGTGCACAGTATGCAATTCAGAAAGCTACTTTACAAATGCCGTGACCTATGGACTCTACCTATTCGAAGCAGCATTTGTTGCACTTGGTGCTTGCTGTCAATCCATATTCCTGGTGTTTGTTTGCATTTGTTCACTTTGGTAAGCTCGGCTTATTCAACGTTATTTGACTTGGATCCGAATGACAATCATTTGATTGCGTCACAGACCGTGCGCAGTCTACATTTTTAGCGTAGCCAAGTTGCGACGACAGAAATGAACAAGACTTGCTTCGAACTTTGTGCTCGCGCTTTTGCCATGGCTACTGTGTGCTTGTACGACACTTGCCTGTTTGCGCCACAGCAGAATCCGAATGCATTGACACCTTAGACGTGCAGGCTGTCGTCTCTGGTCCCAACCGAAACAACTGCAACCTACTGATCGTGGCTTTGCCCATTACACTTTTGACCCTTGTTTTGACCCCGAATACGACACAGAAATCTAGCTACCGGCTGTTTACATGCATTGCGAAAATCTTAATGTTAATGGTATCTTCAGTTTTGGTCACTACAGGCATCGTCTATTAACTCGGTAGAAAGGGATCAATAATTCGACCGATTTAGGATAAAGAATCCGAATCCTAACTACTCACAACTATCATTTCTCTTCGGTCTCATGTTGCAGTTATTGTATTTCGAAAAAGCTTGCAATCTTCTGTCCAACGATACATTCCATATGTAACTTATAATTTAGGAGCTCAATTGTCTTGCGGTCAGTATTACGCGTATTAGTGCTATTGTTTTCGGTACACCTTGCACCTGCAGACCGCAGCAGACAAATGTGTGTGCGTGTTTTTGACAGTTAGGAACGGAAAGCCATAGTACTTTCAATTCCAGTTGTATGGTTTCGAATTAGTCTTGGAGCCTAAATAACCGTACAATAGTCCTAATGTTAACTTGACCTTCGCGAACGGAGACACCTGTTTGGTATTCGAGGCATAATCGCTGTGCTCCTCAGTTTCGAAGGCTTTCTTATCAAGATAGCTGCAACACGATAACGCCAGCTGACGCACGATCATTTCCTGAGATAGGGAATCAACACTGTTTTCAACGCAGTCATTCGTCACGTGCCGAAGCGATTGAGTGAGGTGAAATCCGGAAAGAGGTCTGTCACCTCTTAATAGGACAAGCTGTTTAGACGTAATACACTACTCATAAGATTGCTGTTCGACTAAATTTAAGTCGTTTGTCCATACGAGGCAATACAAATTGCCTGCAGCTGATCGAATCTCGGATTCAAGATATGTCAGTGTAGGTGAACCAGATCATGTACCTCGGAAAAGTGGATCTTGATGGGATATGAAGCTTTTGCAATATGTGAGGGTAAACAGGGACCATTATCCCAGCCATAACAAATCTAGTGATACGTAACAATCACAAACGACAACGATTGAAACAGGGAAACACCAGTGAGAAATCTTATTCGTTGGGCATTTCTGGATAACCATAGACGAGGTTAATCACGGTTAGTTGTGGTCTAACGGATGCAAACATGTTTCGTTTGTGAATAAATCCCGGATATCCAGAGAAGGCATATCTTTTGGGAACAGTTTCGATGGTTTCCGTAATTTGAAACCGGTGGTAGAAAGCAAGTTGAAATTCACAGGCAGGTGATGTATCCAATCCTTACTTCCTTTGTGTAGGAACTAGCCGTTCGGGACACCCATTGCATCCAACCCCCTTCCTCTAGTGATTTTCAGGTGCTCGGATGTGGTCTCAGAATGACTCGAACTGAGGTCAGAACCCTACTGTGGCGTATTTCATAAATCATTCGTAGTTGTTGAAAATAAAGTTTTGTCGAACTCACCTAGAATAATACTCAGTGATTTACCAACCTGTTTGGAATATCCAATAACTACTAGTCATTTTATTGGGAACATCTCATTTATGAAAACATATCTTTACGCGTGTTCGATTTCTGAAGCAAGTGATCACAAGTTATGGTAACCTCGATTAGATTGTACAGTCAATGATTAGCGCAGGAAATTTACGTTGACAAAGTATAGCGTAACCGCCAAGCCAATTTTCCCATGGAGCCTTAGTGTTTATTGCCGTACCTCCAACTGCTATACGGTTTCTGTCTTATTTCTATTGAACAGCTCTTTTGCAAAAAATGAAAGAGTTGAATCTCGGTCGATCTGGTACGCTGAGCGAACTGATTTCTGAATTGACTTTTGCCTGTCGTTCCAAAGCCGTTCCTACGCTGCGTCACGCAGCCTTGAACCTAGTCAACCTGACCGTGTTTGGTGATGTTGGTGCTGAGCTGGAAGTGATCGTCATTTGGTTATCAACACTTGCCCTTCACCTTGACGTTGTCGTCCAGTATTTTGCTCTTCTTTCCACTGCCTTCTTATTGACGAAACCGTGAGTTTACCAACTTCCGTCCATGATCTCTGAATATTTCCGCCCAACTCAATCGTTCGCCTACCTCTCAACCGTGTCGAATTGTTGATCTAGGACTATCTGACGCACGGCTTTGCACTTCTGTTGCTAACGTTGCTAACAGACTTAACAACCTTATGTGTGTAACCGCTTCCTGCCTGGTTTGACTTTCTACACTTTACTGCAAAAGTGATTTCCAAGACACGATATTCGTACAGCCACTGTTTGGTAAATGCTACCCTTGCTAAGGGTCGGTGAATATCCGTAGCACATTTCACGGTACTTCGTTCTCAATAAACGCCCGTCAAAAGTACAGACATTGACAAACGGACGCAGGTGAACTGCATTCAAACCAGTAATGCACATTGGTGCGTGAACACAGTGTTTTCCCATTGATACGACTTTGGAATTATTCAACCCACATCGGTCGCACTGGATGGGTTGTGTTAATTCAGAACGATTACTTGTTCTGGTGCAGCTGTATCAGTGTTGGGATTGTTACAGAGCGGGTCAGTCGAGAGGGGGTACTGTGTGTTTCAACAAACTATGCTGGTTAGTTTCCAAGTTTCTCTCGACTGCGATCCTACATCGGCCACGATCATATCTCGACCTAGTACTTGCTTTCAGGTGTTATGCCTGCATCAGTATTGTTATTGGTTACTTAGTATCCTTCATCAACTGCGTTCATAGTGATGTAAGTTTTACAGGAGTTCATGATTATTAGGACCAAAACGTGAAGCTTTCAAAGCAAGGTACTGTTATGTCAGTGCGGGCATATCTGAATGGTATTACTTAGTAAATATGTAATCTACTTGCTTCTCTCCTAACCGCAATTTCCAGCCTGTAGACACTCTCACCAATGAGATGTTCGCTTCATATGGAAAAGTGTATTTCATATCTTAACGTCCTCGTTTGTGGAACAATAAGTGTACGGATCACTAGGATGGGGACTGACAATTAATTGTAAATAATATATGGGGGTCTAACCCCGATCTTCAAACTGGCATTCCGTGTTTGTATTCGCTCGGCAATTTAGACCAGAAAGTGGTCACTTTCAAAGTGGCTCAAAGTCTTTGCCAGAGCCAAAAATGAAGAATTATGGTGGCAATCGCGAAAACATTCGAAGTTCAAAAGAATAATTTAATGCATCGGAGGAGACAGACGAAACTTTTTTAATGGCTTCAAAAATTTTTCAGGTGCTGCGTATGACGATCAATGGCGATGGCCTATTGTAAATATCGTTTTATCCTCATTACGGTCAGTTCTCCTCTGATTTTTTTATTATAGAGGAAGTACTACATTGCCGACTGCATTACTTGACTCACGAAACGTTCTGTATAGGCCATGTGGAGTGTTCCTATTACTGTTGCTACGGTTCAGTGAATGTTAATTTCTGTTTCTTACTGCATGATCCGAATTTTCCATTCTTCACTTGTACTAAACGTTGTTTCTCATAGCAAAACATCAGGATTGGGAGTCCTAATGGAAATGAAAAACTGGGCACTCATTTGAAACTGTGATACCAACGTGGAACTCTGGCGAGTCCTTCGTTTATGCCACTCTTTGATCAAATGTGCTGCTCGAAGATTCCTCAAGATTTTAGCCAGACCGATGTTCAAAATATCTAATTATTGTTCCCGGCTCTTAACTTATTTGTTGAAAGCTTATTGACAGTCCACTATCGTCTTCGTCGTGTTTGGTGCTCATTAGATGACGTAGTTTCCGAATTAATATTATCTAAGGTAAGGGCTGGGTAACAAACGGAAAGAATGTCAACAATAACTCCCGTTTATGCTTGGTGGTGAGCTTTCAAAGGGTTCCCATCAGCCTAATGAGTACCGGAGGTACGACTCATGTAAGAAATGATCGATTCTAGAAAACTTGCCTTTACCGAGACTCATCAGGTTAGTTTAAGAAGATCGTTCACGTGAATCCGACAGGCATTTACACTCTATTGATCGATTAGTAACCGTTGCTCGTTGATGACAATTGAAGTTAATACTGACCAAATCAATGCAACATCAAAAGCATATAACTTCTAGTCAATAGGCCACATGACCAATCTTTCAGCACCCACCTTATGAGCCTCAATTAGAACAGATGGCCAGGCTTTTCGAAAACTCACCACTTCTTGCACGTTTAAAACCCGGTCCAATTCCAGGTCCTCCTCAAATATTAATGACTAGTTAGGATAAACAGTCAGTGTTCGCGATAAGTGGCGCTAAATCCTGTCACAGTGAACACTAGCCACACAGATTATCAGCTATTCGTGACTAGTGGTCAACTCGTATCCGGAAGGCTCTTGGATCCGCTGCTGCTGATTCTCCGTACACGACTTCTCGGAGCTCGGTTTTATCGAGCTTTCCAGCGTGAACTCGATGTTCGAACTAGATAGCGTTTTACTAACAAGTCTCCTCTTTTCAAGAAATACATTCATTTGCAAATCAATTTGGTGATCAACTTGCGTAAAGTCGCCTCTTGTTTCAAAAAATCCTCCACATATAGGTGGTGTTTTCATTGATATATTATCCCCGGTGTGTCCGGTGTGCCCTGCACTTATGGAGATCCAATTCTATTAGAGTCCTCCCAAGAGGGGCCACTCATCTTGAGAGCCCTCAGTGGTATTTCTCGTCAGTTACTATGTAGTGTAAAATCCTCCCCAGATCGAAGCCACCGACATGCGGGGCCAAAAGTTTATTGAAGAGAGTGCTGCACATAAGTTATTGTACGAGGGGAGACAATCTCTGCCGTAGATTGTTCGCAACTTCTAAGCATTCTATTCAGTGGTAAAAAAAGAATCAACTTTCCTGTTTACTTTTCCTCATTCTCTTTTCATAGTGAGCTCACCACTGCCGTGCTCAACTCTGGTATAGTAGACCGAATACGGCCGTTTGTACGAATTCATTCACCTGCTGAATTTGCTCAAAATAACCTAATCCATGCCTTCCTCTGCGTTTGTCGGGCGCAAACTTCAAATGTCCCAACACAGTGTTTCCACTGCTACACAAAAGCCACTCGAGGTTGGCTGCAACGTCTCTTGCCTGCACTGTCCTCACCCTACGCAGAAGTACGCATACTGGCTGCGTTCCATTTCTCAGCAAATGCCAGTCTGAATCCCGCATATCCAGCCGCCGCAGTGAGTGGATTTCTTTACAAACATTTTATGGATTCTGGTGTCACTCCGTTCTAACCCTTACTCATATCCATTGTTAGCCCTCTGTTTCTTTTTTTCTAGCATATTTGGGCAAATTAATATGTCCTATGTCCTGTCTAAGTGAGAGCTAATCACACTGCTGATTAGCCACTCGCGGTCAAACGGTCAAGTGTTCAACCACTGGCCCGAAGGTCGCTGGTTCGAGATTCCACTGAGTTTCGTGAAGTGCGCACTGATGATTCCCAACAAGAATGAAACACCTTTACAGTGCTTCTCGGCTTTTCAACATAGGTTGGCTTCACCTACATGATGGAATATCCGTTTAAAATTAGCATATGCTGTTCTCCTCATTTCAGAATATGAGGAATATACCCAGGAGAAACTTATGAACCATTTCGGCCAGTTTACCTTGTCCGCTAGGTTTGTGGGAATAATTGACTAGATATATTTATCTGGGTTACGGTCAGTTGGTGGTATTGATTACTCAAGAGTAACTTTCTCAAATAGATATGCTTTGTTTGAACGGGTTGTTTAGATTAATGCTAGGCTCTTCAGGAAGTTTTAGAGCCACGTTGTCAGGTGTTTGGCTACATTCTGAGCCGAACAGACTCCATACCCCATACTTCTCTCTCTTGCTGTGGAATCATTTCGTTTGGCATTCATTGTGGTTTTTAATCGGAGTATACTAAGGTACTACAGGCAATCGAAAAACACAACACACGAAAGTGTCGTGTTTTGACGGGTGCGCTAAGTTTTTATTACGCGTGATGTGAGAATCACATGACAACATAAACCAGCAAAAACAGTCTATTCTATATATATATATATATACGAGTCTGACTGAAGGATATCAGAAAGTACCTTTTGTTCCAGTTGTGTCGTTCTGAATGCAGTTTATCACTGCTACGGCTCAGTAACCCTCATGGTAACCCTCACTGAATCACGTGATATTTGCGGGGGTATACCGGAATTTGGTGACGAATGACAGATGTCAAAGAAGCCTGTGGATGGTGAAAAGTGAGGGTGTCACCATAAGGAATGAAAATGTGATGGGTTGTACTGTATATAATACAATGGAGTAATTGCCTGCTGTGTACGCGCGTGCTTGCATGCGATGATTTTCGGCTGTTAGTTGCGTGCTCCTAAGATGTCTACACAAGCAGCTGCCAGAAGAAGTATGTTTGAGTTTCAGCCCGTTTTATTGGCTGCATGACAATATGACCACATACATATATGGTAGGATCCAAGAGAAGCAGAGCTAATACAGTTTGGCTGTGTATCAGTTTAATATAGATACCAAGATGACGTGGATTACAACGTGACAATCCTACACGAGAAGTCAGCGCAGCAACATTCGAGCCACACCGGATCGATCGACCCTTGCAACGAAATAATCATGGTCGAAACATTCACTGTGCTTTTTATTGCTTAATAATATTAGACGCATCAGAACACACGGAGTTTCAGGAAGCTTCGATACAGAAGATTTCTCCATCACAGCTTGGCTTGCCGAGATTGGCGCATATAACCCTAACAGAACCAAAAAGGCGAACGCTATTTACTAAGTTCCCCGCTACACAATCTACGGAATCTTAGAGAAGCCTTGATATATTATCTTCTAATCTAGAAATAAACATCTTGTATCTTCACGTTTATGTTTTATGGTCCCGCCTTTCAAGGGTGTTATCCACTTACCAAACGGATACACGTTAGGCCACTAGCAGGAAACCCCGGTGCGGCACTTGCCCTGCTTTACGCTAGTGGAACCACATAATGGATGATTTCCATGGGTTAAAGTCGTTGCTTGGTTGACGCAGTGTTTCTTTTGGGTGACTTCAACAGGTTAGCCAACTTTTCTTCGGCATTTTATTGCTACCACTGTCAACGAAAATGCATATTGGTCCCTGTGCACCTCAGTCGTTTCATTTAACCCTGATCACAGGTCACAGCCACAGAGAGTGAGCTTCCGTTAGAAACGGGACCGAATGATGCTGTGATGAACGAGGCATTCAACAAACTGTATCAAATTGCATGTAGCATTGACCCGTTGGAATCGGAACTTGGCTTCGCCACGTTGAAACTTTATGGAAAAGAGTTACCTCATCGTTTAACTCCTCATGTTCCCTCGTGGGCCGCTTCAGATGTTTGTTTCTGGCTCGACCGAGTAAGTTGCTTCTATTCTGTTCTGTGTGTTATCCTAAATTCAGCTTCATCAAAATCGATTTTGAAACGCGAAACCTCCGTAGCAGCCTCATCTATTCACCGGCTTTGCTTGAAATAAAGACACAAGCTCGGAGACGTGGATCAGTTTCAAACGTCCCTTCTTGATAACTGTTGTCTGACCAACATCACGTGGGACGGGTGAAATTTTGTGGCGGAAAAAGCGGAGGGAGCTCCTGTTCTCAACCATAGAATTGAAATAATCCACGGAGATATCCATATGAAACCGTGTGGTAGACCGCTATCTGCCAGGCAGTTCTCACGGCATAGGCACCGAATGCGCAGTTCCCTGTAGCAAAGCCTATTCTTTAGTTCACTTCGAAACTCGAACTGTTGAGAGGATTATCCGGCCGCGCAACCGCAGGTTAATATAGAGTAACTATTCAGCTCTTACTGTGCTTCAACTAACCACGAACACAACTAATTGACCTTTTGGCCTGACCTTCAGCTACACTCTACTGGGTAGTGTTTGCTGAATTTATCTCAACTGGACGGTTTGCCACGATCCTGGTGCCTTTCTGTTGACCGCTTAGGCTACTGTTTACAGTGAAGTAAGAGAATCATCAGTTACCATGAGTTACCATGTGAGGTTATCTAGCCAACATTTTGGCTGGTGTATTTCTCAAGCTTTGCATCCAGTGTATATATTTTTTATGGTAAATCTCACAGCACCATTCACAAGATACTGTCTAGGACAACAGAAAGACGACGCTTCGACTAGACGGGAAGTAGTTCAAACTGCGCCCAGTTTGTGGTCGCGCCAGCGTTGTTTCCTTACAGTGACCGACAGTTTTGCTGTTCGGAAAGGAAATGATTTGATTCATCTAAATGCAGCTAGATAAATTGACAGCTACATGGCACTCTCAAAGAAACTGACATTGCTGCATACCAACGGATATACGCTTTGATCTTCAAGCGGGGCATACCGTCTCACAGGCTTACCATTGTTTTTCCTATTTCTTCCTTAACAGGTTGGATTCAAAGAATTGTCTGACTTATTTATCCAGATGAACATAGATGGCGACGTCCTGTTGAGTCTTGACGACTTCCATTTGCAACACGGCCTGAACATCTCCAACTCAATTACCCGACTGAAGTGAGCAAGTTGTCAATATCTTCGGGCACTTCATCAAACCATTATCATCTTTCTATCTACTGTATCTGGATTTTAACGGTTGTCCTCATTTTCCTTTCAGGTTTTTGCAGTCACTCGCCAGACTAAAATTAGAAGCCGACTACTCCTCGATCGATCACACCAACTTGGCTGAATGGCTACTTTGGGCCGCCACACTGATCCCGAAATGCAAGCGGAAGAAGGATACATGGTCATCAAAAGTCTCATCGAGTGATCAACTGGAATTGACATTCAGTTCTGGAAAGTCGCATGCTCTCAGAATAGAACCCAGTCGAAATCTCCGACAGTACACCCATAACTTAATCGCAGCGGGTGTGGATCGCATGCATCTCGCCCAATTGACAAACGATACGCTGTTAAATGATTGTCATATAACCAATGGTCTTCATCGGGCACAAATTCTGGTCGGCGTACAAAGTATGTACTATTGAGTACAATACTCTCCCCTAGAAAAAACATTACCTTTCGGGGTCAGTATTTTCATTGCTTGCTAAACAAATTTCAGAGTAGGATAATTCAAAATAATTCAGCCGATTGTCTTGTCTAAATGGTTTTTCAGTTGACTAATTGAACATTGCCTTCGACACTGCATGAAAACTTGCCAGTGAACAGCTTCCTGATCCCACATTATAAGTCAACACGGATCCTATGTTTAGCGGTGCTTATGAAGTAAAAATAGTTTGATGCCTTGAAAACCAGTACAAATAAACCCAGAACCAATCTCTGCACCACACATTCAAATCACTGCCGATTTAGTGTACCTCCACTGCATATTAGTCAGCATTTTTTATGTAGAAGTAAATTACAGGGAAGGGCAGACTGTAGTCTCAAGGGACCCATTCGTACAGGGAGCAAGTTAATCCGCTATATCAATTCAAGATGCGTCGTTCCAACACAGGGGCCTAAAATCGCGGACAATGTGAGGTTCTTGTGAGCTTAAAGAACAAATGAGCGGATTAGTAGTTGTGGGCGGGGATTGCAATGCGCTTAGTTCGCAGCTCGCACATCCAGCTAACAAGTGTTAAGCGTTTTCGCCACTCACGAGCACGCGCCGAGCGAGGGGTGTTCTTTTCGTCAACAGAAGCAACGTCACAAGGCTGCGCTCAACTCACACGTGCAGTCAATCTTCTTTTGAACGATCGCATTACAGGCACCGGGCCAGGCTTGCACCTTAAGCCGAATGGGGCCAAGTTTACATTCCGCTCAAACCCAGTCTATTGGTACCCTAGTGGCCCCGAATGTATGCGTGAAACCAACTAAGTGATCGGATCCATTCCTTCTTTCTTAGGTAGAAAGACAATACCATATTCAACCTACCTGTTCAGTTGACCTGATGAAAACTGAGCGATATCTGTGTGATTTTTACTGGTCAAACTGACTAGGCATCTTTTCTCCATGCGATACTGACTGAATCCGTGACCGGTGACAACCGTAAACGAGTTGTTCAGTTGATCCCATTCTTCAGACCAATAACTCCCCACCAGTGGCACGTCTCTGCTCCTCACTGGGGTTCCATGCAGATTTCCCTAAAAGGTTGTAGGCAGGACATATTATATCTCGAGCCAGTTGTGGTCCAAATGGTACTATCACGGATAGTGATACAGAAGCGTTTCCAATTGGAGGTAAGTGCTCCCCATGAACCGTTTATTATTGTGTCCTGCGAATAGTTCCGCTCATTTGAAGCGTCTATAGCGGGGATTTTTTAATTCGGTTATAACACTTCCTTTAATTGGTCATCGCATTTTGGGCCGTTGCTTGTTGGAGATCTTCGCTGTATATTCGAAGGATCCTTCATGGTTTGTTACAAATTTTAATACAGGTCATCTGAAAAGAGTGACCGAAACTGACGTGTTCTATGAGGGGTTTTACCGTTAACTAAGGTTCAAGTGATGGAACAAACACCTCCAGAAGTTGATAAATACACGTTGCAATGAGTTTCCCAGTCTTGCCTAAAGCCTACTATGGCGTTTTTATGGTGGTACCAACATTCAGATAAGTATTCTAGCATGTTGAAGACATCGTTGGTGTGCGAGACCGTTATTCATTATTACCACCACAATTATCATACTTAACATTATTGTTGAAGACTGCTGCAAGGTAACCTTACTTGCACAAAATTAATCGGATGTCATTCAGTTCCTGAACTTATTTTCCATATGAAAGTGAATTTTTCTTATGGGTGATATGGTCTTTCCAGGTTCCGATTCGACATACCGTAAAATGCAGATTCTGCATTGCCGATATTTGGTTTGCCACATAGATAAGTGCGTCTATCTGTGAAGAACACTGTCAAAGAAGCATTCCGTTTAACAGCACCGGGCATGTCATTTACCGTTTTCTAGTTTACCCGTATTTCAGTGCTTAAAACATGGTTTGCGCTTTCCAAGTCCTTCAGTCAGGTGGAGTGGATTCGGAAAACGCGCCAACGCCAGACTGCTCAGATCGCAGGGAAATCTCCAACCGAGAGCTGGATGTCTTCATCTCCTATCGTCGTTCGACCGGTGATCGGCTTGCAAGTCTTGTCCGTGCACATCTACTGGCCCGTAACTACACAGTGTTTCTCGATGTTCTTAGTATGCCTGCAGGAAAGTTCACTGAGTCTATTCGGGCTGCTATTTACAACTCGAACAACTATATTCTTGTGCTTACAAGCGGCTGCCTAGATCGGTGTCGGAATGACAACAAGTGTCAAGACTGGGTTCACCGTGTGAGTTTCATATCCCACACTTATTTTTGGTAATCGCCGGTTGTTGGTTACGCATAACAATGGCTCCGAGTGAGATTTCTTCGTCCCGGAATTAATTTTTCGTTGGTATATATATTCACGTCCTTAAATTCGTTCGAATACTACGCGAAGCCAAGTTTATACTGTTCATATGTGGATTTGAAATAGTATGGAAGGAAGCAGTTAAAAAAGATTCAGCTGGGATTCAGTTGAGTCTCCCGGTGACGCCAACTTAATTTGCAAATGAGTGTACTTCATCGAAACGCGGACAGGAAGAAAAATGACCGCCTTGTTTTAGGTGAATAAGTGCGTCGCGTAAAAAGTGGCACAGGTCAATATCTTAACGGACTACGGAGCCTCCACTGATAACCTAATCCTAAATCGGGATGGATATGACAGTTATCATCCGTCTCGGTTCATTTCTATCGACAACAGATCATTTCTCGAGATTTAAACCAAGGCCGAAGGTTCAAATGACGAGTGAACCTTCCATCTGAGAATCCGCGTGAGAATCAACACGTGACCGTTTGATGTGAGTTCCGTGGTTGAAGGATGAGTGGCGCAATATCCTAAGTGCGCGTTAACCACACTGGTGGTCGCCGCAGCCGAACGGTTTAGTCTTCAGCTACTAGCCGGGAGATCCTGAGCTCAAATCTCCCCGGAAATTCTTGTGATACGCACTGCCGATGATTCCCAAAAAGAAACGCAGCAATCGTACACCGCTTCTTGGGTTTTCAATATAAATTGACTTCACTTACGGGACGGAATCTTAGTTTGATAATACACCGAAATGTTCATGGGCTTCATGGTCTAGCCAGTCTTAATTTTCCACTGTATAGAACGGTAAGATCGATGTCATGATAGATGTCGGTTTGAAGGCAAGTTCCTCATTCGATTTTGCTGGACCACAAGGAAGAGTTGGAATATAGTTCGTGAGTTGTACACCATACCTCGGGAGTCTTTTTTTTAAACCGCGAATCGAATGAACAACAGGCGTATGTCTACAGTGGCCGTCTTTGGTTGGACCCGTCATGTTCCTTTTTACTCTCAGGTAACCCAATAGATGACGTTTAGGCTAACTGGACTGGATTTGCTTTTGGGTACCTGTCCATCGACTGCTTGCCTGCGTTGGTTGCCCAATAAAGATGGGAAACATTTTTGACGTTTTTTAGAATTGCTACCATTCCGGTAGCCATAAGAAAATTGTTCTACAATTAAGGGATAAGCGTGAATGCCCCATTGGAAGGTATTTGAAATCAGAAACAAGCTTTGGATAGCTGCGCCTTCCACAAAAGCCACTCTTCTGGGGCTTCAATGTCCCAAATTTCACGAAACTAAAACTTGCAGTGGATTTTGAATAAGTTGACTGATGTATTGTCTCATAACATTGGTGACTGACACCATATGAAACCAGCACAGTTTTTCACGATCCATAAAACAGCTAACTTCACCGTTGTTTTCTTTTACAAAGAGGATAGTTTTACCCCTACACATCCTTGGAAGTGCAATACTTGTTCCCGTAACAAGGTTTCGAAGAAAGCAAAGGGGACGGGCGGAACGACAAATCCAAGTTGAAACTTAATATAGAGTTGGAAAAACTGAGCCATGGCGGAATATATGGGCGAAAAAGTGCCGAATGGAGTGTATACTGGTCAACTGAACGACAACCGTCCTAGTCACGTTCGATGCGTCCTATTTCGATGCAAGATGTTTGAGGTCTGGTTATCTTTGGAGAACCCGCCATCCTTAATCAGAACCGGAAGTATCAAACGTGACCAGAACGAAATCTGCTCACCCGATCTGTACGACTCAGCCAGTTAGTGTGGCTGGAGCATTCACCATAGTGTACTTGTCAAACGGTAGTTACCTGCACGCATATAAGTGTATATGACAGCATGTGACGGTTCTGTAGCAAGAACAACCTGGCGCACATCTACTCACAACTGATGCATAGAGTTTGCCCTCCAGTTACTTAGTCTTTTAGTCCAGCGGTCATTAGTTCACCCATTCAGAATGCTTAATTCAAATTATCAATTAGACTTCTTCTCGAATCTGATTTTGAGTTTAAAATCATTGGTTTTACTGGCCGAATCCTTTGTTTTGCGGAAGAAAAAAGAAGCGGTTTCAGCTCTGACCCGAAGTGGCCTTTGACCGGATCCGTCACACGGGCCTGGGTTTAGAGACCCCTGCTGTGTATTGGGGTTCTTTTTCAGTGGTGATCCACGAACTGTTTTTTTTTTCAGTTTAATGGGGTTAAGCCAATTCCCCAGCTAATTTATTTATACATTCGGATGCTCATAGCATCCGAATTCTGCGGCTAAACAAGCCAGCATACATTTGCGCATTATTCCGAATTGGTACCAGTGGGCGCTTCCAAATATCGAATAAAAGCGCAACATCATCATCAGAGACAGCAACATCGGTTTTGACACTGATGCTTCACTGCCGTACAACCATAAGGTTCGTCTAATTGTATTTAAAGCCCTAGAGTGAAAAGAAGAGAAAAAGGGTATGAGGAAGGGGACCTAGTGCTGGCCTATGTCAAGCATTCTCAAGTGTCTACGCCTCCAGGCTCTCAATCAGACAATCTGGAAAGAAGCTGACAGTACAAACGCCACTGACATCGATTAGCCGCCATTTCTTGCAACGTCTTCAGCCAAGCACAGGTGGGGTCACGGGGACCCCATCCTGGAAGGCGTACAATTCCAACAACACCCAAACTCTTCGTGATCTCTTTCACGCCCTTCTGCCAAGTCATACGTTGTCCACCTCGCGGTTTGCGCCATTCTGAGAAGAAGCTTCGCTTCTTCTCTGTCATTAGCACAAAACAACTAAATTTGCTTTTGTTTTTGTTGTTCGTTCGTCTTTTTACAGGAAATTGTTTGGGCGATGGAGTGCAACTGTAACATTATTCCGGTATTCGACGGCAATTTCGAGTGGCCGAACCCAGAAGAATTACCCGAAGATATGCGCCAGATTCAAACTTATCACGGAATAACGTGAGTAAGGTCTACTCTTTGCGCCCCTATCCTTCTACTCTTAGCCACAAATGTGGTTTTATTGTTATAACAGGGAGTGTGGCCGCTGGTTGCGGAATCATTGCTTGTCTAGCTCTGCTTGTCCAGAACCGATTATGCCAACGAAAATTTTTTAGAAGAATGCCCGAATTTATTCTAGGTCATATTTGTGCACGAAAGTGCAGTACCATCCTGGAAGGAACGCTAAGTTCAACACCATGGAGGAAGCCATGAAAAAAGTCGGAATACAACTGTTTTTATCTGCTAAATGTACGTCGCGCTGGAAATACACTATGCTAGGGTTTAGCACAGTCTAGGCAACTGAACAGTATCCTGGGGATAGAATAAACATCGAATCGAATGAAGAATCTATCCTGGCAACTAAGTGAGTGAGTAGCCGTACCAGCACACGAATGTTTAAATCACTATATTATTCACTGTGTGCTTGATTAACGAAATGCGGTTCATTGTTGCCTAGCCGACTCACCAGTCGCGTTAAAAGTGGAAACTCCAACAGTGCGCTTTGTGTTACTGTGCCAATTTGTGTCTCTGGATGAAGCGAGGAAGCTGTGAAATCTACTTGACTAGCATATTCTGGCGGCACCGCTCCGTTGCAGAATATCGTAAACCTTTTTGTTTTGTTTCACTTCTCCTCATGCTCCGAAATGGCCATTCTAAAAGTCACATTGCTGGATGATCTTGCGACTCATTTACACCAATGCGCTGTGTCGATAAGTGCACCCATGGTACAATTCGTAAATGATTAAGTGGAAACTTGCAACAGAATGTTCACAAACTTGCTGAGTAAATCTCTGGATTCGTTGACCGGCTACTTTATTGCGCTATTACAAATTTCCGAGACAATCCATTGTTTCGTTATCACTTGATTCTATCTACGAATTGTCTGCACACTCTGTTCATTTCTTCGTTTTCAGATGGAGGCATGACTACCAGGATGCGTGGGTGAACGAACTAGAAAGACTGATGAAAGTACAACGCAGTTTCCGTCGGCGATCCGACAGCACTGAGATACTGTCTCACCGAACCGCGCAGTAGCCAGTTGACCGGACAGCTCGCCATGAACTAATGAGCATGTGTTGCACATTGATGATTGTTTATGGACTTGTAACACGTAGGACGGGCCTCCGAAGTTCCGACTAATTTGTGCCCATGCTCCAACAACTGTCCGAGTTTTTCATTCTGCGTTTCTTTATCTTCACTGCTCTTTGTTCTCCTGAAGGAGGGTGCAATATTTCGACCAACGATCTCTTCTGTGGTATTTTTTTCTGATTTTGCTCTTTTAATTGACACGCTAATCATTCATGTACCAAATACACTTACAGACATGTAAATTGTTTTGAAGTAACCAAGTAACCCACACTGTCTCAAGTAAGCCAGGTACTTCTTCCAGTACGACCTCGAAAAAGTCATCAACTTAATTTCCTTTCGTGAACTGAGTGGCATTGGAAGCGTTGCTTATTATTTGCCTTATCCACCGAAGTTCATTCTTTTTGACGGTGAAACGGTTTCAAATTTTTGTAGCTCAAATCCCATCTCTTCGGTCGTGGCTTAGACAACAACAAACAGGAGCGGTAATTTATGGGGCATGATACTCCAGTGGGAGAAAACATAAAAGGATGCATTGAGATTGACGCGATCTTTCAACCTTTAGGAACAAAAATAATCCATGACTCTATCCTGTAGGAGATAATCGGACCCGAATCCAACAAACACATCAGTTAGATTGGAGCATAAAGCTAGACGCAATACAAAATAACGGATCAAACGACAAAATAGAACCAAGAGTGGAAACTGCTGAAAAAAGATATCCAACTAACCGGTCAGACTTAAGGAAAGCCAATCATAACGCAATCCTAGCTGCGCGCTGACCAACCCGGACAATGAATGGAAATCACAGTTCAAAGAGACAGATACAGTCACTCTAGGAAGTGTAAAAACGGATTTCGGAGCAGCAGAAATCATAAACGGGCCAGTAAAATGGAAAACAGGGCAAAGGATGGCGCAAAGTCAACCAATCAAATCCAAAGAAAGTAGATCACAGTGTAACATAACTCGCAAGCAAACCAATGAAATCACAAAGTAGCCATCCGATTGACTAATTAATTTAGACACGTCAGATACGCTTTAAAAATACATAAACGCAAGCAGAAAGCAGTAATTATCAATCCACCACACATTCACGTTTTCTCACTCATTGCTGATGAAATGTTCACTGTCCAAGTGACCAACTAGGCGAACAGACCAGCGACTGGGTAACGCAATGGAGCTGTCAATATTTCGGCACATAGCGCTTTGAATCAGTTTTTCACCTCGCTCAAACATTAGCGGAAACCTTTTTTGAGTAGAATAAAATGACAGTAGAATAACAAAAATGGCGGAACACCAAACCAACCAAATTTTTAAAAAATTTCCCAAGTTTTGATAAAAATACATCCGGTTTAGGCAGTCCAGTAAAATGTAGACGGAGTAAGCATGCCGAGATATCTGTTGCAGTTGGCTTTCATACGTGTTTCTAGGGGTCAAATTGTAACTCAAGCCCATTGGATGAGGCCAGCAGTTCACTCCAGTTCCAAAAATATAGGAGGGTTGAATACAACGGTATAAAAAAAGGACGATATTGGAGCCAGCAGTCCCAAGTTCAACAATTTTGTGAATACTCCTTTGAAAAGATCAGCCTCAAGTATCGTCAAATTCGTCAACAGAATAATTCACAACAAATTTTCGATTTTTTCCCTGTCACTCGTTCCTTGCTGTGACAACTTTCCGTTCTATTTCCATCAAATCAAAAGGGTAACTCGTTACTGTGTCCCCTCATTCTAGTTGGTTTCTATCTCAGATGTACGGAAAAGTGCCTCAGGGGGCCTCCCGAAGTATGTACCCCTAAAGAGAGGAAGCCTCCAGGAAGAGTGTGATTTTGGCGGCTTCAGAGGGTGCTCGCCCCTGCAAAGAAGCAACTGTATTTTGGAGGACAGGATTGGTGGTCAACAATCTTCAGGACCATTCGTCATTCCGCCATCAAAACCAGCACAATATTCTCCGCTAAGATAAAATCGCTTCGGGTGCCGAAAATCTGTTTATTATTCCTGAAGCCGCGATTTCGGCTTTTTTTTCTTCTTGCCTGATCGTGCCGTGTAAAATATCACTTAAGGGTTCAATGGGATTATTGCAAAACTAGCAGAACACCCACTACGCACCCCAGAAAAATAATCGAAACACTTATGAGTTGACGAATTACAACGTACCCTCACACGCAAGTTATCAAGAAAATGTCACCTAATAAATGTTCGTTTTTGTTAATGGAATTCGATTTGGAAATCCAATCAAACCGCCTCTAATACGTTCATAACATTTTATGAAAATGCTTGGAGCGTTCGTTTTGCTAGAGGATGTATTGCCGGAAGATTTAACCGTATGATGCGCCCGAGAAGAAATTTCACCCTAACCGGGGTGCGTAAAGGTTGGCCTTAAAAGACACCAACTGCGGCACTACTGGGTATTGGTCCCATTTGTTTGATCTTTGAATCACACGACACTTGTCCCCCCTAGGTGGCAACATTTAAAAAAATAACGGGTTGAACTTCGTCCATCTTTGGCACTGGTCTTATTTGTTTCTCCCTTGCACTCTTCCAGGGTTAGTCCACGTTGCACGCATTCAATTCCAAAGGGGGCACGGTTACCCAGCCCGAAACGGCTGTTGAACCAGTCATATACTACTGGCTAAAGTCATGATGAGGACACAGGGTGGTAGACGCATGCAATTTGTGTCGCTTTCAGCTATCGAAAATGGGTTCTATTGCACACCATATGGATAACCTTGTCACGTGGTTAAAGGTCGGGTAGGTCAGCCGGCTGGCCAAAAAATAGAACCTACTACGTTACTAGGTCCAATGCAGCTTTAAGGTTACATCAGGTTGCTTGTGAACGAAGCGGAGGATTTGCAGTAGCTCCAGAATACGTGAGTTTTGAAGGTAAAGAAGGACAGCAAATGTTGTGGTGAGGTCAACTTGATGGACTATGATGGCTAATGGAGGCCTAACCATAGAAGACCGCAAGTTGATACAAGGAGGAGATACAAGGAGAACCTCAAAAACAAAAAAGCGGGTACTGTCTCATTTCAGTCGCGAGACAATTACAGGCTGTACCTCCTCCGCAATTACATTTGATCTGCTTGACACAGTGTGATTTGATTCAAAGAATTTGACCTTATTTGATTGGGGTTAGTTGTAGCTTTTAAGCCCGGTTGAAAAGGTGTAATTCTGTCCGTTTTAGTGCCGAGGCGAACTGATGAGTTGCTATTGTTATCTTGATGTTCCCTATTGAGGAGAGCTCTATGTAGACCGGTTTCCTAGATTGAGTGTCACGTTTACTTTGTTTAACCCATTCTTTATGTCTGTATTCCTATGAAACGTGTGTGATGCCAATTTTGTGAAAAGGTCTTTTTGAGTGGCTTCAATTCAGGGAGAGACATAAGCAGTGCATTTATTGACCTGACCACATAGGTATTCTGTAAACGCTACGTGTAACGGACCCATCAACTCCACAAGTTCAACTATGTCAGGAGGTCAATTCCTTCCTTCTCATATGTCACAGCCAGATTTGACTGGATAATCTCCAGTCCCCAAATTCTCTGACGATTAAGTTTCATGTCCTTGATTATCACTAGACTACCAGCGCCGACAGTGGGTCAGTACTGAAATACACTCCATGAACTGTCCCTCAATCCTCATCATTGATAAAACCGCTAGAACTGGACCCAACGTTCTACCCATTGCGACACCGTTTGTAGGAGGGAGGGAAAGATATACGTGTATTAAATTCTCTGGGAAGAATGGGGTAATTTATGCGGAGAACTTAACTTGTCAAGTTTCAGCCTTTCATGTCAGTGTGTCGAAGTATTGGTAGCTCAGGTGCGCTTACTGTGGTGGTGGCCGCTGATCTGATCGCCGAGCTTGGTAATCAATCGTTTCGCCCCCAGTCGATGAGAAATCGTCAATACACGGTTGATTGGATACTTCCTCTTTACCTGCTCCCGCTTATATAGTTCCCAAAGAATATTTGAAATTGTCTCTTATGATAGGCCAATTGGTATATACTTTTCTTGTAGTCTTATTGACCCGCTCGCCATTTGCACTGCGTTGTGTTCTGCATTCCTCTTGTCCCATTGTTTTTGGATAGTCTCTTCCTGATCGTTTTAGGCCCGCGTTCCGATTTGTAAAGCTTTCGATTTACTCTGCTGAACGACACTGCTACGTATCGCCTTATCGATAGTGACCAATGCAGAAAACTTAAGAGAAAATCAACGAGAACCCTAAGAAACCCCAATGTTTCCAAGGGATCACAATAGAAACGTACTGGACAACGAGAATTCCGGACTCGGCAGTTCTCCGCTACAACGAGCTGCTGAAAAAACAACACCGCTACGACCAATCGTATCACTCGGAGGGACTCCAACGTAAAACCCATCAAAACAACAGTAGAGGAAGTTAAAATATCTTATCAGTGGATGGTGATACTCAATGAACGATGCAAGACAATTCTTAGGGAAACTGGGGGACGTAAACATTGGAGAGGATAAGATGATGATTTCCTTTGATATGAGCTCATTGTTCACATTGGTGGGCCTGGAATCCGCCAAGACAACTGTCACCGAACAACTTGACAGCCGCGGTGTACCAAATGGAACCCTAGAAAAAAGAAGCCCCTATGAATTGTTCAGTTTATGCCTGACCACATATTTTGAATTCAAAGTAGAGTATTATGAATAACTACGAGAAGCACCGATTGGATACCCGATCTCTGAATGTATTGAAGAAGTCGTAAAGCAAAAACTGGAACGCATTGTACTTCTGGACATACATTCCAAAATATGGATCCGCTACGTGGACGATATCTTTGTTATCATCAAAAGGTGTGATTTACAAGGAACAATGCAACTAGGATACAGCGTTTTTGATGATATCCGACTGAAAATGGGAGAAGTAATTGATTGAAAGCTGGCATTCTTAGACGTTCTTATCATGAGATTGCAAACAGAATTCTACGGAAAGCCGACACATACCAACCAAGTTATCAGCTAACACAGCAATCATCGGAACTGCCACAAACATCCGGACTCTCTCCAATTTTACTGAGATACACTGCAGCACTGCGGAGTCAAACTTCAGCAAAAAGAAATGCTTGTGCAAAGCTTTTCAGAGAAACGGATACCCAAAAAAAGTCCTCTTGTGAACCAACAGAAAACCCAAAGCGAGCAAATCAACAGCACAAGGAAATGACAAAAGGATCACACTTCCATACATCAGGAACATTTCTGAAACGACTGCACACTTATTTCGACCGTATAACACGACTGTGGCCCACGAGCCTGCGAATCCCCTACGGAGAGCACTGTCAAACTCAAAGGGAGGATTGGGCACAATGATGAGGACCAGATATGCGATTCACTGCGGTGATTGCAAAAAAAACACTACGTGGAGGAAACAGAAATGGAGCCGTCCACCAAAATATATGAATACAAACCAGCAACTGAGAGACTTGGTCAGTTTCCGCTCGTCTCCGCCCACGAAGATCTAGGTGGACACAGATTCGACTGGGGTAATACCTACATATTGACCCAAGCAAGAACAAGGAAAGAACATGAATTCATAGAAGCCTGGTTATCCACTGAAAAACCATTAACAAACACATTGAAATCGATCACCAAGGACAAAAGAACTACAGAACGCAAAACCGCTCAACATACCGGAAGAGACGTGGGTAGAAGAAGCAGGCAGACCAGAAATTTATGGGATTAATCCTCTTTCTCGGGCAAGCATCGAATCAATAAATCGAAGATAAAGAACAACTCAAAAAAGCAAGACATCAAATTGACATTCAGATGCAACCAAAGAATTAAGCGCAAGAAAGGGTGACTACGTCAAAAAGATCAACCGGCAAATCAAACCCTCAGGAAGAGACTATCCAATAGACCAATGGAACACGCGAAATACGGACCACAAGGCAGCGCAAATAGCAAGCGGGTCAATAACACTACAAGAAAGGTATTTACCGATTAGACGATATCAGTATTGTTTGGAAACTATGTAAACGCGGGTAGGCAAGGAGGAAGTACCCACTCAATTGTGCATTGACGATTTCTCATCGACTGGGAACGAAACATTTGTAAGCTGATTGCCGAGCTAGCGATCAGATCAACGACCACCTAGTCAACCACCAGTAGGGTCTCATATATTCACATCGCCCTGACCTATCTAATCCTCCGGCTTAACATCCTTGCTTACTTCTTGGTGCGACACTAATAATATTGAAGAAAAATCTTGAAAAGCCCACCACCGGTTTTTGCTCTTACTAGGCTTCGTCATGTAGGCTTACTTGTCAAATTTTCCTGTCTTATTGCTTATTTCAAGACCGAATAGGACACATTTGCGGATATACACTCATTTACAAACGCATTTTGGCGTCAAATGTATACCAGCGCTATCTCTCACAGGGGTCACCAAATCAATCTCCAAATGAGAGAATATCCGCTCATATGCCAAATTTGGTGTTCATTTATGAAATAAAACTTATGGTCCACCTGGTGATCCCCAAATAAGGGTGAAACTGGTAGTGAGCTTTCCAAGACTTCCCGTCAACTTTATACGTCGTCAAATAAAAAACACTTCGATATGTTGAAAGTTTCTCCACTGGGAACATGAGAATGCCAGTGTGCAGCACATGCATTTGAAGAAATTTATAGACAAGGGATCCAGCCAATATTCAGTCTCCCGTTGACACCAAATCAATTTGCACATGAGTGACTGTCTATGGTCGCTTTTGGGTCTTATGCACATGGCCCACACTCACCCTAACCCCTCTTGGACGTAAAAATTTGGTTACTCATGAGTAGTCACGAAATCATCCAATTCGGTCAACTTTGGCGGGATTGATGGGTAATTTTTGCGTAGCTTCGATTTTTATGGAAAGAACATATTTGGATTTTACTAGTTACGGGCATTCAACATATTTCTATATTCCCAATTAATACATCATCAACTTGATACAGGCCTGACCAAAGGTAACATGGTTATTTCAATTTTTTATTGACTATCCTAAGTGTACCGCGTGCCGTTGACGTAGCTTGTCGTTCGTGTTTCTGACCATCTACTCCACTACAACCAAGTACGTCCATCCTTACGTGTGTTCTCTAGAGATCTGGATCCATTTATGTGTGCAGTTACTGATCGACCCTTATCAGAGGTTTTATCGGGATTGGTGATTTCAAGTCAATAGAAGCCGAGTATGAATTTTCCGAATAGTTTGTTCGCTAATGGCACACTGTGAGTTTCCTTGCACGGTAGGGCTTTTAAATGCAGTTCCATGCAGTAGCGTGACAAGCGAATCCATAATCTTTAGTTTACCGAACACCACTGAATATAAGCCTGAGGGGCTAGTGTCACCTAGTTGATGCTTCTGACTGGATTGAACAATTTACTTATTTTTTTAACCAAATAAAGGCTTTTCAGGGAGACGATCGTCAAGTTTATTCATAATTGTTCTAGTTGGATGAAAAGGAAAGAAAACATCGCAACATGCTTCCCCGAAATGTTAGAACACGTTTACAACCAACTTACTTACACAGATCCTCAAAAACACAATATGTATTGTAACCGTTTCTGCAATCCAGCATCGACTTTTAAGAACTTCAACTGTTCTGGAAGCCCTCCTTTGTGAAAATATGCTGGTTCACATCAGCCACTTGAAGGAATTGTTACTTACATTCAGATGCAACAATCCAAGTATGTTTATTTTGTATCACGGAAGTAGTGGTAATATGCTCACCTTGCACGTCAGAGGACCTGAGCGGCCAAAGGTTTCCACTGTTGACGACGTTTATTAACAACGAAACTCGGGCACGGTACTATATCGTTTTGGTATGTAGCCACCAGAATAGCACAGAAAGACTGCTCAAACAGGTGGTGTGGGTAAAATGCCACGGCTACATTGCACCACATTGCATCACATTGCACCGAAAACAAAGGGGCGGCTTACAGCTGTTCCCTCCCTCCTGGAAATCATTAGCAGTGAGCACCTCATGAATTCCCATGATGATTCGAAATTTCGGCCTCCAGGATAGCGGTTGAATACCATTTCATTCAACTATGCTTGGCTGATAAGCTTGCAGAAAGGATGCATCGTCAGTGTCATTTAATCGCTGTTGGACTACACATTGGTCCAGTGTCTAAGGTGACTGTCGACTCAAGCGTATCATGCACCTGCCCAATTCCTCCAAACTTTCTTTTGTATGGAATATAAGAGTAGCCAGTCTGTCAAAAAACTATGGGAACCGGAAAGAATTATGGTTTTTTTCACCACAGTCAAACTGAATAATTCAAAGACGTGATTATGTTTGGCTGCGCGGTACATTAGGGTACGACAACCGGATTGACGTCATGTGCCAGGTGCGTGACGGAAAAGTACACGTTTCCTGATATCGTAAAGTGCATGAAAAGCTCGAAAGTAAGTCAACTCGACTGAGTGGATAGCCTACGGGTACAACGTTCCCGGTGCAATAGTTCAGCTCATAGTTATATGACACATAGAGGAAGGATAGTTTGAATGCAAAGAAACCTTGGTTGGAATGATGGAACAAAACAGGTAATTCATACGCTTTGGTATGCTTCAAAGACCTCGAGTTGAAATTAAATATTTGTGCGTCCAAGCTCAGGCTAAGATTTCAATACGAAGCTAGCTTTAAGTCTCCTCCAGAAGTGCATCCCACCGGTGCACACCAGTGTTTGACCGACCCGACTACAGTTGCTTTGGCGAATAGTACAGACATGAAGATGGATCTTTTATCATTTTGTTAACTGGCCATCCATTCCACCAGCTCTCTTACGCCAGCCTTTAATCCTGACCTAACTACTCTCGCTGTAGTTGGTGACCTAGCAGAAAACGGGGTTGGGCAAAACCGTTCTGTTTAATTGGCGGCTTTAGTAACATCGCAAAGCAGGTGTATGACAGCATTTGTCACTTATTCATCAGTTTATTTACTTATTTGCTTACTTATGTATTCATTTGTTCAGCCCTTCATTCAGGTATCAGCTGAGGAGATCATTACATTCAAACAGAGCCTGTAATCCAGTATCTTGGCTGGTTATGCTTTGTGAACTTTAAAATGCTTCCTAACCGCTCGGTATTGCATAATTCGCATGTGCAGGAACAAACCCATAAATTTGTCAAAAATGTTATGCTCTCCTATGCAATCGGTGTTCCATAGATGACGGAATCCTTTACTAATTTTAACCTCGTTTGGTGCGAATGTGTCGAACGGGTCAGTCATGTTTGATGCACGGCTGTTTTCCAGGTGACGGATGTGCGCGATCGAAAAAAACTTCCCTGTGCAACTTGATCAAATCCAATTGCGTTGTTAGAAGAGCGACATTTGAAAGACATTCAATCAGGTATCAAGTTGTTAAAAAGGGACGAGCAACGGTACAACTGTAGTGGTGAAAACCTGGGTAGACACATAAATTTGCAAGTACTGTGACATTATTCCTGAAAGGAGTAACCTTCACTGATTGACCTTTCCCCAAAAATTTACTGCTTCAATAACTGGCTGAAATGTCAACATGCGCTCTTCATTCACGTGTTGTCGTGCAGTGGTACATGGCTGCTAAAAACCAACAAGCCTGAAGCGAATCCGCCAATGCTCCGCCCATATGGCACTAAGTTGGTTGCGATTCGTACTAATTTATCCCATTCACAACCCCTCAAGAAGAGCTCCGTTATCTACTCCGAACCATTTTCGGAAAAGAATTTTACTGAGTTCTTAATAAGCTTTTCCCGCGGCGAAAATAGAAGCATCGTTTTGCGATAATCCTGGGATGTTTCACTGTATCCCTTCAGGTGCATACTGCATGCTTTTAACAACTGAAGGTTCCGTTCAAAGTGGCGGTTCAAAGTCTCTCTGTGGTTCATCAGATGTACGCTGGAATATAGGCTCAATAGTGGTCAGTCCAGTTTATCTGGTCAACGCTACAATCACTTGTGAGTATGGTGACCTCAATCAAAGGATGAAAACTTACATAAGTATTCTGGCTGAATATTTCAAGTCCTAAGACGACTACGCCATAAATAGGATGTTCCTGTATCTCAAAGGCGGAATGACGACTGTCTGGTTCATTCAGAAAGCGTCATGGGACACTGGTCTGCTAATTTAAGGCAGTTGAGGGTAACCAGTGCAAGTGTGACAGTTTCTCCGGGAATTAACGAATCCACGAGACTTTTCATGTGCTGTTTTCTAAAGCTAACCTCATAAATCACATACAGCTCAGTTTGAGCACACTTAAATGGATTGTTCCTTTCTTGGTACGACATCAAGCCTGTTGATATCACACAAGTTCAAGTTTTCCATCAGATTTTATTGCCCGCACATCCTCTTCGCAATGCCTCTGTATGAATTAATAGCTACAAGGTTCAATCTATGAGGTGGGCTTTGCCTCTAAGTTGAATGTAAATCGACCATTCTGATAACTCAAGCATCGAAAAGAACGGCAAGATGAAGTTAATAAAATCCAGATTCTTCACTACCATCAGCGTCGACGGAAAGATAAATCCTCTTATTGTCGGATTTTGTCCACAGTATGTCAATAGCGGTCTTTCAGGGAACTTATGTTTACCACTTTATGTAGTTAATGTTCTTCATATGAAGACACATCTGAGAGCGACTAGTTAAGCAGTTCATGGGAGTGTGAAACAGCTAATTAAAAGTAGCAGCGGACTGATTTTATTACCAACAGAAAAGTAGCGGAATACCTGCTTCAGTTAACTAGATTTCCTATTGTGCAAAAATGATATTCCTGATGAGACCGGTCAGAGAAGGTACAATTCAATAACAAACTAATATTGACTTATTTATTCGGTTATCATTAACTGATACCTCTGGAGGTCTAAAGGATGAGCCATATACATTATATACATTATATATATATATACATTATATATATATATA
>SJOL01006386.1:471396-481466 GCA_004794785.1 Opisthorchis felineus | reverse complement strand
GTTCAATGGCCTTTGGAAGAAGCGATTCATGCACAGTAGACGAACTCGTAACAGCCCGTACGTTACACTGATCAAAGCATGCAACTCACACAACTCGTTTTGCTAATCCTAATGTTGAGTGGAGATGATCTAAATTTGGCCGGTCCATGATTTGGCAATAAGCATGAGACCCCTAACAAGTAGGCTCAGCTGCATCAGAAAATAAAATATTCCCGGATGGGGAGCTCGAAACGGGGCACACCAGCTATTGGTGTTATGTCGGATCAAGCAGCCAGTGTAGCGCACTCGTGTTAAATCTGTCACATTTACTGCATGGATGTTCCAATTCCTCCTCCTGGAACATGGTGAACCTAATCACCTTCAGCGAACTCATTGACTGCAGGTTATGGCTGTTATCCCTAGCCTTTGCATGAACCTGTTGCACCTTGAACTTTGGTTCGCTGCTGACAAACTAAATGGAACCGACACATATCACTCAAGTATGAGGTCTTCGAGTCCTCGAACAATTTTCACACACAAAAGCCGAATTTTCACACCGGGACACTATTTCAGGACAGTATTTCCAAGTGGCAAAAAAACAGACGACGAGCCCCTGATCGTTTTTCCCAAAGTTCTGAAACCCAAGATATCGTACTGAGATTAGCTTTGGGTGGGTTCGAAAGGCCTTTTGTTCATAGATGGTGAGGCTTGGTGAAGAGCCATCCATTTGGATGTGCTGATATGCAAGACCAATGTACCTCCCTGTTATAACAAAAATATGCTACTTTGAGATATCTTACAGCAACTTGCTAGAACAATTTCATCTTTGGTTCACAAGTCATAAATTCATAAGTATCAACCTTCCTAAGCTCGGTATACTACATCAGACCAATGGATAAGTTGTACTGAGGTTTGCCCTCATAAATAACTACTTCGCATCCACTTACGTTTTAAGGCCACCTAACCGCGCTTCTACAACCTGTTAATCCAGTAAGGCGGACACGGTTCTCTTTGGAAGGTCATCAGGACTCGTGGCGAATGGCGCTCTGTGTGGAAAACTCATCCACAGATGAATCACAAAATTGTTTGTTTTCAACTCATTCTCGTTTGAACAGCCTTCATCTAGTTCAGGCACGATTACTGTGACCAGCCTACAACAAAGGGACAACATTGAACTCGAACAGCACTGTTGTTATAGCTCATCATCTTCGGCTAACCTGGCCGCCTGACATGCGAGGCGAACGCGTTACTCATAATCCACCTACACGCGTTTCACATGTCCGAATCATCACGTCCGAATAGACGAACATCTTCACGCTTGAGTAACGTGTGTTGATATGCCGAATACCCCGAATGATGAGTGGATAATCGCCCTGGTTGTGCCGATTGGTTGGCTAGCACGTTAAGGTTTCCCATTCACGTATCACCATGGACCACGCGGTTGAATTCCCAGTGAGCGGTAACGAGAGACACAGGATTAGTTTCCCCATCACTCCCAACTAAAAGGGCTCATCTTCTGTACCCTTGGTTTCGAGTATTGCACACAAAAACACTGGACTCGACTTTCGCTCTTGAGTTCAACCGGAACCGGTTCTTATGAGACATGCTGAGAACGAATCGATTGCAACTAACTAGAAAAGGAGATGAAATACTGGCTGATGGTACCCATTGTTATGCCATTCTGATAGGGCTGGCTGCCAGTCCTCCAAACGCCTTTGTTGTCATCGTTCAAAATCGGACTCTGCAACTCCCCGTAAATCGTATCCGTGCTTTTGGTGATTGAAATACTATCAACAAAAGCCGTTTACATTATATTTTATCCATACAGGCGCCGACAAGTCAAATTTAGGTCAAATGCAACTGGCTTCTGGAAGTATCCAAAACGCAAAACCGAATTAAAAAGTCAGCAGTTGATGGTCCATTACCGTTTACAGGTTAATGCAATAGAAACTGTGCTTACAGACGCACACGTTTCGGGCTCTTAATAAAATGCCTACATTCCTGCAAACTGTATTGGACTTTCCGAACAGTGTTTCACAACTGTCATCTTTCAGCTGTCTCTCCATCGAATGTAGTCTAGTGCAAGTACAGACACAAGACCGATAACTTGATGCATCTAGAAACTTCAGTAGATTATTCACTTGTAGCTGCACGAATTCTAATAGGTCATTATGTCAGCCGAGCCTGGACAGGAAAAATCGATTCTTCAGGCGTGGACAGATCACACAGATTCCGGTGAGGTGCTCGCTCGACCTCTTGACCTCAGGGTTAACTCAAATATGAGCAATGATATCCTCTTTTCTTAAACTCATGTGCAGCCAAACTCTATTTTAACAAACCGTATTACGAATTTATTGTGATCATAGACTGTTGTCAGATATGACTAGGTTTTCTGTCCCATTTTCATTATAAACTTATGGTTCGATCGATCAATGCTCTTTTTCGTAAAAGAAACGAGAAAAGTGGAAACTCAACCTCTGGTTGAACACTGAGATTCGCAACATTTTGTAACGATTTTTTGGCAATAATTTTCTGCAGGCTTCATCTATGGGCATGAAAAGTGACGGACTGGCACGTGAGTCTCATGGGTTTTTTCTGCTTGAGCGCTTTTCCATGTGGGTAGGACTATGAATGCTTGTTTGTAATCGCGGTTGGTCACAAGGGAAGGAACTAGTCTAATCGAATGGTTTATCTGTAGTCTAGGTAGCTAGAGATTTACCATGTGATGTGACTCACGTGACTGAACTTGTACACAAAGTACAAAACAGTTTAAAGTTAACATGACTGGATTGGTTACATATTGAAAAGTCTTTCCAAGCTCATTGGAGTAGCTTGTGTTTTAAACAATAGTCATAACACAGATCATTCTGAGTTATCCAGGGCTTGGTTCGATTGCACCGGCTGTTCCAAACGGCTTTCAGGTTTCTAAGGCTTCGATGGTCTCCAATGCGCGCAATGAAGTTCATGTGGCTCTGACAGCTTGTGGTTATCCGAGACGTGTAACGATTTAAACAGAGGCGACTCAGATTCAACAGAAAATCAGGCACAATATGTAAACTGGTCTGCAAGATCGGTGGCTTGGATTATTTGTGAATTATATTTGGTGTGGATTTCCATGTTACTGTAGGCTCCCTACATGGAAACCAACTTCGTTTATCCAAATGACCCACCATTGTTTTCATAACCGTTTGTTCACTTGTCCTCCCTCCATTAGGGGAGGGGAAGACAGACGGACGGGAGGTGAAGGACATTTCTGGCGCCACAATTTTGTTGCTTCTAGAGAGATACATCTTATTCGGAAGGGAATAGTCTTGGAAACTGTTCACAGTTTCCAAGCTGCCTATATCGAACGAAGTAGAAGTTTTATGTTCAGTGTGCTTCTTGCGCAGCATATGGCAAGCAGCACGTTATGCTTGTGAGCAAGATAACCGAAAAACAAGTTTATGGATAATATGTATGTATTGACAAATAGCTACACGAGCAATTTATCGGACAAAGTTTAGGCCAAGGAATATTTGCTTTGTTTATCTTTAGGGGCATGAAATTCGTAAAATATTCTTCTTGGTTCGTGTGCTCCAGTAAAACGCTGTGTCCACCTATCCTCAAAAATGATCGAACATAATCTAAATTGACCGTCCAGAGAAATAGTGTAGACAACCAATATCACTTTCTTCCTCTCTTCTTTATGGGGCACAATTTTCCGCGGTCCAGCTTCTAAAATCCACAGTTCTATTCTGTCCTAGCTTACGCATCCTGGCGTCTTCTAACAACGAGGCTCCTGAACGCTATATAAGCTATGTCATCAATCAGTTTCTTTGCTACTTCCCTGTAGCAGACCGACGAGAATAAGCCGTGGTATTTGTAGATGTAGCTTCACTCATTCATTCTGGGACGCTCCTGTTTCGCTCCCCCATGGTGGGCGGGTACATGATAAGTCCTTCTGTGAGCATATTTGGATCCCCCTGCACATCAATCTTATTTATACTTATCAGCACCTTTCAAACTGTTTTTGGAAGTCATATCAGAATGTTGCCCTTCTCACCAAGCCCACTTACTATTTTCGTTCTTTTGAGTGAAAAGTTTTCTTGCCAAACGTTTGATTTACCGGACCCACTTTCCTCTTCTACCATCTGCCCGAGATGAAAGCATCAACAGTGCACGGCCTTGCTGGTCGCATGGTGATTCAGACAGGCCCACAGCTGCAGTCGCCAGGATGAATGGACCACTAAATGTTCGCTCCTTTCTAAATCGGTAGTTAAAAGGGTGAAAGTACTCCCTCCTTGTGGGAATCCCCCAAGTTTTTTCTAACCCGGAAGTAGCGCTTAACGGGAGGTTCCGTCCAAACAGGGGCCCAAGCCTAACAGGGATAGTAAAACTTTGTTTCATAACCATGAACTTTACAGACAAACAGTACTAATAGATGAATTCACTGTCAATATTCCGGAAAAATTAATAAGTTATGTATGAGTGCTTGGGTTTTCCTTCTAGTTGAGCAAACGATCGTTCAATATTCTCCCCTAGTTTCTGAAAAAGGCAGTTCCTCATAGCATTACTCCTCCTTTGGGGACATAAGTCTTCACGAGATGGTTTCCCACCCTAGTTTTTGCTTCGAACCACGGCTAACGTATGCATTCGCAATTTTTCGACTTCACTATCCGGCTTCTCAAAGCCTCACAGACGTGGTCTTTTCGACAACCACCTCAGAGAAGCTCCCCAGTGGCAACACGGGTCACGTTGAATGTTCATATATACCGATGATGTGAACCGTTATAAAACACCGCAGTTCAAAACAGTATGACTAAAATCTATGGATCTCATTTTCTTAAAGCATCTGAAAGCTGTAATCTAACTCCTAACCGCCCTCCACGCATTAAGGCGTGTGGATGTCCAATTGTGTACTTTCCGCATCCGAAGCATGGCGTTGAATTCTCCGAATTCTATGGCACATTGCAATATTCTAATCCGTCAGGGGAGAAGTTATAAAAGCGAACGACACATAAAACGAAAGCAGATAATTTCAGTGGATAGAATTATCGCCGAAAATACTGGCTCCTCGTTGTTCGGCTTCAGCTAGACCGGGCTGTATGATCGATTAAGAATATAGCCAATGTAGATAGATTGAAACTAAAATGACTCAAAGAAAATCGTTTATGTCTTCACTGAGCCACTGAAAACTGATAAGCCGGCCAAGTGAAGCAAAAACGTATAATTTTTAGTTTTGACACACTGTTAGACAGTATACAGCTGTGGATGTCTCTCTGGGTTCGGTTTGTTCTTGCCCTTGGGTGAGAAGACAGTACGGATTACATGCACCATGATGCTGATTGTTAGCTGCAGACTTGAAAGTTCATCTGCAGCGTGCTCTGCTACGGTACTGGTAACCCTCTTGTCTCACATTTCGGATGTCCAGGATTTAAATCCCAATGCGGCCAAGGGGATGCACCCCGTAAATGAACTCTAAGGAGTACAAATTTGGCTGCACTGCATCTTCGATTTGGTGTGGACCAACCAGAACAATTGGGCCGAGTGATATGAATGCAAATCCTACGAGACGGAGGCATAAACAGAGGGATTGCAATGCACTATAAGACGTCTGAACTGGTTAACACATCCCGTCCAATTAATTCACAGCAATTGCAAACTCAGTGGTTGATCTTTCGGTGCGCACAACAATAGCTCGTTGCAGTTCATCAAATATGTAAGGAAGTAATCAGATAAATCATTAGTATGTTCGTTTGATTACATCTCATACTGACCTGGAACGCTGGCCAGAAATCCCCTCAGTGTTTTGTCTGAGTTAGTGATGAAGTGACCTCTACCGGAGCTAGAACTGAAGTGGAGATGTGATTGTCTGCTACCATGAAAAGGTATATAAGCCAGTGCTATTTTGCTTGCATCTCGAGTCTTGTATCTGTGCCACCAACATAAGGTTTCACCGCAGGTGCAAGTGATTTGTTAAGCAGAGTAGCTAATGGATGGATGTGGTTTGGCGTTTAGAAATGCAGCTGCGGCCCACTTACCGATGTGCGTGAAATTACCGTCAGTTGTGAAGCGCATTAAGTTTTTTGTTTTATCTGAGTTTGTTTTTCCGTAAATTGAAACCTTTTTAGTTATATACAGTATATGTACAGCTGAATTTTGTGCTGACTGTTACCTGCGTTCCTAGCTTTTTACTTGTGCGGCGTCGGTTTCTTCGGATTCCTGCGGATAATTAGCCAATGTGACTGCCTTCCGAAGTTTTTCATTTTTCTTTAGGGTGTTTTTATTGAGCGGGTCCCAATATTCAAAGGAATTTTACCTCAATAATACTGGTTAATGTATCGTATCGTGGAAGTTCCTGGCATTGTTTTCTGTACGGCGCAGCAAGTGCCTGATAGTAGCAGCCAGCGTGCTTATCTTCGTTCACTATAGCTTTCCCTCAAGCTTGTTCTTTGCGCGGGCCCGACCAAGTTCTCATTAAATTCACCAGTTATTTTGAATTCTCATTCCACTAGGAAGAGTTCCAACCTACTAGGAATTACAAAGATCAACGAGGTCTTTCAGACTGATCATCTCATTAAATTCCAAATTAAGAAGCTCGAAGGCTATCAATTTTTAACGAACTACTACTTTGCCTATCCTCTCTGGTTGTGAGTATCACTGATGAAGGAAAGCACGGTGAGTAAGCACTTTCAAAATAATTCAAAAAAAAGTTAGGTTCATCTATTCGGTTATGTTTATTATTCAGCGAACACTATTTGGCTGTGGCTACGGCACGTGCGTCAGACCGTCTGTTTCAAGGAACGCAACCTCCAGTAAACCCTGTGACTCCTCTTCTGTTTCATTTTCGTTCTGATGAATTGGTTAACCACGCTTCAGACATCTTAGGTTGGGTTTACAGCAGGGAGCTAAATGCAAGAACATACCATCGCTGTACGGTGCTTCACTGAATATGCGTTCCCATTCAGCAAGATACGCACCATTGTCGCAAACCGCTACTACGTTCCCAATTTGGTCCTCGGTTTGAATGTCAAGTAAACCTCGCAACCAAATGTGGTAGCTTCCCTACGTGAATGACCTTCGCTTCGGTGTGTGGTGTAGTAGGCAATTCTTGGAAATTGCATCAATGATATGCGTATTATTGGCCGCATCTATAGGCTATAAACGATTAAACTATATGTCCCATTCAAGCTCACCCACAAGTACGGCCGCAAAGCAAGTTAAAATTAGCTAAAAAACATTCGTGAACAAACCAACAATAATACTTTACTCTATTCAGAAAATTTCACGTCTTGTTCGTTGAACATCATTTGATGGAAAAACCTTTTGCTTTTCTGTTTGTTTTCTTCTGATTTCAACGTCTCCGATGTCAAGTAGAGATTCTTTACAGTGATAAAACGACCAGCTAAGTAGTTAAAATGCACAAAATTTGTTGAACTGCATATTAACGGAAACCCGAAGGAACTAGAACGTGACAGCCACATCCTGTCCAATCCCTCTAAATATCTGACCCAATTGGATGTCCTCAGACAGTGCGATATGCGGCCATCGTGAAGTCCAACAGCGTGGTCATTCACTGAATTGAAAGCCCATGGATTTGCTAAGGTGAAAAAGCATAGTGAGGACATCCCAGCCCTTACCGCTGTAGCATTCCGAATGCACGCGTTTCCGAGTCTCAATGGGATGACGTCTTCCCTGCGCATCGCCGTTCTTTTGAGAGTTTGAACCAGTGTTTTCCGCGCCTGTGTGGGTAGAAAAGTCGTCAAGTTGACAGGGCACGGCCTGGGAAATAAAGCCTCCGGGGCCTGACTGAGCCATAACAACTATCAGCATCTCAAGGCCACCGCGTCGGCCTTACGCAAATAGGCTGTCCGCCGTCTTTCAGTCAGCTCCCGATAAATCATAGCGAATCAAGGTCGCTATGGCCCAGACAGGCCCCAGCAGATTGACCATGCAGTAGCCTGGGTGGCCTTCTATTGGTTACGTCTGAACTGAGCCGGCCAGACTACGCTATAAGATGACAGAGAACCCGGGACACGGCTGTATTGTCAGGACAAACATACAGAGCTTCTGCGTGAATATACAGGATGGCTAAATGGTCAATTATGGACATTCGCTTGTTCCTTCTCTGCAGCCAATGGGGACGTTCCTGCCGTGAGCAATTTCACACCCACTTCGCTGGTCGTATGCTGTTAAGCCGTATTCGGTAAGCTCCGCCAACGCACCTGCTGTCCGGAACGTGTGGTGCCGATAGTGACCTTGGTGACGTGTAGTTCTCTGCACATGTACTTTTCGTGTCTGGACACTTCCTAATAGACCACAAAAAGGGGACAGTCCGCACTGCGGGGGGAGCAACAACCGCGGATTGACGACGCAAAACGTTCCACCTGCGGGGTACATGCACCACCGCCGCAACTCTGAACGCCAAACCACACCCATCCATTAGCTACTCTGCTTAACAAATCACTTGCACCTGCGGTGAAACCTTATGTTGGTGGCACAGATACAAGACTCGAGATGCAAGCAAAATAGCGCTTGCTCATATACCTTTTCATGGTAGCAGACAATCACAACTCCACTCCAGTTCTAGCTCCGGTAGAGGTCACTTCATCACTAACTCAGACAAAACACTGAGGTGACTGACCCAAAGTCAAGGCTTCTACATCGTCAGGTTTTAGTTGGAACTCATCACGTATCTGGCTCCCTACATTTCCTATCTGGTGTGAGTGTGAGAATCCACCTTCTGGGCGCAGGAGTGTGCACATTGGATATATTGGCACGGATGACTGGACCTATTATGGAGGCTGTGAATAGATTTGCCACCATGTATACGCCAACTAGTGTATCATGGTTATATTTTTACATTTTATTTGTCGCCCGTCAGACTCATTCACGTCTCGTGAGTGAGTGATAGTCTCCCCACTAATGCTGAGTTCTGGACAGATCGAAGAAACGTCACATCCGTTGTCTACTCTCAAAACTCTGTAGAGTGTGCATCGTAACAAAATGTGTCAAACTAAGCGCCATTATTGCGGATTAAGAGACGACGAATGCATGTATGCCTTCAATCCGTTCTGTCGCGTTTCGTCGCTCGTACCCGTACTTTAGTACCAGCTGCAGCACGTCGGACAACTGAGGGGATCACGTTTCTCCCAGAGCCGCACACAGCTAGATAAGTAAAACAAACAAAAATATACCCTCGATCGTCTAACCGTGTATGTGGAATACGCCCTCATCCGTTGCGTCAGAAAAGCGTATTCACCTTTCTCAGTTTCCGGACTGACTTGCATAAACCTATCAAAACCTCTGGCATGTGTTCTAACTAAGCAGAGCTCATGCAAGACCACTTGTCAGGCGACAAACGGATGATGGAACAAACTATCTATGCTTCAACTATTTTCGTACTGATCGTACTACTGTCCAGGCGGACAATAGGTTTGTACTCGTGCATATGAGTACTAGACGAAATCTAAGGCTACGGTTTATTTGATGTCACAGTTGCTCTCACCTCCCATGTAGCTTATTGTGCACAGTGGATTATCGGACAATCGAAATCAGCGTCCAAGAGTTGAGTTTGTTAGAAATCCCTTTTGGTATGCTCATGCACCTGCTCCTGAAGGGAAAGAACAGGCAACACACGCATGGTGAGCGAATCCAGATCGGCAGAAAGCAAATTGCTTACTGGCTTGCGGAATCAGGCACTGTGTACGACTGATCCCGTCACAGTCCAGTTGTCGCTGTGGTACGGTAACTTGCCTACTCTCGGTTTTCCACTAAAAATCTAGACGACTGACCAGTATTTCCGACTTTGTCCTACTGTGTAGTTCGCTAGCCTTGCCGCCTGTTGCCACCCTAAGTGGGGCCTATGCATGTACAGGGTGGCCTAGTATGACTACCAAATTTGCACCGCTTACGTGGTCTCTAACTTGACAGCGAGCGAGGCTTGTTGACTGGTGGACCGAACAGTGTGTCCATCGTTATGCAGATGATAATGTTGTATGGGAGATTCCAGGACACACATTGATGCACCTGGATTCGGTATTTGCGTATTCTCTTTTTTGATATATCGTTTTCGGATACCCTTTTTCTCACCGAAATCTGGTGTTTGCACA
>SJOL01006386.1:401645-437206 GCA_004794785.1 Opisthorchis felineus | reverse complement strand
TTGCTTCGTGGGGGCAATACGTCTCCAGATAAATTACCAGAGGATTTTGTTGGTATGGTGGCACCAACTAGTGGAATAAATGACAGACAGTTCATTTTTTTCAAAGAGTTTCCTTGGTGAAATTATATTATTAAGAGAGAATGCTGTATTTCCAACGTGAGGAAAGTGGGATCACTAAAATCGTCTCTGCCTTCGAAGCGTTTCATAAATGAAGGTTTTTAGTAAGATGGAGTAGTGCACTAGTGGATTTATTCCACCCTACCAAAGTCCTAATGGATGTATGCTTAGCTACATTGAAACGCTATTCTTATTATTAGTTTGCCGTATGAAGTCAAAGAAATTCAGGTGGCAGAGAGGAGTTTGTCGTCGGACGGATCTAAAAGGCTCAGCCAGCTACAGCCATGAGAAGAGATATTTGGTCATAGCAACGATCAGTCATATCGGAATTCCCGCTTCGCGGATTTTAAACAGTCCATACAAATGAGGTGCGACTGAACCATTGCTTTTTTCGAACTGTGCAACATGTGTGGAGATGTAACCCAATCTTTAGGTTCTTTCCAATACGCAAGCGGTTGAACTTCAACCTGTCTGGTTTAGTATTTCTGAAAATGTGCTTCATCCTCAAGTAGCGCAACCAGTTTTGATACGTATTCTCTTTTGTTCATAACCACAATTCCTATTGACTAGTTCCGGGTTGTTCTTTAAGTCCTTCCAATGGATCAAGACCGTCTCGTTAAAAATAAATCCAGCTCGAATTATGGATATGCATTGCATTCGCATACTCTCGATCACAGCCATGTGTACGGAAAAGGTGGTGTGATGATCAACATTAAGTGTCAGCTGGATACTTCCATTTATACTATTATCGTATTTTACCATTATGAACTGAGTACAGTAGCACCCCTCCGAAATATTTTGTTATTTGTATATTTCTTGTTCGAATCATGATATAAGTGCAATCCGACTATCTTAATACATACGCTACTACAAGTAGTGTGGCGCAACGAAGTGCTATTATGGTTGGTGCGAGAATAAAAACATTGAAGGTGAATCCAACCTGTCTTCAGGAAGATGCTTGTCTGGAAAGACCATGAGCGGACTAAAAGACAAGCAAAAAACATACCTCGTTTTTCATCCACTTTATCGGAAAGAATGCTTGTGCATTTGTGAACTAATCCTCTCTTTCCATCTACATGTATCAGGCTGTCATACTAAAGGCCGAGGAACACTGCGTTGTTGTAGATTAAACCAATCAACTTTTTTAGGCCGAACCGGACTCGTTTCAGTTTTCCCCTCCGTTCAAGTGATCAATCATTTCGTTCGTGATTTTATCTTGGAACATGTTGCTAGCTAGAAGATCAGCTATGTAATCAGTTGATTACTGTGGTCAATTTAAGTGGGCTACAAAAGGAGCTACTTATGCAGACTGACCAAACTTTTCTGGATATTTGCAAAATATGTGAACAACACTCGCCAGTTGATTCTACTCAATTATGTTGAGCATTTGAAGGTTAAGCCGGATCCGACATTCGTGAAGATTCTCTCACGAACAAGCATGGATTTCAGCTACCCAGCTCAGTCGCTAAACGCCTAACATTCGGTAAACTTACCTCCTGTGAATTAATTCACTTCACATTACCATACCTTCACAGGTGATCAGAATGCTTCGGTTATGGGGGAATCTGTTGGCATACGGAGTGTTTGGAGAGTAAGTAGGATGCTCGGACTAAGAAGGAATGAGTATCCTGAAGTTGACCCTCAGATCGATGACAAACCTACACATGGACTTGCAGTTTTATCCACATCCATGAAACTTTTGGAGAATAGCAAAATTTCCTCGAAATACTCTAATTTGTACACTTAAGTGGTTTTAATGGGAGGCTCAAGTGAATCAAAGCTGAATCTCTCGGTTAGGACATTCCTAAAATGAATGTACTGCATATGGATCACTTTATGTTTCGGTTGGTACGATATTCGAGATATCGCAGCATATACTTTTTGAGGACGGAACACACTACTCATTAGGTTACTGAAAGCTCTTTGATAGCTCTCGATCTTCTTGAGGCTCGTCAGGTAGGCGCAGTCCCCGAGTTTTCATCAAACTTAAATGAACCCTAAATCATGCACAACTGCTGAATAACGATTCATGTGGGATTCAACTGAATGTCCCGTTAAAAGCAAATCAGTTTGCAAACGAATTTATTTCGCGAACTCTTGATCAATCGTCCCTGCAGTCCGTCATTGCTGAATGGCCAAAAACTCAGAGTTTGCGTTAGGGATGAAGCCCTTGCAGGAAAGACAGATTTCCCATACTTTAATCACAACATGATAGTCTTTCAGTTACTCCGAATTGTTTACCTTGTTTCAGTGATTGGTGTGTTATGGTGATCACTTCAGTCAGTGGGTCTCACAGACGCAGTTTGGCCAGCTTGGAATGGATATGAATGGAATCGCTCACTCGAATAACGGGCTGATTGCCAGAAACAGGCTAAAATATTGCCAGAGCTGCGGAAGTTCATCTCGATAAGGTACATTCCAAACCATCTAAATCACTACGGAGCACAGTAGTGAATAAACGCTGACATCTGTGAACAGTCTATGCACTTGTGATAATCTACTATTTTTGCGTTGACTGGAAGTTTTCCTACTATACATGCCACAGCCGAGTTTACTCGGCGTGCGCTAGGCAAACCATTCAGAAGATGAGGTGTACCACTGGAGTTTGTAGCTGGAAGGTTTGGATTACGGTTACAGATAGTTGGCCGTGGTCATTCATTCACTGCTCCACTGCATACACAATCCGACGGATTTTTCAGAAACGTTCGCAAGCTGAAGAATGGTATTTATTCGTCAAATTCAACGTCATCTGTTGAACTAGATCTGGGAATAAACAGTTTCTACATGCAATACAGAATTAACGTCTGTAGTACTACTGGAAATAGTCCCGCTCAACTACCTGAGTCTCGTCCTTTCACGGCTAGTCTGCGTTTCACTTCTTCCAATGAAGTCAACTCTTTCTTCAAGAAGGAATTTAGACCCGCAACGGAAAATGTGGGTCTAGATGACGACCGAATTACAGCAATTCTTGAATTACGTGATTTCACTGATCACGAGCCTCATACAAGTCTAGCCTTGTTCTCAAAGTCATTCATCCAAAGGGCTATTGGCTGTTTCTTCTACTAACGACAACTATTTAGGTGTCGCTGCAGCAGACGAGTGGAGATACAAGCATTAGATCGGACATGATAAGTTCATTACCGGTGCAGGATTACAAACCTTCTGAGAAGTACTTAGCTTGTGGCAGGTGTGGTGACCATGACATCCTGGCTCTATTTCACTACTCCGAACTATATAGAACCACGTCAGTGCATGTGGACTCCGAGTTCCAGTTCCGATGTCAGTAGATTAGGCTGGCTATTTGGCTAGCTTATTGCGTGCAGCACCCCAGACATAGTATGAGTGAAGCACGCCACATCTGGTTGATGCAGGTGTCACAAGGCGTCCCGAGGCCAGGCTGCACTGGGTGGGAAGAAACGTAGTGTCAAGCCAAGGCTGTCAAGATTGTTCCTAACTGTATCCAGTAACCAAGCCAGGCTGGCTTTTCACTCATTGTCTGCCTGCACACAGCAACGCGTATGCTCTCGATCATTCATGGCAAGTGCTTTTGTCGGAGGAACTTAGAGCCTGCACGCACATTACTTTTTGTCTGAAGGGTTACCGCCACAAAAAAATTCATGGTTTCGAAAATCTTGGTTCGGGCTTTCAGTTCAGTTGCTTATGTGCTAGTATTCAACGAGATAACACTCAATGAACTTCCGACAGCATTTCGGCTTTGTGTTGTGTTTTATTTGGTTGTACTTTGTACCGGCAAACGAAGACAGAGGTTGAGCCCTCCCTGTGAACGCTACCATAGTTTGTATTGACAAACGTACCTTGATTGTCCAGCGCGTCTGCTACATTCGCCGTGTACGTCTAAGCTGCAGCTTAGTTCACTATACCTCGTTTTTGTTGAGTCACCTGGGCATTCTTTTAACGACCCGATTAAAGTCTCGCAAAGACACGATGGGAATCTTGAGGGGCCTCGATAGGAGTCCAAAAGTGACGCGATGTCAAGACGCGTTGCTCTGAGCAGCGCGTAACTCTTGGAGTTTCATGCCAGTGTTCAGACACTCATTGAGAAGTTTAGTGTTCATCTCGAGTCATATTAAAGATGTTATCCAGTTACACTACGAAATTTGTAGGTACAGAACGAGCAGAGGAAAGACGACTCTTCTGAGGCCATTGTGGTCAAACGGGATCGCACGCCTGGCAGCAACTGTATGAAAGGCAAGAATCAAGTGTTGTCATTCGCTTTCGTGCATGATTTGCAATTTGACCACAACAGAATACCCTACATATACGACACTTCCGCTATACTGATATTCGTTATGACGGAAGGAATCAACCGCTGTTTTGACTCTTTGTGGATTTCATTAAGGTCTTCGATTCAGCCAGCAAGAAGCACTGCGGATCGTCTTATGAAACCTTGGCTGACTGGACATATTTGTCATAATTCATCAGTCTTCCACTCTTGGGTGAAAACCCGGAAGATGACCTGCTCAATTATCGTGACCGAGTTAGAAATCCACAGAGAAGTGAGGCAGGGGTTGTCTTCTTGCTCCAGCAAGAGTGCAACCTTCATTTAACAGGTATATACGCAGAGATGTACCGTCATTGCAAGGGTGATGTACCAATTCAATACGGGTTAGGCGGTTAATTCATTTCGAAGAATTTCCTGACCACATTTCTATGTCCTGTTTGTTGGAGATTACGTTTTATTTTCGAACCCTAACTTAAACATGTTATCAAACATTTATCTTTTTTCAGGCTACACTGGGAGCTCAACCGACAACACCAAATATTTATCTAAACGGTTTTGAGGGCGCGCTGTACAGATTTCCGCAGCTCTATCTACAAACCTAACGCGCATAACAGGGAAGTAAATGGATGAATTGCAAAGACCGATATTTGATCACCTTGAGGAAACATGGATACCGGATAGATAGATACACAGCAGATAAAGCAGACTGCAACATATCGGGCAGTTATGCTATCATTACTCCCGTACAGCAAGGAAGCTTTGACACTCTACAGACGACACATTCGGGTTACTGACCGATTTCAGCTGCACTAAAAAACTCGTTCAGCTGTAACACCCTTTCGGGGCCTAGCTGCCATGCCACCCGAAGGGAACACGAGGGCTGGGATACCGTCAGGTTGCCCAAGCCTGAATAGAAGTCGAAATACAGAGGTCGGGTACAAACCACGGACCTTCTGGTCAGTAAGTTCGCCCTCTAACCGTTGAGCCATCTCACCTGCGCTGTTTGTACAAAATTCTTCGGCTCAAAATCCCAAACGCTGAGACCCTTCGGAGAACAGATTCATCGGAATCGAATGCAGTCTGAAGTGAAACCAACTCAGTCGGTTAGGCCATTTAAAACAATTGACTGGAACCCGTAGCCCAAAAAAATTTTCTACGGTTAGCCGAGGAGTTGAATTCGGAACCTGAGACACTCTAAAATCCGTTATTGGGTCAGTCTTCAGCCAAATTTGAAAAGTTGTATTTTCCAGCTTAGGGCATGGGAGGACCTGTTTGATGGCATAAACAAGAGAAAGACTATGAACGCAGGCAGCAGAAGCTTGAGACTCAATACAACCCAACGACGTAAACCCAGCGAGCCATTCAGGAGGGGTCCAAACTCCATAGACCAGCCTCGACAACGTGGACTTGCTCAGTATGCGGACGAACGTGTCTTAGTAGGATCGCGTTGTGGGTCGCCAGCACTCTTCAGCCATTCCGACGAACTTAAAAGGCTGAAGCCATTTTCTGAGCAGGATCTTACTGGCACTATCACCCTACGGATGGAGTCGTACTTTGCGACGGTTGGTTTTAGTAACAGAATGAGGCAGCATCGCAGATGTTCCATACTGTTGCTTCCAACGAATGGCGGTCAGACGCCAGGTCCGCACAGATTGTGGTCCGATTCCGGTTCCAGCGACGAACGTTGTGTACTAGGTCAAGACCGAAACCTTCCGAAACTGACTCAACGGTGTCGATTCAGAATCCGAACTGCTCTCAAAGAAGGCTGTGCCACTGCAGGCAAGGCTAAGGTAGTTAGTGTAAGATGGTAAAGCTGGCTTTTAGGTTTCCGGCCACCGTCGTCTCTGCTGCAACAGTTGCCCGAGACGTGGGATGCTGCGGCAGGATTCATTCACCAGCGAGTCTTCGAGTATTCAGGATGGGCCCCGGGTACCAACAGACAAAATTCTCAAGCTTTCGGATGTTCTGCATGCAAGGCGGCTTGTTGCTTTGAGTGTATGAACGTTTGTGCGGAGACTGATCTGTCTTCTCTCTCATAAGGTCCTCATGAGCTGCAGGATACAAAAGTCAGTGTGTTCTTTGGCTTCACCGATGGGTAGATCAGAAGAACCCAAATATCAAAATCCTTTGAAACTTTCAGTTTCAGCATCTCACATCAGGAAGGCTAGTCCTAAAACATTTGCTTGCATGGAGAATTTTGTCCCACTGGCATTAACATTGCTAATGTTGTCAGTGGAATCCCTCCGGGTTATCAATTACCACTTCGACAGTCAGTTGATGGGCGGGCTCCGGAAACGTCCGTACGTCTACCTCAATAACAAACGTGTTGCTGGTACCAGCACTCATAGTCATGCCATCCTGTCTAGGTCAGAGGCTTCTGCATGTTCGCCCGCCCGTCTTATTCCCTCGGGTTTACATTGGCGCCAAAGGCCTGCATGTGGCTTTCCTACTGTGCGTAGATACTTAGCAGTCTGACCACTATTGCCTGACAGATCCGATTCGGATGTCAACTCTGACTGCACCCTCAACTTTCGGTATCTGCAAACCCAGCAAGTGATATGGAAACTTAGTCACAAAGGCACGGCTATACCGTAGTCCGCCAAACTAATCAGTAAAATGACAAAGATGACTTAAAACCGGCGTTTTTGAATACTACAACGGTACTCGCAAGGCAGTCAGCGCTGGTGTGGTATTGGAAGAACAGATTGACACCTCATCCTACCACTACTTCAATCCACAATTCACAAAGAGCCTCTTTACTTAGGCACGCTATTCAACACTTGGTGACGAAGTCAACCAGTCTACCATTGGTGATCCGCTCAAAAAGAAAAAAAAAACCTACAAGCTATACGGGTTGTCACTCTGTAAGGTCGTTGTTCAAGGAGCTAGGCAACACCGTATCACGTGTCTCGAGCTGCGTGAACGAATGCAAGGCTGCACTATAGCCTAACTGCAAGTTAGGCTATAGTCACGGCGGTCGAATGGTGTAGTATTAAACTGCTAACCAGGCTTGAGTCACTCTAGGCTTTTGGGATACGTATCGCCAATTATTCTCAACAAAGATGGAACAGCCGTCCAGTGTTTTTGGGCTTCACAGCATAAACTGATCTGATAGCGAAATGCGACATCAATTAACAGTTGACTTCTCCGAACGCTACCAAGGGAGGCTGTTCCTTCCAGCTTTACTTCACTTGGCTCACTGGATCAACGAGACCCCATTCGACTGGAACACTGCTCGCTCAATAAACGTCTTTGCTGCGGATGACGTCAGCAAATGAAATCAACCGACTTCTTCATTGCCATGTCAGCATACGAAGCAGCGGCTAAGGAGATATCAGGAGTTCGCTACGGTCGAAGTGGAAATTGAAAAGGATCCAGGAAACTAGTTCGAGGACGTCACCGATACGGATGACTGAGGGAACAAACACTGAATGATTGTGGGACCGGAAACAATTCAAACATGTAAAAGCGGTTAAAATCTGCTGAAGTATACCATGCCGTGTTTCGCAAAATGGATCACCCTAATTCCCGGTATAAGCATAGTTCGACACGTTTAACGCAGTTCTGTGACAAATGATCTGCATTCGTTATTCCCAAACAGACAGTGCATTTTTTCGACGATCTTAAGCTGTATCTGATGCGTTCAGATGGCAAAAAAATTGTGCGTTGCGGGTTGTAGAGGATGTGCACGCGACCTTGATAAGTGTGATTTCCTATTCAATAGTACGGGAAGATCGACTGAAATTCACAGTTCTTTGACAGACACGATCCCCGAATTCCATCTCCTAAAGCGACTTTTTCGCTGCATATTTGGTTGATAATGAGGCAACTGAATGTGCTGCACCAGGCCGCCTCATCTTTCAGTTGGTACAATATTCGAGATATCGCGATACATTATATAGGAGTGTATCCAGCTGACTCAAAGTGTGGACGACCGGAACAAGTTCAACTCGTTTCAACCTTTATCATTATTTGGTACATTGCTTTCTCTCTTTAACACGGTCGAATGACTGTGTACGCCACTTGCAACAAACACGTGAACTGTTCATCCGTATTAAAACCAACTATCTAGTGCGACTGAGTTTGCTCGGCTTTTCATGATAAAAGGCACTACCGTAAATGAACTCCCGAAGTGGACACTATGGTCGCTGCTCGAGGTTGAAGACAAGGTCCCGAACAGATTGTAGTCAACAAGCCATATACGAATGAAGACTTACGCTAGGCAAACCCACCACAAAATAAGGATCTAAGAAACCTCTTGGTAGTAGTTGGGGTATTCTGTCAAGGAGACTTTAAGCACTTGGAAATTTCGTGGGAGACGGCAGTTGCAGTCCATCCTTGCTAAGTTAGTGGAAAAGAAACGATACAGAAAGGAGTCAAAAATGTATGTGGATATATGTATAGATGCACATGTATACAAAGACGTAATATGCATACGTATATATGTACGTATATATATGTATATATATGTATAAAAATCTCGGTCTCTTTTATTGACAATTTCGTTGAGGGGGTTGGATGCAATGGAGGTGGGGCTGTTGTATATACTATGCGGCGATCAGGTCTGCACTGCGCAGTTCACTTCGTGGCTCCAAATAACCTTCCAGGGACATTTCCACGTATCCCTAAATGAGCAGCCAGACAAAATGGGATCATAGTGTCAGAGCAAACAAGCTAGAAAACGGTACAGGTTCATGGGAGGATTAGCGGCTGTGTTGTGGTGTTGTTAATCATGCAGTATAAAACAAAAACTGGGCGGTTGAGGTTTGAAAACAGACAGGATTCACTAATTGTGCACTACTGATGGTTGAGTAATGCTGGTGAGAACTTTCGATAAAAAAGACAAGCCGAATGATCAACAGCACTGTACATAAATCTGAGTGCTTTCGCGGCTGTAGTTTTAGCAGGCCGATTCGTATACATATCCGAGGTCGAACGTCAGACTGTCAAGTGCTCCAGCAGTTGATTCACCGCTTAAAGACAAACACACCGCTACTGTCAAACCGGGCAAGCATCTGTTCATACTGACCGGCTACTATGTCTATTTTGAGATAAAGATAAAATGTCTTCCGGGCTTCTGAACAGAACAAGTACAGTTGCTACCTCTTCTTTTGAAGTGTGCTGTGTCACTATAGCGATTTCTAACTTTCGTTTAGACGACCTTGACACATACTATACAGCAGAGCGACTGCTGATGTGAAACTTTCCGAGCATCAACAAGAAACTGTCCCACACAGTGACTAGTTTTGAACGGTATCCTGGTTGCCTGTTGAGCGTCCGACCGTGTCGTGACCGACAAACATTAAACGGAGATTGCGCCTACCTGATGAGCCTCAAGAAGGGCGAAACCGGTCGTGGGCTGTCGAAGAGTTTTCAGCAACCTTATGAGTGTAATGTATTACGTCTGTATAATGAAACAGGACTTTAAGCTATTATCGAAATACGGAGAAATTCGACTGTGGGTTTCCAAGACTAGACATGAAAATGACATGGGAGCAAGTCAACTTATTTTGGGGGTGTAGTTGCGACAAAACAGAAACAATTGAAGGTTATTCGAAGGGGAATACTGACAAATCTAAACCCGAAGCAAACCGATCTGAGGTTGGAAGCAGAAATTTTTTAATGATGATTGCGCACTTTCTCGGATGATATCTTGTAAGGATGCCTCTCAATTCTGATGACCCGTCTGTTCGCACTTTAAGTTTTCGGAAATCAGGCCTTCTTTCCGACATTCTGCATTCTGGCATACAACGGAAATTGGCTGGTTTGGGTCATAATGGTGTATGACGCCAACAGTTAGACCGATCACATGCTCAACATGTGACCAGGCTTACTTTCGGGAAGTTTCATGTTACCGATATGAAGATCACACGGTTAGGCTGCAGCGTTAATTTATGGACCACAGAGAGAGCAGAAACAGAGGCTATTAACATCACGACGAAAAAATGAAAGTGACATCTATGGAGTGCACTTCTCAGCTCGGTCCATTCACAAAATTGTAGATATCTTTTCTTTTTGAGTCTCTCGTGGATCACGGAAACTGATTTTCTACTGATGACATTTTTGCGTTGAACAACTGACAAAAGTATGTTACTGTCACAGCACAAACATGAAGGGAGTGAGTTACCATCGGAAAATCAGAGTAGTCAGTTTACTGTGTCGTGAGTTGTGAAAATAAATCGAAGCCTGTCATGGATCATTCAGTCATCAACAAAATAAAAATCTGTATGTTTGGGCGGCGCCGGCTGACGAAGCGCATACTGCAGATGACCGCCAACAGAAAACGGACAACGGCACGGCGTTTCTCGACTTTGCCGTACGCGAAAAAATGTAACGCTGCAATCGACCTTAGCCAATCTGAGTAACTTAGAAGGAGCTCGGAACACGCGTAAAAGCAACACACTACTCATTGAAAACTGAAAGTGAATGCGATCGTCTAAACCATAGGACAACCAAATGGAGCTCGGCATCATAGTGATTATGCAATATCAAGGAAAAACAGGTGAGAAAATAAAACGAGGTTTTCATTGGGGACATACCGCGGGCAGGTTGGTGTAGCCCGGGAGAGAGACGGTCCGGACCGGAGGAACTGGTCGACGACGGGGCACTGAAGAACTTATAGAAGGATTAGTTCCGCTTGTTTGTCTAGACCTATTACCGCTTGCAAACCCACTGTCTCTTGGCGAAAAGCGAAAAGTGCTTGAAACCAACAACTTAAGGTCATCCAAAAGCGATTTTACAGAAGGTCGCAGGGACGGTTCGATGTGCCAACAGTCCAGCATAATCCGGTAGACCTCAGCGGAGGCCATAGAAGGTTGAGCATTCCTATAACCAGCCGCTAACCACGGACCAATGTCAGCACAGGACAAACCCGGGTACGGCGTGTAACCCAAGCTGAATAACTCCCAAAGGTAGATTCCAAATGACCAAACATCGCTCTTCAGGGAAAACCGGTTATCTTGTAAACTCTCAGGAGCCATCCAACGAAAAGGCAGCCGCTCCTGAAAAAAAAAGATCCGCAGTAAGTAACACGATATCGATAACTCGAGCCCCTTTTGATAGTTAACTGGAGAGAGGTTGAGGGTAATGATCGTCCTCAAGAAGTTACGACACAAAGACAAACAAAAAACCCCATTCCAATATAGCTACCGTAATTGTGTCTAGATGGCACGTGTTTATGCCAGTCGCGCCCTCAACGGCACCCGTGTATCCAAGCTATTGCCTTCAATGCATAGCTCCCTTCCCAATCCCCCCACTTAACAGTCCTGCATTTATGCACCAATTTATCAGCTCCCACCTTCAATGCGCAGCTACCTACCCTACCCAAGTCATCGGTGAACGAAACTGTGGCAGCTACAACCACTGTACGACAAGTACGCGGTTTCTTACAGCTGATAATGATGACGATGATGATGACACAAGTTGTTGCAGTGGTTTGACAGTGGAGGGCACAATGAGACCTATGCAACATTCTTCTGGCGGATCTCGTACAACTTACACACCTCATGCATCAAACATTGAAAAACGGCAGTAATCTAGTGTTGAACGTATGCATATCACAAAGTTCTTAGTTCCGTTAGTTCAACACCTCACTCTTCCTTAAGTTCATAGTGCGAGGAAAACTTATGAGTAGGAGTTCGACCTCTCCAAAAGAATGGAAAATGGACGGACCAAAATCTTCCGGTCTTGAGGCTATCGGTTCTTTGGGATGCGAAAGTACGACCCCCCTGAAGTACACGCGATCAATTAGGACTTCAAAAAAGCTAAACAACTTTGGTCGTGTTAGGGGGTGCCCGTATCATGGCAGAACGAAAAGTACATTCATTGCGGCTGATGGACGCGGACGGCCGATGCGGATGGTGGCATTGAGAAGATTATCACAAGGAACTTCGCTAGACAGAAAGACTGCTGCAGATAATTCCAAAACCGACTTACGATAGCGACACTTTACCTGCGCCCTTGTTACACTATGACGAACTAGATCGTATTTCCATACTCTGCTAGTGGTGTCGAAGTACATAGTGAGTATTTTGAAAAAAGAGCATTGTGTGGGGTAACGAATATGGTAATCCGACATTTTGGCTACCGAAGAGCGATCTTTATCAGGGGTAACGGATCCTACAACGAGCATACGCATGGTCAAACCAGGCTAACGTCGGTACGCACGCGAGGTCGGTTTCCGGAGTGGAAACATCAGTCACTTCGGTCACTTCTGACCGAACCTAAGAGCTAAACAGGAAAATATGAGAATGCATCTTTCGGACTCCTGTGATGACGACTAATTAGCAATCTTTGTTGAAAGTATTCAAGATCTGAATTTTTCGACCACAATTTGACGAGTTGTCTAGTCATTTCCGCAACGTCCACATTTTTCACATTGTGAACAGTATATTCTCCTTACAAGAAACCTCCATCCAAGAAATATTTAAAAAACACATTGTGCAATTAGTTCCTTGCAAGATAAGCTCTTCGTACTGGCAAAGTGCTCCAGTAATCGAGCAACGTGCACTTTAGTGGATGGCGAGTGCTCCATTCGTCAAGGTGGATTGCATCCCGTCATCGAATCAAAACAAATGGACTGAGTTCGACTCGTTGAAAGTGAGTAAAGATGTGACATGCAGTCGCCAACTTATGGGTGAACGAAGGTCGCATTATTTGCCAAACCAGTGGCGGCGACTTCAAGGAACTCTCCTCTTCTCGCTGTAAAATGACCAGGTCTGTGGGTCTTAACAAAGCAAACCAGACTGATCCAAAGATTGTATACGCACATACGTTGTGAGCCATTGTCAGTTATGGCACGTAATGAAATGATAGTTCAGTTACCCATAGAACGATAGCTCATGCAAAAATGCCTCTCCTGAAAACAGGATGCTAAGATGCCAGTGATTAGTCCAAAGTGAACAGTGGAGAGTCTTGTGCAACCCAATATTTTTTCCCAGACTAGTCAAAATACACTCATCTGTTCACAGTGGTGGGTTTACAGTTAGTGTATAGTCTTTCCACGGCTTCATTTGGGATCTATTTCTAGAGTGATAATACCTATGAAAACCCCGCATAAGGGAGGTACCGTAATTCCATTGAAAAGTCGACTGGTAGAATTTTGGGTGAGGTTAAAGCCTTACTCGAAACTCATCCACGTAGTGACCGTCGGCGAGGGGGCAGCTGAGTCCAAAGTCGCATAACTTGGCAACGTAGCCTTCCGTAAGCAGCACGTTGCGAGCAGCAATGTCGCGATGCACAAGCTGGAGTGTAAGAGGGGGAGAGAAAACAATGTAAGTTGTTGAGAAATACCTCTGACATTTTTAACTCTCGCTTTGCAGCCAATCGGGCGTACGCTTGAAAATGAGTTGCGGCAAACCTAAGCCACAACAAGCTCACTGGAAAAACAACAGGAACGAAACTCATTCTGATAGAATCTGATTGCAACCAAATTACCTTTCACTTAGCGCGAGACAGATCTGCTCACTCTTAGGGGCGGAATCAAAGGCTCCGGAGGAAGGCCGTCTATGCACCGAAAATTCAGACAGGTCATTCATTCACTCGCATAAAACGTTTGCCCAGCCACTTGCTGTTAGCCACACATGCTATGTTGAGCATTAGCCTGTAAATGATGGTAAACAAGACGTCTTACATCGAATGAAGCCCAACCCGGCAGTAATCGGGACGTACTTGCCTGCAATTACAAACACATCAAAGGGCATGTAAATGTCCAGTTGTGATATTAAAATGTCTTCCCCTGATTTGCAACATGGCGTTGGTCCGGAAGCATGTTACAGAGAATTAGTCACCTCATCTCACCAACCTTGTTATGTTTGGGTTCAGCTAGACCTTGGTGCAATGTCAGTTGACAGTGCGATCGTGCGCAGGGCCGCGTTGCGAATAGTGGCATGTGCCCACACACGTCTACTATGCCGTGCCACAAAAAAGTACAGGATGACCCGACCACAGGAAGCAAGGTCGATTGTCTGACCTTGAAATTCTTCCAGCAAGTGCGTAGGTGTGAGCACACGAGCAATGGCACTACTAGACCACACTACCGGCACTGCGTCGAGTGACAGGCTTACGTTTATGTCGGACGAGCGAAAGTCGGAGTCATTGGAACGTGACAGACGAAGAACACAGCGATTCGTGAGTCCCTCTTCCTGTCAATTAACCCTTGATAATTTTACAAATGAGGCCACAAACTATTGGTTTTGCGGTCCGAACATGATTATAGCAAGAAAACGCATGTTTCACCATACAATGCACTTGTGCTTTGGTCCAAAATCAAACCTGGGTAAAACGAGAGAAAGTCACAACGAGGTTGTCCATTCCCGTTACACCGCGCTCCGAAAGTAGGGAAAGATAGTAATGGTGTGGTGATAAACACTCATTTGCAAGTTGGTTTTAACGGGGGGGCTCAAACGGAATTGTATTGACGAAACACTCAGCTCCGTTCGATCAGTTCGCTACTCAAGGAGAGGACAGCGATTTAGGACAGCTTTTCTCGCAATCTTCACTGCACGTGAGACCCGATCGAACTGAGAATGGTGGTTATCCTCCCCCCACCAACACAGCCGGTGTTCCCTAACCTGAGGAACGCTCGTTCGGTTGGTTTTCTGACGTCGCGAATATACTAGTAAACACTAATTGGGAATCTTCAAAACTCAGCAGGATAAAGTGTAGTTTGAGTCTAAATCACCAAGCAGATGTGTATCTGGTGGCCGGTTTGGCCAGTTAACCCTGCTGCGAGAACACGGCATCACCGGTCGGCGATGAAGTGTTCCGGTTTGAGGCCGGTGGCCGCCTCCACGTCCCCTCCCTGGAATTCGGGATGACTACGCGGTTATTTTTTGTTTATATTCCCGTAATTGGGTTTATTTTCCCTGATTTTGCGACATTTATGCCCTTTCTAGGTGAGTGACCAACCGCTGTCTGTTTCAGCAGTCGTAATTCAACGTCTTTTTCATCAAGAGCGGGAGCATCTTATACTTTGTGGTCGCTTTGAGTGAGTTTGTGCTTAAACGTGAACAACAGGTAGAATAACCAAACGGGTGTATCGATAGGTCTCAAAATTGTGTGTTTATAGGATCGTGACACGAATTGTGACGCAACTGTTGACGTTTTGCCTCTCAAGTCAAAACTGACCGGGAACACTACGAAAGGTAACGGGTTTGGAACGTCGCCTAAGGGTTAAAAGTGAAAGGACAGTGTGACACCAGCCCAGCCGATTTACCAAACGGTAGTCTAAACAAGCTTCCGGTGATCTTTACCCACCGAACTGAGTCGCTCTTTGTTGTACACACCACACTGACTGAATCCATACTCGGTAGCGAAACAAGGGTAACGGGTTCGCTCAGGACCTTCTGCCGTAACTAACTGCTGTCCCCGCTCCAGTGCCTTAGTGTCGGAAAAAGGCTCGCCAACAAGGAACACAACGGTTTCATTGCGCACAAGCGAGTGCAAAAGTTACAAAGGTCCCGCGGTATTCAAAACCAGGCTGTCCGATTGACGTTGGGTGAACACCCATCATCGTCGGCCGTGCTTCTATGAGATGTCCGAACACTCGTCGGCCGTTGCTGGACTGATTGGCTGCTTGAGCGTCCAATCGGTAGCTAGCTTTTCTGGCCCGAATGCTTGACGGCTTCCGTGCTGCGATTTTGAGGGTCTCAGTAGATTTCGGTCATTCTGAGATTACTTTCAGGAATCTGACCTTCCTGATACCTTCCGTCTCTCAAGTCAATACGCAAGGATCGAGTAATCAACCCCCAGTGGTAAAAGTAAATCCCTCTTCTATGCTAATTCTCTGTAATCTCACACGCATAGTTGTTGGTGGAACGTGGTAAGCTCCCAACGAATCGCGATCAAGAGATGTGGCTACCTTGGATAGGAGACAATTACAAGCGAGACGCAACATGGAACCAAGCACGGTAAAAGGGCTTGCATGAAACATGCAGTAGATCGGTGTTGCTGCGTGATCAGGAAACTCAGTGCAAAGGTAGATGGCTGACATGATTAGGCTTCAAGCCATCCCCAAAATGAGTTACCACTACGAATATGCCGATAAGTTGTCAACCACTGATTCGTGCGGGGATTCGAACTGGAATCTGGTCGTACAGCTTACTTGACCACTATACTGGAAGGCTGCTACAAATTCTAGAAAATATGTACTTCTGAAGTGTTGTTCTCAAGACACCAAAGCGGATCTAGTATGCACTGCAATCGACGCTTCTAATCACGGTCCATGTGGAAGTGCCCATCGTACTGCCTAGTTGTACTGTCATAGATAAATATGGTCGCCCAAATTGTCAACAATCAAGCCAGCCCGGAAATACATAACCTGTGGCGTCGGACTAGATGTCCTGATAGGCGGAGTCAATCGGTCGGCACAACCAGAACAGTTAGTGGGTGGGTCGGTGTTCAAGGTTTCGGGTCAACTGTACGCAATACTCAGGTGCAAACACGCTTCTCTGTTAAGACGTGATTATTTAGGTGTACATGATGTGCGCTGGTCAAATGGTGGTAATACATGTCTTGTATGTCAGGTGACCTGAGTTCATACATCCGTGTGGCCAAGAATACACACTTCTGATAAACCATAATAGGAATGAAACCAGATTCCGAATATTTTCCCCTTTGGAACGGAGCAAGCAGAATCACACCAGTACATGGGTACGACTGTCCAGATGAGAGTAATATGGGAACAAGCACTGGCTGGCTCCACTGCTGGACTTCCTCCATATGTACTGAGAGTTTCTGTGGTTTCTTGAAAGTTGTCTTTCTTAAAGTTTCAGTTCCAAAGTTACATCCATAAATAGATTATAAAGTCCATGGGATAATAAATGAGACATTAGTGGTTAGAACTCAGAAAAATTGCACTGGAATGCGTTTTGATCCTCTAAGAGGGGGTCACTGGGTGATCAAGGTAAGGTAAACGACTCCAAATAGCTTTTTGATACTTTTTTGGACGTAGCCTGATTGCAATCGCCTCTGCAGTTTCTACTGGGTTTTGCGGATGACTTTCGAACGATTGGGCGGACAAATCGCGCCGGACGATTCGGCCGGGTTGATTTGCTGGTTTGCATCGACCAGATGGCTTGCGACTGCATTGGTCAGGTGTTCGGCTTCTCCGGTTCTAATTCAGGATAGGGAATGCCCAGTTGCTATCTGTGAGAGGCGGCAAGGAGTACGACCTACATAGTTCGTTGGACGCCCGGGAAAACGAAGGATCATACGGTGGTAGTCTATCATGCTATCAACATAACTCCCAAGCTTGTACTGAGTAGACGGATACAGGATATATTGAACCCAGCCGTATTGTGAAGGACGATTCCAGAAGAGTTATCCAACCGGAATAAGGGAGCGTCATCTCTGGCTAACATATGACACAATGGACTTCGAAGATATGATGACGGATGTTGACAGTCCAGATAGGTTTTTCCGCTCACAAAACGTGCATCGAAATGCAGTGGTTCTAGCTGCAAGTTGACAATATCCATAATTAATCCAACTAGGGCGTTACGTGATGTGCGTAGTTTGATTGGCCTGATTGAATAAATCCTCAAACTGAGCTTGTGCCCGTAGACGACAAGCACCGGTTCGCAGAACTTCTAAAACTACAGATATTGCACCAGAGCTCAGCGAAATATACGTGTGTTTACCGGAACCATCTATAGTCCTTAAGTCCTTAGTCCTTCGTTAACAGAAAAGGCAAGAAAAAGCAATGCAAACGAACACCTCCAGATTCGTAGTTATTTCTTTGATTCCGAATCACGAGGACCGCAGTGGCTAATTGACCTATGTCCAACTCATCGAGGGGAAGCATTGTTCCGAACGAAGTAGAGGTTTGGCGTTACAGAGAATCTCTTCTGAAGCGTGCGTTATGGGACTGACCAAAAGTGGTCACGCTCTTTGTTCGTTCAGTACACTTTTTGAGGGGGATACTGTCATTAGGCGAAGTGGAGAGGATGTAGAATAAAGCTGCTTAAAAGTGGTATCCGTTGCTGGTACTAACAAGGTAGGGACAGAATCAGGTTGGCGGGTACAACTAAAAGAGCTCGCTCCAAAGGGGTTGATATTTACTTTACTGCTGGTACGAACTTTGCATAGGAGAGCATTTTTCGTACAAGAATATATGATCATTCGTGTACCTCTTCGGTGTGAGACAAAGATGCTCTATGTCGCCTGTAGTATTTCACTTCGTAATTTTTTGAAAGACACGATGAACACTACCCTGGTGTCCAGCTAAGTCCGAACATTTAGAATGCGGACTGCCTTTGTGCTAATGGCATTAACCTATCCAGCGAAAACATAGTCTGGCAGACATTCTTGGTCTAATCAAAAATCATGCAGGATTCATCGGAATGACAATTTCCACAGGGAAGATTAAGTTCTTCCCGCACACTTAGGGACTACACTCCATGTGTTGGAATTAAACAGGCCACATGATTCTGACGCTTTAGATCTACAGTCCCACCAAATAGGCAGACTGATCTCTGTGTCAAAATAGCATGGCACGCTTTCAGGAAGACCTTAGAGGAATAATGAAATCAACTGGTGCACACAAGTTTACGTATTTGAAGCGGCAATTATCCCAGTCCCTACTTATGTTTGAATCTAAGCGCTTCGCGCAGAAGATATTTACAAACTTTTGACAACATGGACGCTTCAGAAAATTTGATGACATGACGAAATATCCATTTCGGTGGTTGGAGGACGCCGCTTTGGCGTTCCACTTTTCAGGCAAATACTGCAGTGCTGACAACTTCCACTGCTCGGACACGTTGCCCTAAAACCTGAAGACAAGATCATGGCAACTCACATTGCTTTCTTTACTGTCTAGGGAAGCGCTGCAATCTAGGAGGGCAATTGCAGACCTGGATAGGTCGCAGCACAGTACATGAGGTCGGTGTCTGGACTGAAGATTGGTCTTAGTCTGTCAAATCTTGGCTCTGACTCCATAAAATACCTGTGAAACTGATTAAAACAACCACAGGAGCATTGTAGGAAAGTAAGGAAAGTAAGTACACGCAACCGCGTTTAACGGAACGCTAAGATCATCCTCTACATCAACTGAAACAGCTGCATCCATTGGGCATGGTATGTGTGCGGAAGGTGCTGCGATGTTGAATGCCAGTCCACGACCTAGCACGTGATTTGATACATAAGCTAAAATGGAGCTCATGACTCTTCCAATCGAGGCCGAGCTGTTCGACTCGGTCTAGCTGAACTCTCACTCTCAGATAGGAGGCCACGCGGACATGATGAGATGCCACCGTGGCTGTTCTTGAGTTCCGCACGATCTTTCTAGGGTATTGTTATTATTACGCTTATTATTATCACCATTATTACTCAGTCATTCGGTCATTCAGACACAACCTGTGTACCAACCAACCTTTAATCCCAGCTGCTGGGCCAAATTTAACACTGGAAATTCGTGCCTAAATTACTAGGCTGGTTAGTATGCTAAATGTGTCTCCATGCTTGTTCTAGGACTTGAGTCGAATCCAAAGAGGCCACATACTTTTGTCTCGAGGTGTACATGTACAAAGCAAAACTATATAAAATCCAGGCAAAGTTGTGATTCAGAGTAATATCAGGAATGAACATTCCTGTAAACCTTATTGTCCCAAATTCATCGGATTCCATCTTCGCTCATGAAATATGCACGCGTTAGGGCTGAGTCCACTCCTGGGGCTAAATGAAACCATCTTTGACTTGAGTCAACTTGAAGCATCAAACTAAGCCGGACGTCAGAGCACGCAGTCACGCGGGACATCAGAGCCCTCTTATATGTAGCAAAATCGCTGTCGTCTGAGCAGTCTCCCTACGAGGTTCGGATCCAGCTGCGACAACAAATATGCCTTACCAAAAGTCTCATAAGAGCGAAACATGAGCCTAACTCTTCCGCTTTCGGCTGGGACTAGCCAGAGTAGTTTTGTGAGGATAGGAGGAGGATTGTTAAGGCGTCGTAGATGCAAATCATAAGAACGTCGTTGGCGTCTGTTGGACCGGCATCTGAACAAACAGTGCCACCACCGCGCCAACTGAAAGGACTGGACTAGTCAGTAGATGGAGGATCGGGACCTGTTCGAGGTTGCTAATGTGAGGCCCTGGATTCGTCGTCCTCAAGAGCATCATTTATACCTACATCACCCTCACTTGGATGCTTCTCGGTTGTTGGTCTGTTCGCCGAACTTGGCAGTTGGATTGCAAACGTTTCATCACCAATCGAGGTGACATCGTCAGTGCGGGGTTGAGTGGGTGGATGCTTCTCATCCTATCCTGGTGCAGTTGGTCTACAGCTGCAACCTGCCGCAATAGGAACGCTGCGAGTGGACCAACGAACCGATATTCGTCACTATTCCTGGCTTTGCACATGTGGACAGCGTGCGAACCCAAACAGGTGCCGAACCTTAACTGGCCTCCTGGTATATCTACGGGCATAGCCCATTGCATGTGTGATATGAGCATACTCCTAACGTCTCACTACAATCTCGCAAAATGACACAATCTGTTACCAGTGTCGAACTGAATTGGCTGCTTGGTGGGATATCTGCATAGTGGGAGTCAATCCGTTGTGACATGTAGGAAAGTAACAGTTGAGTTTGCAAATATCTCACGAAGAAATCAAGTCATGAAGTTGGATGCCATCCTGTAAGTACAAGGGCACACCTTTATTCTAAATAACTGATTAGATGGACCGGTACGGTTACCTTGTACAGTATGCCACTTAGAAATCGGGGGAGGGATAGAAACTCTGTTTCTGCCTGGGTCCAGCTCGAGTGCGTAGACGCACGATGCCTACTCGGTTAAAACTGCAATGCACCATTTGATTTCAGACAGGGTTAGCTTTAGCCTTGTACGCAGCACTCGTCAGGGCATCATGTCCGAAGAACGAGATAAAACGGATAGACCATTCGTATTTCAGACAGCTGAACACAGGAACCATATCGACTGCAGCAAGAAGGCTATCGCGTTTGTCATTCTAGTGAACGAACTTAAGGACCCAGAAAAATGGCTTTTAGCTAAATCTCGGCAAAACGTATTTAATTTATTAGCTTGAAATGCATGTTCATATCCGATTACCATGGACTGAAGCTTCAAAGAGGGTTTCCGTGGTAAAACTAGTACGCCTGTTATCTGAGGATCAACTAAACTACGAGGTTGTTGGAGATGTCATGCTACGATGCGGATGCTCTGGACTGTAAGGATGAATACAACCATCCACATGAGCAGCCACAACTGATTGCTGCAACTCCGTCTGCTCGCTTATAACGATCCCGGCTACGTGACCTCGAGCTGCTGAATGTGGATGACGTGGTTATGTTGTATGCCTAACGGTGCCAACTCTCTCGCGCAAATCCTGTAAGTGCTATTCTACTCGAAAAACGTAACAACCAACGTGATGTCATGTTAAGGCTGGAACATCAGCTGACTGTTTGCCGTCGTCTGACTGTGTCAGTTACCAGACGCCTCAAGTACATCACGGGCTCAAGTAAGTTGGTATGTTCGGAATCTCAAAGGGCTCCCTTTTGTTTCTTGATTTAAGCTTGTTTTTAAGGGGTGCATTAAAAGAGTTGTTTGGTTGAAAAGATGGGAATTTAGGATTACGTAAGTTTTCACTTGTGCAACCAATGGGTATTTCCAATTCAAATCCGTCTTAGGTCGTTGAACATATTAGTTTAGTAAAAATCATGTACAGAAATTGTCCACCAAGAGTGTAAGCAGTGTTAAAATAAAGGGCGGCACCAGGTCAGTCAACATGAATGACGCATAAAAACGGGAGCGGGCTTTGTTGAGTGTTATCGGGTTGTCATCTACCGAACGAAGCCTTTGCTCGGAAAGACGGAGCTTAAGAGATTCTTCCGACCAAGGGGTAGTTGTCAAAACCAGTACATCAAAGCATCAGTCTGGGGGCTGTCAATACACCCACCTATCAGGTAAAGCTTGTTACGAGTCAGCGGTATAGAAGTCGAATTTTTCTCGTCCGCGGCTGACGAAAGCAAATAAAATGTTAACACCTTTTAACTTTTGTGCTAATGAAGGTGACGAAGGGGAGTCATTGTTTCAGAGCCTTCTGAATTTATTCAAGGCCAGCAACAGACATCAACTTTCACCTTTCACATGAATTGAAAAGCAAGACAGTACACTGCATATCCTATCAAAAAGCACTAGGTCAGGATTCATTACACTTCCAACTCACCGAACATCATAGCTAAGGAATAACAGGCAAGTCGTGCGGCACCATCACAGCCTTCTTCCGCTACGTGTGACCACATACCAGACACCAATGGGTGACCCGAAAAGCTAAGCTCACACCGTTGATGAGGTATGTCTGGGTTGAGTGCACTCGAGAACACAAACCGGTTTGTGCAGCATAGCACCAAGCGATAGGGCAGGCAATTGGGTTAGTATTAACAAGACTACCGACGCGAAGACCCAAGTGCTACCATTTCTCTCTCCGGACTGTACGCACAGACTGTTTCTCATTCAAGGTCACGCAGACTAAGTCTTGCACACAGAGAGCACAGTGCGCGACACCATGTGACCGACCGCTTCCAGAGGTGGTAAGGTAATCGGCATCAAGGCACGCAGACCACTGACTTGAGAACTCACAACTCACATACGCCCAACGCTTCCTTCTATGGCACTGAGATGAAAACACAGCCATATTCCATGACATGTACGAACAGTGGTTGAGCTAAAAATGCGGTTTCTGGAACAGACATAAGTATTGTCAGGTGAGGTAGATTATACTAAGGAAATGATTATCGTATTTTCGGCATGCTCAACGTATATCCGTGGGGAATGTGTCTAAAAGCCTAGGCGACTATTGCGTCAAATATGTGATGAAGTGAACAACTTCACTTAGGACTCGAAGAGGAATACAGTAGAGCCTCTCCAGGCTACAGACAGGACCGCCTGGAGGCGGTCTTCCCAGGGAGGTGGACGCTGGACAGTGTTGTTTCAGTGCTCACTCTGAATTACATGCTCGCTGATTTTGCGTCCTTCTATTTTTCCATAGGTTTAGAAGAAAAACATGACTTGAGAGCAAATACACCCCAGCTATTCTCACCAAGGGGTGGAAAACCATTTCGTGCGTTTTGCAGTAGGAATTCGACGAGACTGGCCAAAAACAGCCATTGTAGAGGGAATCCACTGTGTTTCACAATGTACGACTCTCCAACCGAGTCGTTCCCACGGAACTAGTCTAGTGTGCTTTCTAGAACCTACTTGGAATGACTAGTAGGGCGGTAACACAACCACCTTTGGGTGAAAATATCACTGGAACAATGATATCGTATTATACTTAGCGGTTCAATCATCCGGCTTCATAGTAGATACAAAACCACCCAAAGTCAGTCGAGTAAAGCCTGTATAAAATCGGCACAAGACCCTTAGCTTACGAGAACACTGAACGATGAATGGCAGGCAGAGAGCAAGCATGTACAGTGTCTGACGACAGCCAATAACGCATTGTGCGCCAACACCACGAGGGTGATCTGTTATTGAGTTTGTTTCAGTTTGGAATACGTCGGTTGGTTTTCATTGGTTGACCTAGATACTTTCAATAAACTGTCAGCTACGCAAGCGAAGAATGACTGTGAGGTGACGTACGACAGGGTTTGTCTACATCAATTCTCCAGTTTAAGATTTCAATGAGCATCCGGCTAGCGACTTGCAAAGGGCCGGAGTAGTACTAAGCCATTCTTGTTTCGAAACTACCACTGAATTCTGGACCCATGTATATTGGCACAATTTATGGACCAGCAGCTCCCACAGGTCATCGATCATTTACAGTTCATAAAGTGTAGACAGTTCGTAAAAAAAGTCGTGTCTTCACTTCAAGTACGCTATTGTTCTGTTCATTTATAAGCCAATAGACTGCTCACGTACTTCGTACTGATGACGTCGCCCCGAGTGGTGACAAAACGTTTACAACCAAACTGCCCAACTCAGCGAACAGAATACAATCAACCAACTACCAGCATTCCTCTCAATAGCGAATACGTCCATTACCTTATCCTTAGAATACAGTAATGCAACAAAATCTGACTTGACAAATGATTGTCGAGAGCGGGTCTGAGTGGTGGCTTCTTTACAAAGCCTCCACACAATCTACACCACTCACTGAGAACGCAAGCCTAAGTGTCAGCGAAATCAGCTGTATGGTAACACATAGATAGATTGGGGAAATTTTCTGCGACTGCTCAATCCTCAAAAAGATGAGCTGCGAGTTTGTGTCAAGTCACGTTTCCCCGGAGGGGTTTTCCGCAAGGAATATCAAAACGGCTAGCTGTCTCACAAGTGGAATCGAACTGCAAAATGTCTTTAAAAAGCGATAGAAATATTTCCTTTGTGGACAACATTTTTGCCAGTTTATCCATAGTTCAGAGTGAAGGATGCCGTTCGGCGACTACATGTGAAGTTCCCCTAGAAGACACTGGTTGGTTATTCTTCATGAGGTGCAAGTTACACAAACTAACTGTCAATTTCTTGGACCGATTATTTTAATAGCTTGTAAATGTATTTGGATATGCAGAGCAATATGCAAAGATGACTGGCTTCGCAAGAAAAATACAAAAAATATTCGGGATATTGCCACGCAGCGGTCTCGCATCAAAAAAGACTGCAATCCAAGAGACATCTGGAAGACAGAAAGTGTTTTAGAGAATGCAGTATCTTTCGTTATAAGACCCTACCTTCTAGGAAGCACATTCAACGGAGCAGTTTTTTGCTATTTGGATCGCATGTGCTAGAAGAAAGCGTTCTTACTCCAAGTTGTGACACTACATCACTGCAACGCTGCAACCGCCGTACAAGTGGCGAAAAGTTAATATATGTGACCTCTACCTCACTTCGTTCGATATACGAAGTGGAATGAACCAAATTCCCGTCAAGTGATCCGCAGCTTGTGGTTGAATACAGTTCACACCACTTTTCGTAACATCTGGACGTCTATATCATAAGTCTCGACTGCAGACTGTACTTCAGCACCGATATTTTGGGGCCGAAACGTGCAGACGAAATTCCATCCTTATCCGTTGCGGTGTGCAGGTTCAAAACAGGCCTAAGAACGTAGTAGTGAAACGGTTAACTGAGGTCACTGCAACCCAATCTCACACTTAACTCGAGGATGTTATGCGGCAGGCAGCAAGTGTATACAAGCTGTTGGACGGAGAATTCTGAACTCTTTCGCAGTAATTATGATGACTGTTCTCTAGCCTCGAGGGTCAAATATTATCTTGATTGAAAATAGTCGACAAAGATGTGACGATTTACTGATTCATTTTCAGAACTTTTTAGATGATTTGTTTCTGATGACGAATAAATGAACAGGGACAAATAAGACGAATTCAAACGTCACAAGCCTCTGTAATGAGCTAGACCAGCAACCGCAGAACGTGGGATAAAAGTACTATGGACGAAAGCGTGAGCGGTCGGTTTCAGCCAGTGCCATTCCCTGGTTCGAACCCAACCTCAGCATCTCGACTGCTCTTGTCTAGGCTTGGGCAACCTGGCACTATTTCAGCCCTCGTGTTTCCTTGAGATGGCATGGCGCAAAGGCTGTTACAACTGAACGATTATTATTATTATTATTACTATAACTCAGTGGAGTAACTGGGATTTTTAGGGAGCCCACGTCTTGGGGTGTTGCTACGGTGTGAATAGAATTTTGTAACTAAGGCGCAATGCGCGTAAGTTGTAGTTACGGCAAAGTTTAACAAATATGCCTCGAGGTGGGCCTTGGTGACAACGCGGTCGTCGCGGCTTCACTGAACGAAAACTGTGGTTACGCTGCTTCACGTAAGCGGCGTATGATTGATTATGTGATCATTATTGGGTTGGAATGTATATACTGCCACGTCCAGAAAAGTCGAACTTGTAGAATCGAACACAAGCAGAAGAAAACCTCAGAGGCATGGATTTACTGCCAATACTGGTCTCATGACCACTGCTACACGAAATTTGCTTCGAAAGTACGGCTTATCGTTTGTAACATTTGCGGAGTAACTTTATACCTTCAAAACAACGCTGTACGCGAAGTGACTGGAATTGTTCCCTGGTATCTTTGGTTTTTTGGCATGTCAGTCCAATAGAAGCTGTTCCTCAACAGATAATAATGTAACACTGTTGTTGCAAACGTGATCACTTTGAAGTTACCGTGATCCTCAACCGCAAAGTAGCTGTGAAAGATGCATAGAATTATACGGACCGCAGCAGTTCCTTCCAAAAAACGCGGTCTGGTGTGGATTTTATGATCATGGTACCACAGAAACCTTATCAACGACTGAATCTGGAAACATGGTAATAAACAGAACTGTAATATCCTCCAACTTTTTCCTTGTTAAGCACACGTAGCTGTAACGTTCTTCTGGTGGTTTTATGAAGAATAAAGCAAGAACTCATCTGCAAATTAGGTTGGTGTTGGCGGGAAATTCACCTGCATCTTTTCTCTACAGCATTGTAACTCTGAATGTATTGAGTGAAGACCGTCGCATGTTCCAATCGGTACGATATTCAATATATCGAGAATACTACAAACCGGAGATGCAGTTGAATTTCAGCTGAGTCAACACCAACTTGATTTCCAAATAAGTGTATAACTACAGGTATGTACAATTCGGTGTTCATTTAGACAATGAGGTCGACGGAAATGCATGGACTAGGACCATCTGATGAGCCCCAAGAAGGATGGAACCGATATTGGACTGTCTGCGGTTTTCACCGGCCTTATGAGTAGTGTGTTGCGTCAGGAAAACATACTGTGATATCCTAAACATCGTGCCAACTGAAACATGAGGCGGTCTTTGCGCAGCACATTCAGTTGAAGAATACCGTAAACGAGAGATTCAGCTGGGTCTCTTTAACATCGAATCGGCTTGCGAATGCGTGTATTTCGCCAGTTATTTTAACGATGTTTGATTCCGGCATTACTTTTGGGTTTTGACTTTCAACTGGGCAATATCTCGAGGTAAGAAACAGGTTGGTGTTCTCTATGAAGATAGCATGCATACCATCAAGGTGCACCCGATCTTGAAAGGCGAACACGCTCATAGTACAGTCATGTTGGGCAGTATAGTGTGGAAGCATAGAATCGAAGAATGGTCAATGAATTTTTGTACAAAAGCAATCCGCCTTTTATTATTGCGCCGTACATCGATCTTAACTTCAAACTTGAGTAAGTTTGAGTTCTTCAGATGGCAGGACTCCAAAGGCTAAAGCATCAGTGTGTAGTAGATGAATCAGTCGGCAGATGATGGTTGGTCGATTCCGCTGACCGATTACCTCTGCCATGAAAACAAGTCCTCTGCTAGCTCGTTTATGTGCAGTACCAGTCTAACAATAGGCATATCTAATTCATTTTAAATAGGGAATTGGAGCTACATGAAAATACACACGACAGATTGAGATTTTAATTGGCCAATCCCACTTGTTACCGCAGTTTGGCTGTTCGGCTAGCAAGAACTAAAGCAACTTGGCTTCAGTACTTGCTAATGTCATGAGATACGTATCCTTCGTGTAGTGTACTTGGTAGAATAGTTGTTTTAGGTGGAATTTGCATTCAAATTATTCGTGTTCGGACATTCCTATCACTGCCCTGGTGCAATTATTCTGGTAAACCCAGACAAGAAAGGTGAATCAATGAGACCCATGTTTCTTTCTTATTCGAGCTCACTGGCACTGCCTATCATTGACCGTGCCACGTAGCGGTAACATGACAACCTCGTACATCGGATGTCCGGGCTCAAATCTTAGCACTGATGATGAGCTGCACTACGAGGAAAACTCGAGTTAATAGTGATGCGCACTTAGTTGTCTAAACATTTAGCAGGATCCAACAAATACTCTCAGTTGCAAACGGCTTTGGTTTTGACAGGAGACTCTATTGAATTCAGGCGAATCTCTTGGTCATGAGGTCATGGTCCTTTATGACATGCCTATAAACGAGCCTTGTTACCATGTTGAAGTTTTATGGTAGTCACGGTAATGTACCACCTTCCTCAACATAATACACACCAACTTTGCGAGTTAATGCTTCTCCACTCGATAAAAAACATCTGCGGATCCCTCAGAGCAGTTAGCTACTAGGTGGGTTGGTTCATGTATTTGTCGGTCCGACGATAAACACAACCTTCAATTAGCTCACCTCTCGTCCACTTTCAAACATCATATACGGCACTGAACACTGCACAAATGCAAACAAGTACCATGCATACCATCGCTGATGCAACTGAACAAAATACGAAAACTAAGAAGAAACCACGCTGTTCCATGGCTTACTTTAAGGGATTCCAAATAAGTGAGCGCATCTGCTACGTGATATCCGAAACGTAGAAGGGCCTGAACATTCAGTTTGACCAGCTCGGGGGTTGAGATTAGGTCCAGAGAAGAATTGATACTAGGAAGTTCCACATCATCGACTGAAGCGGAATCCGAAGGTCGATTTCGGCGCAGAAAATCTCGCATGTTCCCATGGACCGCGTACTCCAACAGAATACGAGGGCAGCCTAAAAATGAATAAAACTCACTGATTCAAAGGAAACGTAAACAGAAACCTCTATGCAACGACAACAGATAGGACCAGTCGAAAAGGGGTGCTTAAGAGTGAACGTCAGGACATCACATTCCAGCGCTCATTCGTGAATCATACGTGCCTTCACTTAGTATCCGTTTTTTCATTTATGGATAGGCAATGTGGATGGTGATGTAAGGGGGCGTTTACCCTACATATTACCATCAGAATGGTGGGAAATCACGCTAAATACGGGATCTATCAAAAGTGGTCACCAGAAGAAGGCGATCGCAGCAGGGAGTTACAACCATCAATCTACCATTGTGATACACATATCAACACACGTATCAACTCCTTGCTGTGAACTGAGAAATAAACGACCTTTAATTAATGAAGTGGCAGCAGATGAGACGAAGCAGTTCCTGAAGTTGTCCCACAAGATGACAAATAAGCAACGTGGGGTGGGCAGAACCACGTGGGTAATACCGTGGAAACACTGAAACGGAGAAGTTAGTAAATACTCAGTGATAGTGAGAGAACAGACAAAACGTCTTTTAGGTTTCTGGTCTCAATATGTGTCGAACCAAATGAACAAAAAGTATCCAGAGTGCTCAAACGACCACTATCATTTAGTTTGTGGAACAAGTGCTCACTCCCCACTTTCAAAATGCTAAACGAATCTGGCCGCATTCGAAAAATCGCCGCAATACGAATGGACCATCGGCCTATCATTTGTGAATGAAATGCGCAATCATACGGCTGTTACGAGGAAGTTCATTAGAAATTTGTCTATTGTCGATCCTAAAAAGTAGCAGACGTAAAAGAGCACGGCTTTCGCATCCAGAAATACGACACTGGTTGTTCAAAAAGCCTCCATGAAATTTCGCGAAATCCAAAACAATCAACCTAGGCCTACTGGGAAAAATGGTAAATAATCGGGTAGTAATCTGCCCGCTTTTAAGTGAAGACCATTTACCAGTGCATGTATCATAGGTAATATTACTCTGCATTCGGAAGCCCCGCAGTTAGCAACTAACCGGCATTTACCCGAATAGGTGACCCGATCGTATAAACTGGACGTCCAGATGATAATGACTCGCTCTTTCCTGATGCGTACAACTGTGTTTCACTTACCGTAGGCATTGTTAAGTTTTTGCTGAATTTTTTTCGAAAACTAATTTACCCTCTTGTTCGCTTGTTTTGTTGTTCCGATCCCTATTAAGAAGAATCAAATCAGACCGTTGGACCTCTCAAGCATCCTCCAGATAGGGGCCATGTCACGAAGACATCATTCTCGTCTCCCGAGATGGAGTCTAGTTCAGTTCTTCCAGTTTTAAGGGTTGACAACGGACCCGAGCAAAAGAAGCACTGTGTGCTGACACGAATGGCATTCAGGAACGGAATGAATGATGTTCCATTATTTAAGTACCAAACGCCGTAGTGGCGGCGTGTCCCAGCTTGTGTAGGTTAGTCGTCAGGTGAGAAAACCCACAAGTTGCATTACCATCCACTTGTTCGATCAGATTATCGCAGGTTTTGCTGTCTTGATTCGAATGCGAGGTGTTGACACCGTCAACGTCGCCATCGCAGCAGCGCGGTGCGACGGGGCGGGGTGTGGCAACCAATGGACTCTTGCTTGTGAACCGCGTTACAGGGTGCCAAGGTCGCACAGTCGTCAACCTTCACGCTCACGGTAATCGTGTACTTTTGTGACGCACGCCTGAACGCGCTCAGAGCGTTAATCATGGCGAAACTGACCGTGCCGATTGTACTCCACGCTCACTCTCCACTGGGGCCTATTCGGACCAGCGGTTCTTAACATCCGCGAGACAGGTGCGAATTGATTGGCTTTATAGGCTTAGGAAGCCTTCCAACTCCTATAAGAGCAACGTATCAAGTCCTGAGAACATCATCTTCTAAAGGCTTTGTCTCTTGTCATGGGGTTTTTGTGAGACAAAGAAACTAATTTTGCTCCGGGAATCAAGTACATTACTCCTCCACTTATTGCGCCATAAGTGTTCCCAAACGAATACAAATAGACACATAAATTGGCGTGCACAAACAAATACAGTATACTTTTTCATGCCGGCAGTGGACATATCACAAGGTGCATTTATCATCACACTATGGTCATTGCATCATTAAGATTTCATTGGCTACCTGTTCAGTCATTGAGAAAACATCACTGATGCACACTATACACGAGTTGAAAGCGTAGCACGATTCACTCAAAGGCAGAGGAAAGCTCACCAAATGAACTTCAAAAGTGTAGAGGGCTAGGGTGCGACAAAACCTCGACAGCGCAGCCACACAAAATCATTAGTAATACAGGTGAAAAGCAAATATAGAGTGATGTTTTTATGGAGAAGTAGAGAAGGACGAGTAGGAAAACAGAATGGTGAAGCAGAGGCAAAGTTGAGAATCGTATCTAGCACCAGTTAGGGTGGTTGGGTCTAACAAGTCTTCATAAAAAGACAACTTGATCTAAACTGAATCCGTTTACTGTCGCAAATTATGCTGAATTCGCAGTAATAACGGGAAAACAAATTCCAGAAATCAGAATAAGCATGTCGAATATAACGATATTCATTGCTTTTAGGCTTGAAGATGAAGTTGAGTGAGTGTGTAAAACTGGCGAGTATAATTCAGAAGAAATACTCATAGGTTGGATGCACTTATTGCTTGTTGGCCTGTTCGTCATTGAGAGTACTACCAGTTTCCCTTCGAGTAGTGACGAAGCGTTTGCCAAGCCTAGCGAACAGATCAGAAGGAATGATACAGTATTTTGGTATCTTTATGGAAAGTAAATTAAGTGGACTGTACTTTCGCATCGAACTGGCCTTCTGACTAATGTTTATTGTCCAACGTTTTGAATAACCAGACTAAATATATCAGAGCTTCTGTACGAATGAGCAGGAAATACGTGGGTTCGTCGACTCTTCTCAGTGTATTCAAGTGCTTTCATCTTTGCGACCAAAAAATTCAATAATACCAGTACTAACGGTCCAGCGGTGACACCCTTTCGATGCCTAGCTGCCATGCCACCCGAAGGAAGCACAAGGGCCGAGATACTGCCAGGTTGCTCAAGCCTAGACAGGAGTAGTCGAAAAGTAGAGGTTCGGTTCGAATAACGGGCCTTCCGGTCAGTAAGTTCGCGCCTTAACCATTGAGCTGCCAACTGCTTCAGACACAGAAAGAGGATTTGTAAAGCAACAGTCAACAATAAATTGCTATCTGTCAATGCATGAGAAAAAAATTAGGAGTTTTTCCGATCTTGAGGAATAAACTGTAGAGAGCGTGTTTAGAATTCATTTAGCACCAAACAACCATCAGGTTGTGGATGCATTTTGTGTGAGGCGCACTAGGGCCTTGCACAGGAAATCCCTTTTGTAGTTATTGAGAATATGCTGCAGAAGGAATAAAAGACTTCTATGAAATCAATGATAAGCAGGATTTTCAACGTGGATAAAATGCGAAAGTTACAGTGTTTTAGACTAGGATATTTCCTCTCCCAGACGGAAGAGACAAACTTTGGAAATGCGTTCATCATTATTTCTAATGTGTGAAACAGGGCCTTCACGCCCGCTGCATAAGAAAGTCAGTCTCAATACTCAGAATGGCACGTAGCCAGTGCTTTCCAACAAAAAAACAGATATTGAAGGCGCAACGGATCATAAGCGAAGCGGAACAATTGTTTAAATCGATGTCCAACACAAGTTGTTGCGTAAAGCTATGAAAACACTTCACTGAAGCATGGAGCTCTTACTGACTGCATTTGGGTTGGATTAAAAATTAACATGAACAGTACACTCCAGCTATTAGAAAGGGACAGATGTAAAAACAACGATAAACCCGCAATAAGTTAAGTTATCCGATCACAGTTGTTGAGGGTGCGAAGGCTGCTGCATTTGTTGTAGAAGGCGCGGACGAGGAAAAAGGCTAATTGCCACCGATCTAGAACTTAACATCACGACGAGTACAATTATCCTAGCGGTTATTCCAACAAGCTATTTAGTATGGGCCTTAGTGTGCAAATTTCCGTATCACTAGGATAACAGAATAGGCGAGGGTTGTAGGACAGCTGTTCTAGAAAATACGACAGGACGGGTTCGGGGAACAATTATATACTACACATATTCACATCGCTCTGGTTTGTCTTCCTGTCCTGACGCAATCATTCTGGTGAGTCCACTCGAGTCCCCTTCTTAGTAGAACTCATCCCCAGTGTATATCCTCGGTTATGGCAAGGCATTCGGCAGACATCACATTGTTCAAGCGCGGACAAGTTCACCTGTTCGGATACAATAATTCAGGTTCATGCAGTGTGCTCTGGTGGAGTACTCACCTCACATTTCAGATGTCCGGAGTTCAAACCCCGGCACCACCAAGAGTATGCTCTGCTGATGAGTTCTAATAAAAACAGAGAAAATCGTTCAGCCGTGGCACCCTTCCGGTGCCTAGCTGTCATGCCAACGGAAGGAGGCACGAGGGCTGGGATACTGCCAGGTTGTCCAAGCCAAGACAAGAGCAGTCGAGATACTGAGGTTGGGTTCCAACCACGGACCTGCTGGTCCGTAAGCTGGCGCCTTAACCACTGAACTATCTCGAGCGAAACTCGAGTCCAATGCTTCCTTCCTCACCAGAATGGTTGTACAAGGATAGCATGGGGACTGTTCAAAAGCGCGTGATGAGAGCGTGAATTTTACAGATGACTCAACCACCTACAACTAATCATATATTACACAGGTTGACATTTAGATGCCGAGTTTCGTTGATATTTTGGAACTAGATGTAACGTTATTGCCAAAACCTTCGTGAAAACACGTACAAGAACAAACAACGTTTCGACCAGATCACTGGCAAAATACTCAAGCATCCACCCTGAAGTTGTGATGGACAAAGCATGTGTTCCAGTCACTACTGTGACTACATTCATTCGACCAAACTCCAGGCACTAGTTAACTGTTGGGCGTACGGGAACACATTACCAGTCGACATGGTCTGTGTAGCAAACAGCAAAACTGATCGAAGTGGTTCCATCTAGTTATCCCCAGTTTAATCCCTCAGGTAGGCACGGGTTTTCGTGATTTTCTAAGGTTTTATTAAAACTGTATTAGGCAGGGTAGGCTTCCAATGGCAACCGGGTTATTCCTATTCTTGGTTTTATTCGATGGTTCCCTAGGATAATTTTTTCTCGCACGCGAAAAATAGAATTTAGTAAAGATGAAGTTAAAAATTCCGTGCCAGTTTATAGCGGCAAAACACAAACTGGGAAGGCAAGCTGAAGTTATTTCCCCTGGGATATGGATAAGTCCAAGCTACCAAGGAAAGTACTATGTTTGTAGAGTAATGCTCAATATCCAAAATTCTGCATTTTCGTTTTTCAGGTCTACAGGCCAATAGTTAAGGGTCTGATAACACCAAACCACGAGAAAACTCAAAATTTGGTGAAAAAAACGAACATCATTGAATGGTTGAGCATATATGGCATGGGGACTGAGCTGTCGGTTGCTTTGAGGAGTCCTGAAGCCGTATGTAGCGGCCTCGGATGGAGCTGGTGAAAACAGACTTTCAACGGTAAACTTTTTTGCGGCTACGTCCCGTCTTCGAACAGGTGTTTATGATATGGTACCGACTAGCAACAAGCGTTTTCTGGTTGTTAGTTGACCCTTCTGAAATTACTACTATGCCGGCAACACCCGCTGGCTCACAACACCCACGAAAAATCGGCCTGAGAAACCAAGATGATACCCTATGACGTGTGGATGGCCGTACGGCTGTCGTGGCCCGAAACAATTGCATCCACTGTTCGGTGAATCACCCTGCTCCAAAAGTAGCCTAGCATGTGAGTTTGGCAACTTCCACTACACAAGGCCTGTCCGATCGCACGTTGCGCGTTAAGCTATCGCGGTAACACGGATCAACAAGTGGGAACAGCGATCGGCACAGCTCTTGTTTCGCGTCGGTGCGAAAACAGGCCCCTCTGGTCGTACACGGCGCACATTTAGACTTAATGACGAAATCGACAGCTGACACAACTGGCCTGCCAGGATCGGCATGCGGAAAAGTGCTACATTCATACAGGTTCGATTCAGTCTATCGACAAACCAGCCGAAGGGATGTCAGACTCGAACGAGTCACTGTCTGGTGCTTCATCCCCACAGGTCCTGCAAGGTGCGTTGCCCCTTTACTTGTGTTGGGTCAAAGGTGCCACCGCCATAGCAACACTTGTCTAATGCGTTGGATTTCGGATGAAGAGTGGTGGAAGCGGAATCAAATCATTTCAAATCATGTTCGAGGCACAAGGCAAGTCTGTGTTTAAAAATCCAATAATTCAGGTCAAAATAAAGGGGCTATGCTTGTTGCCACAGGTTTGGTAGTCTCTACTCATATATCACCCCTAAATAAAGGAGATACCCCTCACATTCTCAGTAAGTATACTAAGTGAGACACTTCCTAGGCAATCATTGACACCTTCTGCCACTACATCAGTTTGATTCAGTCCTGGGAAGACGCCTTGCGACTGAAGATAGTTATACACTTGTGATTTCTGCTCGTTGGAACATTCGCACAGAACGGGACAAAGGTGAGGACATCCAACGAGGGTTTGGCGAAGAATGATTGCTTTTCGTGGGTGACTATCACATGGACAATGTGAAGCAAAGACAGTCCACTGCAAAGTCCATGTTCAAGTCAAACAGT
>SJOL01006386.1:312530-401480 GCA_004794785.1 Opisthorchis felineus | reverse complement strand
TATATATATAATCTTCATCGCAGTTCACCGAGAGCTTAATAAGCAGACTATTCGCTTTTCTGAAGAACAGACTCCGAAAGGGAATGCAGGAGCGTCCTACTTCCTACAACTAAGCGATGTGTTTCGCCTCGGTTCGGCTGTATTATAATTGACTATGGTTGGTGTCCGAAAGCTCAATTTCATTTGACGTAATAATGATTAGCGATTGCAACACCAACACTTATAGTTTGTTACACAATCTCTTATTTATACTTTGTTATTCTTCAACACACCAAATCACGTACAACCTGGTTGTTGGTTTCGTCACGTCCATGGTGAGTTCGTTTGTTGTGAGAGTGGGAAAAGCTAACAAGTAAATCACCACTATCCCCTTGGAGTATTTTTATCAAAGCGTAAACGCCAACCGGTCTCCGAGTTCGACTGTAAGCCATTGGGTCGGTCGGTTAGCAAACCAACGCGTCAATGGTTTTCCCCAAAAGAGCAGGTGTATAACACAATGTCACATCTCCACGTGGACCAGCAAAAAAGGAGGCGAGTCTGACCAATGCATGGAATTGATTTACGCAGTCAGTGAACGCAACTCACCACATACACCCATCACTATACCTTTAAAAAGATGGGTCAGATATTTAGGCTGGATTGTTCTGCTGACGAAACGACTACGAAGTGGCCAGACTAAATCTACGTATGACAGTAATATATATCCGTCCCATGATTCTTCCAAGCTTTCCGAATGCGGTCAATACATTCCGTCGGACGGCATGAGTTCATTGTTGAAATATTCTGTACAAATTATTAATAACGAGTTAACAACTAGCGTGACATACAGAGAACGAAACAAAACCGATGTGGCAGGTTTCTGGCACCTGAGGAGCATATAAATTGATAAGCGAAATTTCCTTAAAATAAACTGCACGATAAATATGGGCCTGAGAAAAATGGAATATTAAGTAACGCAGACACAAGGCTGATTAGATTATTCGTGGCTCATTGGCGGATCAGCTGACCCATCCAGACTTTCCGTTCGAGCTAAACCTTTATCGAATAACAACCAGTACGGAACAAATGCTGGTGCAGTGTTTTGCGTCGCATCGGTTCGTTTGAACATCTTATCGCTACAGAGAACGGTTGGATGGCTTGATGGGAACTGACATCACAACTGACGCATGCGGCGAAGCGACCGCGAGTTGTCTGTTGCAGAGGTAGGGCGTGCTTTGCAAGTGTGTTACTGCTGCGCGATGATGCTTATATTAACAAACGTGGACCTGTAGGAAATACCTGTCAGGCAATAAAGTCAGAAGATATTAAGTGAAAAATCTTGCATGACAGCCCTAATGCAGCAAAAAATGACGCTCGAGCTCTTCTAGTGTAATTCGAATTGTTACCCTTCTTGAACCGCTCCAAGGCTATGTTGAATGATCGCACGTCTTCTCAAATCTGCGTAGCCCACTGACCTAACATTAAGCTTGACACTTCCAGATGAGTTGAGGGTTCGACAACAGATTTCTCCACATCGCGCGTGGTTATCACTCGCTCTACCGTCCGTATCACAGTTTATTGATACAGACTGGTTCCCTATGTGTTGAACCGAATAGCTCAACAGTGTATAAGTGTACCACAGTGCGCAGTAGGATTGAGTGACATTGCTAACTTTGCAAGATCTGCTGGAAGCGCACTATGAATACGGTATGCTACACAGTGCTTCGGCATAAAAGTACATTATTCTGACGCAAAGTGCAACCAAGCTTGAAAGGCGAGTACACATCGCAGCAATTTGGCGCAGACAACAAGCCCACCGCCCGGAGGGCGGTTGCAGGTCATACACTAGCACTCTAAAGTTAAGGTGTTCGGAACAAAAGCGACTGGATGTAATAAGACGACATCTAAAGCTCATGTCTCCAAACAAGCTATCAAATAGAAGTGTAGTCACCTCGCAAACATGTCACTCTGGGCAGAAAACAAACAAAAGCACGAGAAGCCGCCCTGGTCTTTAGCGTTGAAAAGATGCGTTATTATTGTAAGTGAAGTGAACCATCTACTCAAATCCAACACCAACGGGGATAAGTTATATGGAGTCACATTGAGTTGGTCACTGGATGGGCACGCGCTTCTTTCGTCCAGCTTCGGTGATACACACATATATTCTAAGTGGAGTAAACAAACTGAACGAATGTTACTGTGCGTGTACGCCTCAACCAAAAACTGAACATTATCCAATAACAACGTAGATAGATGAACAGAATCGACCGGGCCCGCATACATGAAAATTTGCTACTTGAGCGGCGGGTTGGTGGCGATAGTGGTGTCGGTGTTTGTGGTGGTGGTGTTGGTGGTAGTCGCAGTACCACTACACCTAGGACATACGCAAGTACGTACGTATGGAGCGAGCAAAAAACAAATTCAAACATGTGACAAGGGCTACAACCAGACAACGACAGCAAACACGTATGCAAGTTGAAACGAGCCCTCTGTTGAACTCTAACCAATGTGAGCATCGACGTCTCCACACTATCACGTGTACACATACGAGGCAGGGGGTGGAGCGGAGAGCACGATTTTTGAATTGACAGGCATGTAGGACGCAACCGTGGATTGGCGGGGCGAACGTGAACCAGGTCATACAGATGTGTTTATGGCAGAAGCTGAAGCTACCTGGGACAGAGCAAGTCTTCCTAACAAGATCCTTATGCGTCCACGTCCGTCGATGTAGTGTGACAAGAGTGGGGTTTGATTGGAACAAAATACAATCACGGAGACACAGTGTACAACTGAAGAAAACGGTTTAACTGGTTACCCTCGCAAACAAGGTCAGTCGGCATATTCGAGACGAAATAAAGTGGGAAATGAACGCCAAAATCACCGAACCACCTCACGGGACCGTTCAGCTGAGATGTCGGAATACTGTACAGTTTTGGTTGACATCTTGACTGACGTTGCCCTATCATCGTTAGAGAACAGTCAAAAAACTTTTGCATCCTTGTGCACTCGGTGTGTCAGGATTAATAATAAATGATGATAATCGCTCAGCTGTAACACTCATTCGGTACCTAGCTGCCATGCCACCCGAAGGAAGCACGAGGGCTGGGATACTGCCAGGTTGCCCAAGCCTAGACAGGGAAAGTTGAGATGCTGAGGTTGGGTGCGAACTACGGACCTTCCGTTCAGTAAATTCGCAATCTATCCACTGAGCCATCTCGCTCTGTCAGGATTACAAGTCTTCAATTAAGCTGCATTCCGTACCGGGCCAGTCCAGTACCTCAACGCCAAAGAGCAGAAGCTTCTGGTGTAAACTGCGGAGTCATCTTGTTGAAATATCCCCTCCTAAACCTGTCTACGCATGGTACAAAACAGAACAACACTAGTTACAATGGAATGGAGTGTGATACACATATTCGAGTCCTGAAAGTCATCCAGTCCGAGAACCTGCTCATTCCGTAGCTAAGAGAATATCTTGATGCAAACCGGTTTCTCGTGATGGCACATGGATAATGCTATCGTTCTAGATCGATGCAGGCGGGTGGCAATGGGTCTAATACAAAATGGGTCCAAAACATTTGCTCCTGTAGTTTAGACATAAGACAATGCAGAGCGTTCTACGAGTTGCTGCGGTGGACGTGCTAAACCATGTATTGCCATCAACAGTGCAGGGGAAATGACCGGTTGCTTATCTTGCTTGGTCAAAATTGTACAGCATCCCATTTCAAATGACGAAACTTCCCATCTCCAGTTGGTAGCTGATCGCGTTTCCGGATGTTTCTAAGTTGTTTGTGATGTCAGTCGAACGTGAATTGAAACTTTATCAGTTCTCGTGGTGTCGCCAACGCCGGCCTAATATCGACTATCCCAGTCAAATGTACGGACATGGAAACAGGTTGCCTGTTAAATTGCGGAGTTCGCACACTTATATCGATCGGACTGACCCAGTACTCAGCAGCTCCATGTAAACGACCTAGCAGATAAAGGCGGTCCTTCCACTTTTGTCGCAGTTGCTTCTGGTCATGTTCTCACGCATTTCCGATTTTTTTAAACACTGGAATGCCCCGAGTCATTTCGACTGTTTTGGTACTTTTCCAACGTATTGAAACGGGATCAACGTTCCCTCTGGTTTGTACGCTGTACGGCCCTGAACCTCTCTAACCCCAGAAATGGCCAGATAGTCAAAATGACTTTTCCATTTTACTTGTATCACAAACCGCCTTAGTGTCCAACGCCAGATGACTCACATCAGACCGACACAGTGGCCTGGATGGATGGGAATACGCGTGCACGTGACAAATCACGTGATTTGATCCCGCGTTGCCAGCAGTAAGCTAGGTCGCTGTGACGTTGGGAGCATCTCGTCAAAGAGTACCTATGTTGCTCAAACTGCAAAAAGGACCCTCATAAGTGATTATCATCGACGGTGTAACCGCAGGCAAGACACAGTAGATTCTATTAAGCCTTACGATTAACAACTTTTTAGAGAACAGAACAAAATCGAGCTTGGAGATTTCAATCAGTTTGTTGGACTGCAGTTTTGTGGTTGTTGCGGCTGTCCGAGAAAGTATAAGAATCTACTCCGCTGCACAAACGATACTTTCGAGCTTTTTTTAATGAATCCCTGCTTCGTGCAATCCAACATCATTACAAAACTGCGAATTTCGCATCTCCAACAGGTGCTGGAAGTTTTTGTTGGACTGAAATAGGCCTGTTGCGCTCATCAATCAGTCAATGGACTTCTCGTAGAGCGAACACTTTGGAATTATGGTGGTGAAAGGCAAGTGTGTGTGTGTAATCACTTTAATCAAATCGACCAGGTAGCAGAAACTGCCGCCTACGGGGATATTCTGTCCAACCTGTCTAGGAAATGCCACATGAAATCTTGCGTTCGTATATTTTCGGAAGTTCTGCTTCCAGAACCTTACGTTTTGCACTGAAGGTCGACTTCTAAAGCAGACAGATGCAGGACGTGGAATCTTTCTAATAAATATTATCGTGTTGAAACGAGCTTCTGATAAGTAGCAACCTGAGATAGCGGTTTTGCGAACGGAACCTACACTGCTATTCACGTCGCACAAAGCTTGTGACCGAAACGATCGATGAATGAGCATGACGCATTTGGGGACAAAATTTTGTTAGTCGAGCAGAATGGAGGTCACTAACAGGGTACATTGGTCACGTAGGTCTTGGAAACTAATCCCAACAATTGAGGAGTGCTCAAGCTAACAATACGCATAGACCATTCTACTAAAAAGTCGGTGGGGTGAGTTTCAACCAGTTTCTGCCTACCAGCTGTTGTCTGGACTCATGGGGTCGTTGACAAAAAATGAACAAGTCTCAATGATGCGTTCATCAAGAGACTTGGGAGCATATGTTTGCTGATAGATCTTCTACTGTGAATGAAGTAAACTCGGGATAGCCTAATGAACACAGGGATAATTGTAGTTAGCAGCTTTAGTAGAACACAAAAGCAGCATTTTGTGAACGTTTCACGTCATGATGGGTCGCCCGAGGCTTTGTTCAGCATTCTTGTCACGCATACAACGGTGATCCCTAAAACCACATCCTTGGGAAGTAATTTGAATAACTTACCACGGAAACTCCTCAAACATAAACTGATCTGAGGTTTTTGCTACAGTTCTCACAGTCAAAAACTATGAAATCTCTATGTACATGGATTTGAGTTGACTTGATCAGCCTTTTGGAGTGACCGCCAGGTTCCTTTTGTGACTGGCAATGTTGTGGAATATAGGTAGCTCGGTAGCTTTTGTGACTATTCTGTAGTAAGCAGCCAGTACTTTGGTGGCGACAATAAACTGGAATTTCGGTGGCTATTTACATTGTCCATCTGACGAACGTGTGTCCACCGCTCTAGGATGACCGCCTTCGAACCACCTCGTCGATGCGCGCTGAAGAGACTTTTTACCGTACGACTGATGTGCAACACTAACTGATGGGAGGCTATTTATTAGTCCCAGAACATAAGTTATATGCCGGATCTTTCATCGTGAACCTGGTACCACTATTCAGTGCACCGAAAGTGGCCTCTCATTTATGGTATTCGCTAATTGTATACAATGTGGTGTTCGAATAGAACGTAGGGTTGAAGGCAACTCGGTGAGTCCCAAGAATATCGAAGGGTTTCTAACAAAACCATGTTCTATCACGAAAACACACTGTGGTATCTTGAATATCGTACACTTGAGGGGGCCCCCTATGCAGCACATTCAGTTGAATATCATAAATGAGAGATTAAACTGGGGGATGAGATGAGTCTCCAGGTAACATCAACTTAATTCGCAGATAAGTGTATTTCGCCAGTTAGGAAACTTCCCTTGCGCGAAAAGGGCCCCGTCAACAGTAAAAAAAAATGCGCAGATTTAGTCCTAGTCAATCAAAGCAGTTGGGTTCTGCTCCAGGTTCACTGTGATCAGTGAACCAACTAATGATTTGACTAAATGGAGAAAAGAAGTGTTCAGACATGTAGACGGAACATAGGTGAGACCTGATCGGAACCTCAAATGAATCATTTAAGTCATCAAGAATGGTTTCTTGCTGGTTGACGAATTACGGGTATCCAGAAACACCTGTACCTTTTTATTGTGATCTACCAGTCTCTACTCTCTACTAGGCACGGAGAGACAACGGCAATGTGCATGAATAACAGCCAGACCGCGGCACTAGCGTGCATACGAAAAGCTCCACAACTAAACGCGTACCGAAATGAGCAAATCTGTACCCTGATCGACAGCACTCATAGAATGAATAAGACTTCAGCCACATTGTCCTCATCCTGACGCTTTTTCCTGGTCAGTCCACATCAACAGCAGGAAGCACAAGTAATGCAACAAAATTTTGGCTTTGTGTACGGTCAATGGAAATCGGCAGATGCTTCAGTATCGGCCGATGCGGCACGACTGACACTTCGGATTGGCCGATTCACGAAACACTCAGACACCCGTTATTTCGGTTTACTATCTATGAGTAGTTTTCGAACTGCTTGTAGTCTTGCATCGCGTCGGAAGAAATCTGGAGGGGAACGAAAATCCGCGACATACTGAAAGTAGGGTGCGTGGTGTGAAACAGTTTGCGAAACACTGCCGTGCATGGTCGAAAAATTCATTGTCAACGACCGTATGGCATGACCCGAAGAAAATCAAAGCCTGTGAACTGACCTTAGAAACTCATGAACGACTAGAGTAAGAGTAAATGATCCTCTTTCTCGAGCACAGGAAATTGGTGTTAAACAAAGTTACAAGCCCTGAAAGTAGTATGTGCACATAACTTTTCTAGAGAACGTTTGGATGCGCTGATGAATTATCTAAATTTTCTGAGTACCGAAAAGTTAGAGATTCTCCTCTGAAATGCAGCAAAATATGACGATAGATTGGTTAGTTTTACTACTACGTCTTGGAAGAGCGCAAAATTTGTCCGAATTGTTTGACGAAGAAGTTCATGCTATTCGCCAGTAACTGATCTTGAAGTTCGAAAATATAAAGTCAAGGTATATGTTAGAGAACGAAACGCAACACCTGTGAGTGGACCCGAGTGGCGGCCTAAACACGCGAATTGTTACGTCTGAATCAATCCGAAATTGTCCGAGCGTCTACAGCATCAAGGGGACAGTTACTAGATCGTTGTTCGAGTCTTTAGGAAAACCAAACACATCGCTCAAAGTTGGACATGTCTGACACGACAATTCTGGTAGTCTTAAAACACATGTCTTAAACACATGTCAGATGCCCGGGATTCCAATCCCAGCCGACCAAAGATGCGCACGGTTAAACAGCTTTAGTGATAGAGCTGCATGTGGAGTGCCTCGTCTCTTTGGCATGGACTCAGTGCTCTATGAGAGGAGCTATGTGAACACATATCATTTATTGGTGTTATTCAGAACAGCTGTTGTGGCGTTCGACAGTATGCATCCTTTAAACAATTTTCCATAAAGAGTGTGTCTGATTTTCTCATCTGAATCCTACTGGAAATAGCGTCAAGAAGGAGCGAAAAGTGCAATGGCGCTGTACTTTCAGTGCACAGTTGTTACGCTACGGGCAGGATACCCAAGGGTTGAAATACAACCAGACAGCTGAGGCATACAGGTGATCAATTTAGACATCAGCATGACGGACGAAATGCAGGAGAACAGGTGCATTTTCACCGCAGTGACCCACTAAGCACTTTAATTGGATAACAGGTTGGATTATGTGGGTCATGAGTAACAAGGCGAAACACACACTCGGTCATACATCTATTGTCCAGAGTGTTCTATATTGAAAAAGCTTCTTCATAGGGAATGGAGATTATCACCTGACATGAGTACTATCCACAAAGCTAATGTAGACTCTTCGGGAAATCACCACCAGTTTGGCTCTATTAAGGATCGTCAGGCGTAGTCCCCGATTTTCCACTGGCCGTATTTCGTACTCCAAGCGAATAGCATCATCATCAACATCAGTGTTCAACGCTGATGCTTCGCTGCCGTACAGTCATGATCTACCTGAGAGCCTTATTGCGAAGAAAAGAATGAAAGTGGACGGAGAGAAGACTTAGTGCTAGCCTACCACAATCATTCTGAGGTGCCTACACCTCCAGACACTCATTCAATCAATCTGGATAGAAAATGACGACAAGAACTTCGTTGACGTCGATAAGCAGCTACAGTTTGCAGCGTTTCCAACCAGGCACGGTGGGGATCACGCGGTCCCTATCCTGGAAGGCCAACCTTTTTCGTAATCTTTTTCACATTCCTCTGCCAGGTCAAAGGTTGGCCACCTCTCTGCTTGTGTCACTCTGAATTGGGCACGCAAAATAGCTCTGTTCGGCATGCGCAATACATGGTCTAACCAAAGCAGCTTCTGGTGCTGGACACTTCCATGGCAGTCACCGAACCAAACATGTGGATTCAAACACTTATTTGGAAATTCCGGACGGCTTTAACGTGAAATTCAGTGATTTAGTGTACAGTAATCTAGAACCGAATGTATTACTCAAAGGACACCACATGCTACAGTTGGGCTGACAATCCAGATATCGAACAATACCAGGAAGCAGATATTCGACTGAGTTTTACTGGCTCTTGTTACCATATTAATTTGCAAGTGTCGAAATTCGAATGAAGACCATCCAATATCCAGAGATGTTGTGGGTTTCCCGTAAATGTTCGCTGCAGTTAATTTTTTTAATGCAGTGGTGAACTACATGGAGGGTTCGGGAACATAGCCATGGTAACCAACTTTTGTCTTGACCTAGAAGAGTCTGTTGAGTTATGCCCAGGCAACTCAACCGATTCGAAGTGATGTTGGAACGTTGACGACTATCACGACTGTGGGAAAATCTGAAAATGTTTCCTAGGTCGTTCAGACTCCAACGTTTTAATCGTTCCAACCATAAGCCCACGTAAACAAGGGAACTGCTAAAATAGAACATTATTGTAATATGACGCACGAACTGTCAATGTGTCGAAATATTGGTAGCTCGGGTGTGTTTACTGGCGGTTGATCAGATGGTCGTTGATCTGTTCGCCGAGCTTGCAAACATTTCGTCCCCAGTCGAGGAGACACTGTCAATGCGCGACCCACTCAACTGCGCACTGACAATGTCTCCTCGACTGGTGACGAAACTTTTGCAAATCAACCGCCAAGCTCGGCGAACAGATCAAAGGCCATCTGATCAACCACCAGCGAACGCACGAACTATCTTTAGAACTAGCCCGTTTTTCCGTCAAATTCGTCAGAAGGATGAGTAGATTCATTACTGCTTTGGACTGATTTAGAAGTTGAGCTCAAATAAATCGACTTATCACGAAGAGTCTGCCAAGGGAATGTGGGATTCTAATGGACTCCCATCCTAGGAGAGTGGAAAAAACAACTGGTAAAAAACGTAAAGATTCTGCTTTGTTAGCAGTGAAAGGAATCCGTCGAGCTGATTTCGCGTGAGTATGATGATAGCATTTCGGCCATTCGTGTATGGTCACAGAACACAGCTCGTAAAAAACAAGAGCACATGCATAAACCCTCCACACCAGTAGACCCAGTGTTTTTGAGCAAACTTAAATTCGAACTATGAACCGGCCAGTCTATGGTTTTTACGCTACAAGATAGTAGGCATAATCTGGTGAGGAGTGTACTTAGCACTGCGTTTCATGTCGAAGGACCATAGGTCTCTTGGAATCGAAGCGTGAAACCGATGTCTGTTTCCCTTCCAGAGTTCTCGGCTGAGTTTTCCCCATCTGCGAACGCCGCATCCCAAACCATATAACGAGAGCACTACTGCAAATTCCGATCTTCTTTTCGTTAGTCATGCCAGTTTGTCAGGGTGATTCAAATTTAACCAACGATGAAACCGTTCCATTTGTAGTTTGCTCCTCCCGATCCCTCTCTCCCGGATAAACTGACCATTGTAAATCGATTCAGATCAGACGGATTCACCGTACCGAATTTGATCATCCTGCACACTAGAGTGCATAAGAAACAGAAACAAAAGTATATTTCGATGATAACTACTGCATCTGAAGGATCCATAATGCTGTTTGTACGCCTTTCTAGGTCAATGAACTGAACGTCGCAGTAGTCCCACTAGCAAGACATCCACTGAAGGAGTCCTACAGAGAGACAGCACCTTACAGTCCAGCAGCAAACATGCAGCCCGTGATTATTGTGCAAGAAAAGTCGTCTGGAACACAACCAACAACTACAATGTTGTCCATAAAATGAGCTAGGGTTGGACACATGAACGCATTCGAGGGCTGCAATCAACAAACAACCAGTGCATCCCTTATTCTCAACTCAGCTGGAACAGAACATGTCAGAATGAAAATTGAAAACGCAGTTTAGTCGTCAGGGCAGCACTGAAGTCTCTTGGTTTCGTCCTGAAACAGTCGCTTCGGCAGGCTAGCACTGGTTTGCCGTGAAAGGCACGGGACATGATGAAGATATACCGTTCAGTCGCTGAGTTTTGGACTCAACGCTTTGTGGCGTTGATGTCTGGTCCAGGGTTTGGTATGCGCCTGGACTCAACTCAAGGCACACAGCTTGGTCCCCACGACCACGTTTGCACACGCCTTTGGTGGCGCGAAAGTCACGAGTGCCGGTCTAATGCACACACACTCCACCTGACCGAACAAGTCAAAGCGTGCGTCACCAGGCGAGGGTGGGGCACAGTTCTGTTTTCGCACGTGACGCCTGTGCTGAGCAGACAATTTGCGACCTTGGAATCAAACTGACGGCTGAGCTATCATAGGCCCGCACATCACGTGCTGGACGGTGTAGCTTGGACTCTGATTGGGTAATCAGACAGCAAGTACCTGAGGACCGAAACCCACCGTTGAGCCGACTGAGCTCAGGAGTCCATCATTCGACCGTTCATACTCCGAAGTCCAAAAAGTTGGTCAAAGTGTTGGTAGGTTTTTCTCTGGTTTGCGGGTGATGTCACCTTTCAGCGATGCAAGTTGTACAGTTCAACACCACGAACCTTCGTGCGCGGACGACCAGCGCTGCTGGAATCATCGCTTGGACTCTGCCACTCATAGTTGCACTCACTCACTTCATTTACCATCATCTGAGCTTTCAACCGACCTTAATTCTCTTCTGTACGTTCACTTTTTGGCCTCCGAAACCCCAACCAAGTGCTTCCAAAAATTAGCTCCAAAAAGCATACTAAACGTCCATCCTTTTGTGTCGAGTGTGTACAACCCTACTACAGTCAACAAGAACTGTACTACACTTGCAATCAGTACTGCTGTTGTCCTGTCGCACAACTATGAGGAGTATGGCTAGGCCGTTATCTGACGGTGTACTTTACGTCACCTCTTTAGTGATTGCTACAGTGTTGTTGAGCAAAACAGCAGCTACGTTCAATTAATGGTCCCTGAGACGCACCGAAGCAGCGCCGATTGTACACTTCAGTCGATTCTTCCGGCCCAGTTTCCTCTGTGCTCTGTCGTGACAACTATATGCACTTTTTCAATGTCAAGAAGTCAGGTTAGTGGCGTGAGAAGCGAAAAATGTGCCCAGTACTAGTGCTGAGCGTGACTGCCGTATGACCGGTCCAATATGATGTATGGAGACCCTGGCTGGGACCCCCAGTGAACTCAGTCCGTGAACCTCAACTGCCCTGATTAGACGTAGATCATCTCGAACTTTGTCTTCCCTAGGCCCTCAGCTCCTAGTTCGTCTTTCCTGATTATCCGCTAAGCAAGTAATCATCGCACTACCGTCTATCCAGTTATGTACAGAACTTTCGGGGGACGATTTCTTATGAATTCAAGCGTCGCTGCCCCGAATTACCATGCCTTTAGCCGACACAATCTGGTAGCCAATCTGTTGAACTGGATATTTGAAGAGCTTGTAACTGCCTGTGTCTGCACGGTGCCATCAACGGGGACGACGTCGTGCCCACTGGCTCCGTGCAGCAGAGTCCACCACAGTTTCTGCCTGAGTTAAGTTCGTGTGGTTAATCAGTTTTTGTGCCATATACTGCTGATACCTGGATTTTGATTTGTGAGCAAAAGATGAGAAAGCGTACAACAATCTAGGTCCGGATTGTGAGTTACAGCAAACATGGGCCCTACCTCAGTAAGCCTGAATGATCGTAGTTTAGAAGCACACGTTGTCTGACGTCTGGCAGCAGGTCTTCAGCGAAGGTCACACAGGATGCACATTCAGATAATGCTTCAAATCTTCACACGAAAATTCCACTTACTTCCAGGACGACGTATGTGAAATTTTGACGGATTTACGAAGTTATGAAAAATGCAGGCGTAACAGACGACCTACCCCTTTAGTTCATTAGCCACCGCTTGATTACGAAAATAGTTCCAACGTGATCTTTCAGTGCTTGAAGGCAGTGTGGTATGTACGATGTGTAGATTCCTCCTTATACCTGGCCCAATATCAAACCTACATTGTTTAGCAGTATCTAAAGGCTATTTCCTCATCTGGATTTAGCGCTACTTGCAGGATCCTATTGTTGTACGCCAGTCTTTGGTTCGTAAGGATGCTACGTCCATCACACCGATGCCAGCAAACTCATGCTGAGATGGGTTTCTTTCGATGCTGTTGAAAGCTGCGGACATTTCGCCCTTGACTTCCAGCTTCTCTTAGATTACCGGTGTACCACTGTCAGCGACAAGCATACAAAGGCATTCCCAATGATGACAAATTCCAGTTCATTTTACCTTCCACTATTTCGGATTCGATGGAGTCACTTCTTGTGGATCACTTCACAAGCTGACATTGATAGTCCGGCTTCAGTATCGGAGGATGTGGTGACCCCATCTACCTAACGACACTGTTAAGTGTCTGGAAAACTTAAGCACCGAATTCCGGACCAGGCCATACCCCGATCACGACAACCAAATAGCTACCGTGTCGCATAATTAGGAAAAAGTTAAACTGGCGATTATAAGGATACGGTAGACTCGCGACTGGTAAGGCATCGCTACGCCGCGTGAATGACAATTATCACAGGGTGTTACACCTGCAATGCATTGACATGGGTTTGAATCTAGGTAAAGTGAGGAGATTTCAGCGGATCTACGGACAACCCACCACCGGTCTCGTCCTGTTTTGATTCACCAAATACAACGGTCACCGGAATTTGAGAAAAACCAAGTAAAGTCTACTAAATCACTCAGATTTAGCGCAACTTTACAACCGTTACTTCTCTCTTATGCCATTTTAAACTTTTCCCTGCACGGGTTCTGCTCGTGTTTCTGTTTCCAAGCAATACGTATTCGGCCACAAGGAACAGATAGAGTACCGTAACATTCACGTTTGTTGATCAATTTCAGCGTAGTAACACCACAACCTGCTACCAAAGGGTCAAAGGTCCCAGATATTCAAGTAGCATAAAAAAGAAAACTGATTCTGTGATGCTTGTGATAGGAAACTGATGGGACCGAACGACGGCGGTTGAGACGACAGTTCCAGAGCGGTTTTGTTGTGTCTACGCGGTTCACTCTAAACTCAATGGATTCCCGAAGCTATAAACGCAGGACATCCACTAAAAGAGTCAACAGAGGTTACACCAAGCACGCCAACGCTGCGACTTTGAAACGCGATTTTTTCTCTGAACACCACGTTTCAAACACAAGTGAAACAGAAACCACATACTAAACTCTCAAATTTCCGCCGCAAAAAAACGGTTCACGTTTCTGAGATTGTGAAACCGACATTTTGGGAAGAATACCAAGAACTCGCGATAAGAGTGTAACGCAATGGTATAATCCTGTTTACTTCACCCCCCCCCCCACAAATGTACTTAAGGGAATCAATCTAAGCAAACACAACTTGTAAAAAGGGTTTCAAAGGCGATCCAATGAACAGACAGAATTCAAACACGTGGTATAAAGGATATAGAGAATGGGGCCACAGAGGGTGTGGCGCTCCAGGTGGAGACGGAACAGAGGCATCAAGTGCGTACGTTCATCAATCATCCGCACACAGACCTAGTTCTAAGAAAGGAGCTATGGAGTCAGCACGGAGGAAGCACAGATCAAGCGCATAACTTGGTAACTTTTTAAGACCCTTAGATAGACTCGGCCAGCAGTATGAAATTATAGCCACAGGCAAATTTCTGTAGCTAGCTCGAAAACGATTTTGCGAGTCCTGTGGTTTGTCTTGGACCGGTTGCTCGAACGTTTCAATCCTGAATATTACATACTCTCGGTCTGTAATGCGTTGATGCGACAAGCTCTAAGTTCGTTAGAAATTCTCGGGTCATTGATTAGCGGTATTTGAATAGGCACGCCCAAGCTGAATGGTCTTGTTGACCCTGTCCACAGAAATGCATTCGGCTGAGCCTAAGAGTATCTGGTTGTCGTTTTCCCATTGACCAGTGTTATTCGTTTTTCCTGCCGCATGCTTCGTTAGATGTGCCAAATATCGAAGCTAAATTAGTCGGGGTGTCTCAAATCCGCTGTGTCATATTTATTACGCAGAAGGTTGTTTTGGTTTAGACGGATCGAGTGCGCTTGACCGGAGCATCTCACAGTTTGAGGTCTGCGCATCTAGACTTCCATTATGGCATTCAGTAATCGCCCGTGTGGGGAAAACATCCCATTGGTTCTAGAGTGCTTCCTCTGGGGAAATATCGCCGATAACAACCTTAGTGCACGCTCTCCGTACCGCGGTAATGAAAGCTCATTTGTACCAGGTTTTTTAACAGCTTTTGTAAGAGCGCGATAGAATTTCCCATCTTGTCTGGAGTGAATGCTCCGGATTTTCAAAAGCCCTGAAAACCCGCGACTCAGATACTACCCACAACATGGTTAATCCGTTTGATATTTGTCAGCCTCCGTCATCACGGAGGAAGAATTGGCTTCCTCACCCAGTATGACTTCCGTGAGAACCGCTGAGCACGATAAATGAGCACGAGTACGTACCCCTGCTCAACAAAGAAAACAATGACGAGTGATAGGGAACTCGGCTGTGATATCTTCAATCGGTATTTTAATTGCGAACTGTTCCGACAAATGATGTTTTGTGCGTGTCCAAGGCTAAATCAGGTCTTATCAGTAATAGTTCACCAATATGGCGGGTTAGTGTAGCCGCCTTCCTGAAGACAAACACTGTGGAGCAACAAAAAACCAAGCAATATGAAGTAATCGCATACGGCAATCCAATTGTGGTGTCTCCTGTTGAGGAGCAAATCGGCCAGTTGAGTAGCGAACGTTTGGCTCCTCCAGTTCTGTGAGGTCTGTTTCCCTGAAGGTGAACAGTAGTAGAATCACCTGCCTCCAAAATGGACACCTCGACGGGAGTGTTTCCCCTTGGGAGCTTCTCCGGGAATAAGCTATTATGCTACAGTTTAAGACAGATTTTCGTCCTTTGGTCTTGAACTTGTGCGGCCACTTGATTTGAGCTTTTCGAATACCGGGGATTCAACAAGTCTAACGTCACAAATCGAAATGGTCACCATGAAGCTCAATGTCCGCAGTACCTTTATAATCAACATCGTGCTCGCCTGAACTGAAAAGAACTTATTCAGAATTTTCAACACAAACGACCTGAAGCTGCCGACATTTGTACTGGCTCATGTCTCGAACATCCGAAAAGCCATACCATTGTGGGTTAGGCAAGTTTTACTGTGTTGGTCAAACTTACAGTTGCGCTGATCGCCAATTGAGAACTTGTCTCAGATATTTCATGTGCAGAAGACTATAACCGTAGTTCACGCCGTCCCTCCGAAGTAGCTTATAGCGTACGGTAGATAGGGTACAGTTCAGATGAGAACCACACTACTACACACGCACATCACGTCAATCACTTGTGTCAATCTGTCAGAGCTGTTACAACTCGTTACGTGAAGCAAGCCTACCCCGGTTGGAAGCACTACAGTTCATCATAACAAAAAAAAACATCAAATGAACGAACGCCGAATACAAGAGGAATATTGATGGCTTGTCATTAGTTCCACAGCAGGCATGGAATATTGAAAAAGGAACATCCGGACAAAGGTACACTGACAGCCCGAACCAGAATCTCCGTGTTCATCCAGTAACACAGAATATGCTTATTTTTGGTGTTGAAAGCACACGAGAAAACACATTCGGAAGATTCCAGAGTGTCTTACCGATGAAGCTTTCTCATCGTGGGAAAATGATTGCTGAGAAGCGCATTGCACACTTTGTACACTCGGGCAGAGGAGTCCCATTTGTTCAACGGACAACTTATCATGGTAACGTATTTATAAATAACAGCGAATGCAATATTATAGACGTAACACACCACTCATAAGGTTGCTGAAAACTTTTCGACAGCCCACAACGGGCCTCGCTTTTCTCGGGGCTCATCAGAACCCCCCGAAACGAGAGATTCAGCTGGGATTCAGTTGAGTCTCTTGTGAGAACAAATTGATGTGCAAATGAGTGTTCTTCGCTAATTTCGTGCAATTTTGATTAAAGGAGAACATAAGGTTGAGCGAAACTCGGGGACTGTGCCTACATGGTGAGTTCCTAGAGTGGCAAAGCCAGTCGTGGACTGTTGCAGAGTTCCCAGCAACCTCATGAGTAGTGTGCTACGTCTATACAATGTATTGCGATACTGGCGTATTGTACTAACTGAAACATGAGACAGCCCGGTGCAGCGCATTCAGTTGCAGAAGAACATCACAAACGAGAGATTCAGTTGGAATTCAGTTGAGTTTTCCGCGAAAACCAAATAGGTACACAAATGAGTGTGCTTCGCGAATGCAATATTACTTCTAACGGCTTCGGTATTAACGAAGTTGACGTATGGTGCTTCATTCTGTCCCTTGGCTACTTTTAACCGCGAATTGCTGAAAATGCGAAGTTCAAGAACAGTCTTAGGGGTGGCTTCTCGTTCAGATTACACATATGTGTAAGCCGACCTTACAAGATTCACCAAACTGTCCTCTATTCTAGTTGAACCGTTAAGTGTTACAACGAACGATGCTGTGTTCACATCCACGAATGAACTTTCAGATATCAAGTGAATGCAAGTCAAGTGAAGCCACTTGATGTGGTAGAATGGCATATCAACCGTCCTGATGGCGTAAATCGTTTAACGTGATAGCCCACCGTTAAATCTGGATAGATAGTACAGGATATCGCTGTCGTGGTATCATCCCTCAGGTTTCAGCGGATCTGACAGGAGATAAAGCCCACGCCCTAACGTTTGTCTCCCTGAGAATTGTTTCCTGTCATGTGTTCGCTCGAGGAGAAGAGTACCGTACATGAAACATCGGTTTCACTGTCAAGAAGGATACGCGAGTGGTGATACGGAGGAATGAGAGCACGAAAGTCGGTACAAAATTTCTTACTACTGGCGTGAGAGTGAAAATTTCAACACTAACTCTTAGTGACAACCTCCAATAAATGAATCTTTAGGTAGCAAACCAGTGTCTTTTTGGAAGCACATTATTGATCGAAACTTGTGGATAATGGCTTTGTGGACGAGATCCACTCTCAGGGGTTGCAGGTTCTGAGTAAAAAAGGCAACACGACGCCACCCTGTAAATGGGTCGACCGTCAAGGGGGTTCAAAAACAGTCGGATGTACTACGAATGCAACTATTTTTGTACCTTAGGTTCAGGTGTATTCAAGAGTACTGGAGCTTAGGTTGCGTGCTACCTTTTGGACGCTGACACACTACCCCGCTTGGACGTTCTATCAAAACTGGTGGACTGTTCAAACCACAGCCCACATTTCGTTAAACAAAACTACACGGATAATAACAGTTTCTGGCGAAGATCCGTGCGCTCTCTTCTGTTCACTACATTTCGACTCTAGCTGTCTACAAATCATCTGGGCAATGGTACTATGACTCAGAAGCAACAGAGTACCACCGAAGTCTCATTTGCACGAAGAGGTGAAATGTGATCAGCTGAGTGCTTTCCAGCGCTAACGAACCGAGCGATATAGTGTTGAGATAGTGCAGACGCAACGAAGCTCCTGAGCCACCATGTCTCGTGGAGCCTCATTAGGCTCGCTGAACTGACTATTCGGGTTGGAAATATGGCTCGTCGTATAGACCAGAACATATGCATTTTCTTCCTTGTCGCGAAGAAACTGGACCCTACCGCGGTGCGACGGTTTGTGTGCTTCCATAACCTATTGAGATATAGTGGAGTGTGTACGTTTGACACTAACAAAACCTCTCATACAAGGTTGGTAAATGGGTAGGGGCCTGACAAACACGGTCTCCTGGCAATCCAAATCGACGACTTGCTTCTTAAAAATTTAGGCTGCTCTGACGGCCTTACACCAACCACCGATGCCTTGCGGTTCGACTTTTGAGTCACAGACCTCGGTTGAGGGTCCATAGCATCCTCTTGTCTATGCCTTGGCATTCTGGTACTATATGCGCCTCCGTGAAATCACGAATTGCACAGTTGCAAGTAATTTTGGGCCACATCAGCCATCAGCCGGGATGCCTCACATCTTGCGTACAGCACGGTCGGTAAGCGGAAGCAGGCCACCGCTAACAACTCCCTTCTTCCTCTTTCACATAATCACTCTTCTCTCCTCCTCACCCCGTTTTTGGTGACATCTCCGTGGGCCCATTCCTAAGGACTGACAGATCCATTTACCTCCGATTGGAATACCTACAGCTGACTCGGCCGCCTCGGTCACAAACACTTCGAAATCACTCTTCAAACCCCGTCGCTCAGTCCATCTGGCAGCCTATAACGTTTCCACTCTGAAACAAGCTGGACAACAAACTGCTCTTGCATGTACGCTGGACTCGCTTTCAATTGATATATGCTATCTGTCTGAAACGAGTATTCATGACCCAAGTACGGTTGTTGAACTGACCTCCCATTCGGTTTCCGCTCGCTTCTGGTTGCGAACCTCTGGTAATCCGGAAGCCACTGTTGGTGGTTCTGCTGGGGTTGGTATTGTTCTAAGCCACCGAGGTAAACGCCCTCCGCTTGAATGGTTTTCCGTTGATAGTCACCATTGTGCGGTTTGTTCGGCAACGTCTGTAAGAGTATTCCGTAAACGGGCCGATGATCGTTGCCTGTTCATTGTATTTGCTTACGCGCCAATAGACTGCAGCTCTGATATGCTCAAAGACGGTTTTTAGGATGCTTTGTGCGCACTGTTGCTGCGGGTTGAGCTCAGACATTGTCTTGGTTGCCGGAGGTATGAATACTAAGTAGTTGGACTTACCGTTGCTGAGGCTCAATTGGGTGGTTTTCTTGGGTCGAAATCGAGATTCACGGACAACGGCGGACCTTCTGCCATTGTGTGCTGACCACAGACTGTTTATGTGCGGTACAAACTTCCGGAAAAACCGGAGCCATGTGGCCACATGGCGCCTCTAGCATGCAAACCAACCCTCAGCACAGATAGACGGGATCGCAACGAGCTATACGTGGTGTGAGTCAATTACTGACCGTCGCTCCTTCTGGGACACCTATGTGGATTCGGATAAGACGCTTTCTCGTTTATGCTTCTCGTTACGTCTTTCAAAGGAGCACAAGATGCACATACCTCGCCTGGCTATTGAGAAGTTCTCGCATTCTCGCAAGCCTATCAAAACCACTTACTGGGGTCCCTTTCGGACAACACGTTTTCTGATGTTGACTCTTACTAGGAGGTACTCTTCGCAAACCTGCAACATGCTGGGAGCTCTGTCGGTGGAACGGCGCAAGCAACTACATCCAAGCATTGGGTCTCAAACAACACTCTAAAATCCCTCGAAGCTCGAACACGTATTCCTCCTGGTCGACAGTGCACTGGAATGCGACCAACTGTCAGACATCAGGTGAACAAAACGAATCTGCGCGGACCTAGAAGCTTGGTCCAGAAAAAAGTGTATGCCCCAGAACTTTGTGAATATTACACGAATATACTTGTGGGCAGGTGAGAGTGTATGGGGATCTCTTCAAAAGCTTTCCCGCAAGCGATGGTGTCCGACAGGGATGTCCACTCATTCCATTTTGGTTTACGTTCGTCAACGATGAAGTAATGTAGGTATCATGGTTGTAGTAAGTAAGTAATGAAGTAATGAGGCGTGCACTGGAAGGTTTCCAAAACACCGGCGTGCAGATAGCCCCGAGCGGGTACTTTTTCGACCTGGAATACGCAGACGACATTGTCCTCCTCATTTTTCAAAGTGGGAAGCGCAAGCAATGCTAGGAAATCAGACGGCCATCCAGTCTTTCGGATGTAGTCTTTGGACATGCCTCTCAGAATTCGAGGAGTGACAATGAAAGCTGTGGAACATTATACGTATTTCGGGAGTTACATTAGCTCTGATGGTAGTATGCAGACGAAGTCAACGCACGAATAGCAACGGCCAGAACTGATTTGCCAATTTACGCCACTTGTTGCATCAAAAAGGCATGCCACTGGACCTCAAAAGACGTCTTTAACAGATTACAGTGCGGCCTGCGTTGCTGCACGGCTGTGAGACTAGGCCATTTCAAGAGGAGGGGATCTGAGACATCTTCAGGTCTTTGACGACAGACGTCCAAGAACTATGGTTGGAATGGGCTAGAATCAGCGAATTCGGAATGGGATGAGCAGGAAACGGGTCTTTTGTGAATCAGACGGTACTTCAATCAAAGAATGCATCCATCACTGCATACTAAAGTGACTGGATCCTGTGTTACGCATGCTGAGCGCTATTCTCCGTGCCTAATTCGGAGTGCCGGAAACCTAGAGGAGTTCGACATGGTAGAAGGGAATGATGTTACGAAGTTTTGGCGCTGTTAGTGCTGTTCGTCTTCCAGGATGAGGTCCACGTCACCCTCCAATTGCTTGGCTGGTGACACTGAATGATAAGGCGGCTAACCCATATCAGTGGCGTTCATTTCGTCAGTTTCTAGCCAGATGGTCCGACTGAGCAGGAGGAGTAGACATCTCGGATGTTTGTGGTAGGCTGGTCCTAGGTCCCCTTCATGCCACTGTGTTTCTTCCTTTCGTCATAAGGCTTTATTAAAATGAATTGACATGGTGGTACGGCAGTGAAGCACCATTGTTCTCATCTGGTGTTGTTGTTACCGATGACGCTCCCTCCCGGTAGGGATCGAGTAATGACGAAACACACGAGTGGTCGCACAGTCCTGATGTCTCCACGACTAATGGCCTGGCACTGCGATATTCATGCACAGTCAAACGGTCGGAGACCTTCTCTGTAACAGTTGTCTTCAATACGAACGTATGGATGTGCACGACTACTGCAGTGCTAGGTTATTCTTCCCTCCATTAAACGACCACCTGTATATTACGGCCTAGTTTGTTTGGTCTTTCTGAGGCCACAGTGCCGAGAGACAGAACGTATTGTAAACCAGGACTAGCGGTGATGCTTACGGACAGGTTTCGTCAGTATTCGCGGAGGCAAAACACGAGTCATACGGATGACTCGTCGAATGGAGGTTTCAAATACAGCACTCCTTTCCTCAAGGAACCTCAAAACACACCACAGAGACAAACGTTGGGGTGAGTCTCCTCTCGTGGCGATCCCGCTACAGGTGTCACAAATTAGCAAGCACAATCCGAGCTATAGAGATTCGTGCATTTACCTCAACTGTCACGCCACAACTGGAAGTGATACAACATCCAAGATACGTGAAACGCTCCACAAACTCGAGTGCCTCCCCTTGGATTGTAACTGGCGGTTTCAGTGACTGCAAGTCAATAAGCATGATCATACACGTTGTGGGTTCAAAGCGCATACCAAAACACCTGCGCCTTTTTGTCCTCTTCGACGACGAAAATGATGTCACCTACACATTTCAGATCGACAAGGTTTTCGTCAGAAGCTACCTGAACACCAAGGTCTTGAAAACGTTTTAGTGTTCGCCCCATTATCTCGTCGACCACGAAATTAGATAGGAATGGAGAGATTTGGCACCCCTGACGGATCTGTGTACGGAAGCTTTTGTCGAGTTCTCTGTATACTCTGACGCATACGGAATTCAGAGAACTTATTCACAAAGTTCAGAGCATTCCTTGCCAAGAGTGCGCTGAGTAGAAAAATTTAAATGCACTCTGGAAGTCCAGGATTAGCTCGCTTATACGTATTGCGTTGTTCTAGAACTTGATGGAGTGTGAAGATTCGGTCAAAGCATCTCCTACAAGGCCGATATCCCGCTTGTTGCATTCGAGTCAGCGCTTCACAGGCCACCATAAGGTGACGAAGAAGTGACGTCAAGAGTCTCGTTACGACTGGTGAGAAGGAGCGATACATTCCTCTGTCATACTAGGTCATGAGTCAGCACGTGTTTGCATTACGTAGAAAAGAAGAAAATCGAGCACACAACAACAAAACACTACTTACCGTTTTGCGTACAAATCCCCATTAACCGAATGATATGGGGATGAGCATTCAGGAACACCAAAATTTGGATCTCCCGAAACAGACTGACCAAATCTTCGACATTGTAGGCAGCTAGAAAAAAACACATTCAGTCAGCGGTCAGTATATGGTGAATAGATGGATTGAAGTGCTCCAGGTACATACGCTAGAAGATAACGGCAGAAACGAGGAATTCAGTTGAGTCCCACGGTAGCACCGTCTTCATTATTAGATGAGTGTATGACTCCATAAAAATTACACTGTGAAGTGAGTTGCTTAAAGCATGCGTTAGCAGTGCTTCAGACTAGATAGCCTGGCAGATAGAAACATGGAGTAGCATTTTGCCGACCTGAGGTCCATTTCCCAATGAGCACATCCGAACTGGTCACCGTCTTGATGATCGGCACGCTAGTTTTGTCAGCTATAGATTTTAAGTGAAAATCGGATAAAGATGCGTAGGTCATAAAAGTTGGTATGGGTCGTGCCGGGTATCCAATAGAACTGCAACTGCCAGTATACAGCAACCCCATCAAGGCCTCCCCACTGTGTGGGTCAGAAAATGTTGTTCACGTTGTACCATATATTTCATGTCACCCTTCTACCGCCCGGCTAGTTGCGCTGCCCAACCCACACGAGTGGCGTTGACGTTACCAGCTTCTCTGCGTAGTGCGAATCAGTCAGGTTCAGGTACCTTAAATGCTTATGGTAGGTTTGTACCAGATCCCTTCCGTACAGATTCTCCTACTTTCGCCTTCTGGATTTCGAAAATAAACTTGCTGGCGTTGCACAGTATTGAAGCATGAATGTAGATATGAGTAGGTTAGGATGGTGATCACGACAAGGTATCAGAGATGAAACGGGTCTACAGCTTTTCAAGACTGCAAAGATCAGAGACCCGAGTGACCAGGAAAATAGGAGAAACTAAATTTAATACTTAAGCGAGTAAAAAGACCGCATGTTCAATTGGTATCTGTCGCACTCGCGCTTGAAAAGTCCCCACATAATTGACATATGTCATTCAAGTGGATTTCGAACGGTCATTGTCATGCCAAGTGGAATTAGGAAAAAAGTGAAATTCGAGTCGGTTATGATTCTTCTGATGGAAACTAACTAGAGTAGGCGCGTCGGGACAGGAGTACTGCTCAAACGAGAGCAGTGTGGATACAATTTCCATGGTGAGAGATGAGAAACACCCATCTAAGAGGCACAGAGGAATTAAAAGTTTTGACCACTTCCAAATTCTGTGCATTAGAACTGCAGCAGTCCTTCATTCCGGTAAACCCCGCAAGAAACGCATCCAAGGCGAAAATTTGCGACTTAATTTTATTCCTAATTAAAATCCGCCATTGTAGTATGGTTCCTTGGTTGGTGAGAATGAACAATTTAAATCCACTCTGTGAAATCGACCTTGTTTCGTCCGTTAACTAACCAGAACAAGTCGAGAACTGACAAATGATCTGCAGTTTGTGGTTGAGAGCACCTGATATCCTGTTTTGATCTGTGCTCGACTCAGGATGGTTTCACGGATGGGTTCGCTACGGAACTGTTGTTCCGCATCCGGAAAGACCAAAGTCGTACGTCTTAACGAAGCGGGACACAATAGTCGGAAGATTTCGGATTTTGGGTAGCGTGAAGTGTGGCGTATAGTCAAGAGACAATGACATTAAATTAAGGATCAAATGCCAAAAGAATGAAGAAAACTGGAAAAGAAGAGGCTTCTCCGGAACTAGAGGAGCAGACATTCCAGCAGTTCGCCTCATTTGTAGATGCATCCAGAAAAATCATACAGGATAAACATTTTTTTTCGAAATACTGATAAATGATTCATTTAATCTCCGTTTCAGTCTTCTTAATTTGTACATAAGTTTATAGAGGCTAGAACACAAAGTTTTCCTAACCTTGTTTGGTTCTGTCGTCGTCCCAACGTCCATTTAAGTAGTACCTCGAAGGAAGAAAAAGTTTGGATACGCCAGGATGGTGTTTCTCATTGGAGTGGGGAGAATATTTTATTAGGGGGCCGTTGAGTTAAACAAGTCTCTACCGAGGATGGACATTGGTACAGACGGATCCCGCAAAAAAAGTAAATCTGTGAGCGGTTACACAAAACATTCAGGAGTTTTATCACTCTAAATTTCTGTACACAGGCTCCAGAACTAAGGTTGTACACAACTTACCACGGACTGTTTTGACTGCAACATGTGTTGTTGAAGAGTCCGAAATACCCTGTTCGACATGCGAATGTCGTGGCAGCGGACCGTGGACGGTTGCTTGATAAACCGAGCTGAAGTTACCCTCGGCTATTAGCTGTTCAATCAGGATACAAGAAGCATCAATCTCCCACGTCGCACAATGAGAGAATGATGCTGATAGGCGGGAAATTGCAGATACTGTCGGTTTCTTAAAAATCCGCCTTCGATGCCTGTACCGTTCGTTTGACACTGCAGAAATGGCGGTGTGAACAGAGTCGCATTGTTTATTGTATGCATCGGTTTTACCGAAAACCGTCTGCAGTGCTGTATCTGGTGGATAGAGGTCATGGAAATGGCACATGAGGTTGAGCTTCCGAGTGGGCTTGCTTGTGAAACCTTTGGCCCGATATGCCCTGGATACCAGTTCCACCACTACAGGCTTTCGGCGAGAACGAATCCAAACCGCAAAGAGGGTAAGAAGGATAAAGACGGCTCCAAAACACATGAGCAACACGATCAATGGTCGGAAGTCGAATTTGATGGCTGAGGGCAAGGGACAAAAATGGAATACACGGAATTCAAACTGGATCCAATGAATAAAACAGTATAGAACTTGGTGGAACGAGTCTGTTTGCGTTTTTGAGAAACATGGTTACCTTGACAATTAGTTTTATTTGGACCGACTTCTGCGAGGGGAGAGCAAAGCATCAGATAGAATGGAATTCTTGGCACATCTTGTTATGTGTCACATCTCTAGAAATTTTCTGTCGGGGGTTCATTTTGGGCCTTTCGCAAGGGCAACTGCGACTTGTAGGCATAAGAAAGAAGCCGGGCAATGGTCAAACGGACCCTGTTTCAAGACCACTGGACTCAGGAGTTGGATCCAGCCGCAAAATCTTCAGAATCGGACTTCACTTGGTTGTCTTTGGGCTTCATATTGGGATCCACAACTTTTGCTTCCCACTTACCTTTCTTGAATACTGCGCGTCGTATTCAAACCACAGACAGACGCACTTGTCGATGGTATGAGTTCCATCAAACAGAAAACTAGTCTTAATAGTGGTTTCATTCAACAAATGTCATTCTGTGCTGAAAAGACGAGAAGCAGTGTTTCATCCTTAACGAGAATCAGCAGCAGCGTGCATATCCTGAAACTTCAGGGAGTCTCGAACCCGTGTGATCAGCTCGAACCAAGACGGGATATAGCGCTACTTATTCTTCAATCAGGTGATTCACATCACATGTTCACGTGTTGACCAGCTCTCTGAGTGGTGCTTCTCAGAGCATCGATCTTCTAGGGCATACGAGACAACTCCAGTTGGGTTGGGTTTTGAGACTTCCGTGCCCTGTTATCCTCTTCCGTTAATCAGACACCGCAGTGTAGATTACGAAAACGCCCAGGCATTATCCTGACTGAAGTCGGTCACTGCTATAAGAGCCAACTCATCAATATGTATCCTAAAGGATCTAGCAGAACAGCTAGAACCAGTGGCCTAGCTTCTAAATGGACGTTGAAGATTGGCGTATCACTCAAGCACGGGAAATCAGTGTCGACGGTGTTCAACCAGAATGAAAACGCTGCATAGCGCTCCATGGATTTAGAGCACCGACCGGTTCGTTAGGCCAGTCCGAATTAACCTAAACTGAGCGGCTAAGAAGCATACTACGACTTTTGTCTCCTTGTGTGAAAGCGTAAACAAAGGAACCCTTGGGGTAGATTAAAGTCAACTACACGTGGTGCAGTCTGCACAGGAAATTCAACGCATGCTCTGCTACCTGCATTAAATTGAGTTTGTATCGATAACAGAAAGTGAGATGTCAGGTGAAGAAAGGCTGCCGAAATAGAGCAAAGTGGTCCGTATCAAGCGCGCACCAACGAAGAACGAAAACCTCTAAAAGGCAAGGCAAGGCTCGCGTCCTTGGGAGGAGCAACAATACCTCAACTAATTGTATCTAAATTTTATCATTTCGTTTTATCTTATCGTAATCTGTGCAAATGGATACCTTGACGACCTGTCATGTGCCAGCTACCACTAATGTATCATTAAGTATGAAAACACTAATCAGTAAGCTGAGTTGGGTCGACAACTGCCGCCTCCCTAGATGGGGACGCCGGGACTCAACTCACCAATGGTTAATGACAGTGGCAGAAATAGCCCAACCGCGCAGTCAGTGACGTTCGTGCATCAAAGTTATCGTCTTCAACGCGTAGCTATCCGGTTCCCGAACTGACCAAACATGCCATCGCCTCCGAGGCTTCGCTGTATGTCCCATACTCTCTCACTTTCTGGTGATCGAAACTGTAGCAACTGGAACCAATGTACCCATGGTACATGGTTTATAGCTGATAAACCGAACTGAATTAATGCAGCCAGCGGTCCCACCAACAGGACAAATTCTTGTAGACTATAGAGGCACCCGCGAGCTGTCACATTTGTCGGCCCAGCGGCTCAAATATAGTTGTGAGTGAAACAGTATCTCGAACCAGATAAACGACTCCATACGGAAAGACAAATAAGCAGACAGGGGGTGCAGACCAAGAACCATGTTGCTGTCAGTAGACCAGGACAGAAACTATCCTCAATCGTATCGGCAGCTGTTGATAAGTGGCCCTTGTCTGGGCAGATTGTTGCAAAATTACTACTCGTTATTCCGATATCGTCCAGGCTCTCCCGAAACAGCATTTCCTAGTCTGCTGTCTACTTATGGAGTCCTCAAAAGACATTTAACTGTAAATGAGGATATTACTCAGATTGACCTGGGAATGTTCAGGGGTACTTCTCCAGAAAGGACGATCAGTAAGAAACGTGCCACACACCCTTCATACTGAGTTACTGAAAATTCATTTGCATCTGAGTGTTTTTTCAACAGCTTCCGTGAGACTGGGACAAAATGTAGTAATTCTTCTGCAAGAAGCGGACATACTTTGGGAAATGCACAGTCGACACACCCAACATGGTGAACCTGCGTAATGAGAGTCAGTACCTGTCATTTAGATTACTAAGAAGTGACGGTCTTTTCAACTAGCAAAACTGGACAACAAAGACTACACACGATAGATCATAACAAAAACAACGATGATTGCGGGGGACACGAAGATGCTGAGTTATCGTGAGCCGCCTTCAATCGGTATTCCAATCAAGAAATATTCCAAACGAGCGTGTGTTCGTAAGTTCTTATAATCAGGTATACATTATCCACTAAGTCAAGCGAGGTCCGCCCAAAAAGGACTCCTTATTCGGGCGGGTAGTGCATCGGCTGTGTTCATGATATTAACTCCTTGAAGTGACTGTCAGCTAAAGGCAACAGGGCAATTTCATTATGGTGTCTTCTCTTGGGAAGTAAATGAGCTATTCAGAAAGTCTCTTTTTGGTTTTGCAGGTTTATTTCTTCTAAATTATACTGTTATATCCTCGATGAAGATTTCCACATGGAAATGGCGAAGAGAATAATTCCTCCCTAAAACACTGATTTTGCGTGCGAGGAAACAGTTAAGAAGGGTAGGAAACGTGTTTTTTTGCTCCATATGACACTACTTATAAGGATGATGAAAACTCTTCGACAGCCCACTAACAGTTTCATCCTTTTGGGGGCTCCAGAGGTAGGTGTAGTCCCCGAGCTCTTAGCAATCATATTCCCCACTTGAACACTGAACTGTACGTAAGTGGAGTTACATGCTAATTGGTTTTGACGGGAGACTCAACTGAGTCTCGGTCTCCATAAATACCATCGAGTCAATGCTACTTTCTTGTCGGGTCAGTAGATGTGGTTTGCAGTGAACTATCTGACCACTGGATTCACCGCGCATTATTGGAGAATATCGGCACACGAACACACGAACAGACCACAGCAAAACTGTCCCATTTTGAAGACGAAAAGTAAAATAAAAAGGATAAATCGTCTCCATGCATTGAGTTAAGCATGAGTTGCCCGAGATCGAGTGACTAGCACATGACCCAAGAGAGCCAAAGTCACAAGTCTGGTTAACGTGAAGGAGTAAAGGGCAGAAAGACAAGACAACACAGGCTGCTCAACAACAATCAACATCAAAAAACTACTGTGATACGAAGGATAAAACTTCTTTTGGTATTGTGATTTTACAAACTAGCTTACAAATGAAAGTGGGAACGGAAGCACCCCGAACAATCCGCCCGTTTTGATTCGCTCTGTGTCTTATTAGTCAGTGGCTGCGCAGAGGTAGAAGTAAACCTAAAGCGAAACTAATTCCCCAACTGTGTTGTGATGCTCACGTTACTTTTCGTACGAATACTCTAAGCCTTGATATCCTCTCCCTAGACATTGTAACATCAACGTACATGACTTTACACTAAGGACTACGCGGAGGCAACGCGAAACCATTCCAGCTAATGGCCAGTGCAGCCAGATATCAATCATGCGATCGACTTGACTGCTAAGCTTGACAATGCCATATCCGGACAGGTCAATGACGGTCCACTTTGGAAGTTTACTAAGATGCAGAAAACTGAAACCAGATACATGCGTTCCCAAGGTCATGGGTATGTATGTGAGCACAGTGAGGAAGTAAAATAACTTACTTGAAGGTCACTTCAACAGATGAATCAAACATTTGGGCCGTCCGAGGAATAGTAGGGACAACATCAGACGAGATAGGTAATGGATTAGCAGTTTGAAAACGGAGTATTCCCAACCGATCAATCGTCTTTCTTTGACGATCTTCATTTTTTTCGATACAATTATCCTATCCCAATGTGTCGATTCATTTCCTTGCAATATTTTGATTGATTTCGGAATTTTTTCCCAGAATTCCGAATCCCAATTTTCTTGTCGAAACCTCCGCGACCAGGAACGAGTACGATGCGAAAGGCATGAAATGTGACTACAACAAGATTCACTGCCAGCCACTACCTGGGTCGATTGCTTATTGCTGAGAAAGTCAGGTTGTCACCTAGGATACCGAATAGAGATACTAATGTCATCGACATTGTACCAAAAGGATAACTTGAATCCGTGCTACAATGCGCATCTATCCAAGCCACACGAGGGGCTTGGGTTGAGCTTTATCCACACAAAACCGTCCCACGAAGTCAACACGAAAGCCCGATAATCGAGTTCGTTCCTGAGCAGAACTGTTCTAATTGTCATGAAGTTGAACTTGTTAGGTGGTGGCCTTACCAGTTGGATTATCCACAGCAGTACTGAAGGAGAATAGTGTAGTGAAAGACACACGATGAGGAACAGTAACGGGGGCAAGAATGGTAAACGATGGCACATCTGATACCGCATTTACCGAAAAACACGCAACAACCTGGATGTATCCAAATGGATTGTTTGTGAAAGCCAGTGCTGGGTCAAAACGAATTAGACCGAACTCACACACGCATGCACGGATTTCAGGCTTGCGAGTCATGGACTTACCCCGGTCGTCACATTCCTTCACTTCCACGTGCACAAGTTTGTAATGGTTAATGTATTTACAAAGATAAGTGCCGGAATGTTGTGTGCCCAGACCCGCAAGGGTGATCGACAGAGGAGTCTCATCGAAGTGGACCATTTCCCGTATTCTGCCGGAATCACTTCGCAGTTTGAATCGTGTTGAACCAGACTTCTAATTTGAGAAACAAAAGACGGGAAAGACATTGTTCGCACTGTATTGCACTAGGACAATGACAAATTATGTGCAGCTACCTGAACGTTGAGAATAAACAAACCCTACAGACTGTCGAGTGGCTGATCCGTAGTGTGCGTGGCTGAATACTATCGCCCATTCACCATTCGTAAGGTTGTTAGTTCAAATCCGGCTCGAGATTCGTAATGTCGATTATCTGTAGTGATGAATTGGCCGTAGTTCTTTTTCTCAAACACAGATTGATAATAGCGGGGCGAATTCACGAGTGAAACCAAAAAATCTTATTGATTACGAGAAATGAATAATGTGCCCAGAAAGGGAACCATCTGAGGAGTCCTCACTCGGAGAGCCAGTCAATACCAGGTCACTCGTGGTTTAAAGCTAACGGGCATTGCGCCCTGTCAACTGCAAGTTAAACGCGCGGCTTATCGGCTTCCTATACCCGAACGGTAAGGTGGTCAGCCGCTATCCGGAGAGAAACTTTCGGGACTTGTGAAATGACGATTCCCAGTAAAGGACAAAACAGATTTACAACACTTCATTACTTTGTGGTAGAGTGACTTTGCTTTACTGGAGAAAGCCGAAGTTGATGCTTTAAAGTCCGCTCAATGTTCACCAAGAATGCTCGTCTAAAATATGACAGATACAATAAAAGTCCGGTTATCTCCGGTGGTACGCCAGCTCGAGTCCAGGAAAGTTAAAAAGCAGTGTTTAAACAATAGAGGAATCGATTGCAGAAACAAAGCTCTTTCAGTGCAGACAGGCACATCACGATTGTTGTTCGAGCTGGAAACGAAGCCAGATAAACGAAAGACGGATGACCGCAGCGGAGTGGCCAAAACGCGGCAGGCCCCTGTCCATTCGGGCAGCACCGGTCTAGATGACCACTGACGTCTTTTTCCGAAGCGCCTATCGACGCCGAGCCGCTGCTCATCTGACGTTAGTCAACGGCGTTACGTAAATTCCATTTATGGGCAGCATTGCTGGGCTCTTCACGTCCAAGATAGCGATTCGAGTTGCCCTACACCTAGGATGTGTCCGCCGGTAGTATGGGCACGAGAGCTTGTTGTGCTCGGGAATCACAACCAACACATCAAAAACCCTGTCCTGATCGACCAGTGGGGGCGAACTGCCTCACCAATTTGCATAAGCGATTACCTATTCAGTCACCATACATGTTCTGGTTGCAGTAATTCAATAAAAACATCCACCTCTCGATGGAAATGCTGCGATACCTCTAGCAGTCGATCGTTCAGAAACCAACAGAAAACACTGTCCATTAAGCCCTACACCAGCATTACAGGGTGGAATCAAAAATATGTCCTAAAAATAAAGCCCTCCTGGCATATTTCATATGAACCTGGTGAATAAAATCTGAATATCACCAGCCTGTCCACGGTTCCTTTTTCCTTAGTGTCAACCATAAATGTGTATACAGAAAGCAAACGTGTTATCACTGGATGAAAAAATCTGAGCAGTGCATCAGCTGACACATGCAACCAGTGATGTTATGGATAGTAGCGTCATCGGATTACTCTACCGGTCCATGTCGACTGACACCAAAACTGGGGTACGACGAGGGCAGTCACATCGTCAAATCTGTAATACTTTGCGATAAAGATCCCCTTAGTTGTGCCTCTTCTCCATGACCCTACGCCCACCAATATTGGGATGAATTAAATGCCTTTAAAGTAGGAACTTAAGCAAAGCAATAGAAAAAGCTGCTCAGTTTTGAGCACGATTTGTTCGTACGAAAGGAGCACATTCAAATCGTTCACATTCTCTAGGGTATCGGTGTATCCCCTTGGTCAAGCGTTGCCAAGCTCCTGATCTCGATCATCTTTTACCCGCTTTGTCTAAGGATGGTGATGACCTCCTCAGCCAGCGTTTGTTTAACCTGTTTGCGTCAATCTGGGAGAAACGTACTGTTCCAGGCAGTTGGAGTGTATCGATAACTGTGTCCACCTTTAGAAAATATACTCACAGCGGATGTGACGCCCGTCTTAACAAGGCATTTAGCGTTCTTGATACTCCACCCACTTACGGGGGCACGGGAAGGGAATCATTGATTGGGAGGCAACCACTACCCGGGAATTCTACCGGGTAGTGGTTGCATCGATCACATCAGCACGCTCCGTCAGGTGTTGGGACAGTGCGACATGTACAGACGACCCACCATTTTGATGCACCTTGACATCGATGGTGCGTTTCATTCTGTTGACCAGTCATTGTTTCTAACCACGCTTGCTTAACAGAAGATTCCCCAGAAGTTAGTGAACATAATCTGGCCCATACATTCACATGCGTCCGGGTGTGTGAGTGTATTGAGCTCTCCAAAAGCTTCATAAAAGTAGTGCCCGACTTCAAGAAATACACTCAGTTGCAAATCAATTTGGTTTTGAAACAATAAGGTGAATGCTGGAGAGTTTTCAAAACTCCGGTGTTTAAACCGTTGCTAGTGAGAACCTTGCCCATCCGGAGTAAACAGAAAACATCGTCCTAACTTCTGAAGATGAACATAAAGCACAAGCATTGTTAAATAATCTGACCATAATTCGGCATGTGCCTCGCACCTGCAAACTGCAAAGTCATGTGTCAGAAGGTTTACTTTCTGAACATACGCCTTGCAATTCAAGAAAAAGCACTGGAGGCTATGAAAGGAAGTGTGTTTGATGTACTGTACGAAGCTAGAAAGTCCGAAACACGTTTGCCAATTTACGTCACTTGTAACTTCAAAAAGGCGCATTGATGGGTGCCAAGGATAATATGTACCAAACTACACTAAGGGCTGTGTTATACGGTTGCCAGACATGGTCGCTGCAGGCAGATGATGTGACGCGAAATAAGGTTTTCGACCAGCGATATCTCAGAGGCGTTCGGATAGCGTCGACGAATTAGTCACGAGGTAATGAGAAAATAGGTGAGAGGTTGTGCGGCAGGTACTTCAGTTGCAGAAAACTTCCAACACCGTCAACTGTGGTGGCTCGGACACATGCGGTGTATACCTAATCATGGTCTGCTGAGACGAGTGTTGTTCTTCGTGCCCTCTTTAGAATGATGCAACTTGTGACTTGTCAGAAGGATGTGAAAGACATTACGAATTGGGTTTTCTGTGACTCTCCTCAGGCCCGGCAGGAGAGGTTGAAACATTGCGACTAACCGATATCAGTGGCGCTTGTCATGTCGGTATATCTCTACAGATTGTCTTGTAGAGCATTTGGAGGTGTATGCAAGTAAGGATGAATGCGGAAGCCAGCACCAGGTCCTCCATGTATCCGTTTTTTACCTAAAAACCTAAAGACCATCAAATAAGCTGTGACTGTACAGAGGTGACGCACCGGTATCAACGTTGATGCTGTTGTGTGACGATGATGATCGGCAGGGCTAGTTTTGCAGATTTGAGCAGTAAACCACATTAACTCTATTGGTGTGATGCTCGTCATATTTTTGATGAAAATCCTGTGGACCGATTGGTCTTACTTCTAGTAACGAATTTGATTGTCCATTTAATCGAATTTGCCATGAATCCAAAGTAACTTATTAAGTTAATTCTAGGAAGTTTGTAATGGGTTTCTAAACACAGTTGATTTTACCTTGCTGCCCATGGGTACCGGAAGTTAGGGTACGGATCGAGAGACAATTTGAACTGAGGCATCAGACGGGTATTTCCACTCCGCTGTTGTAGTGTCAGCACAGTTTGGTGACTGACATTGTAAACACACATCAGTGAAGTCAGCAATACAGAACTCGTAATGTTAAATGTCAAGTAGCACATAAAAAACTGAATCACTAGCGCTTAGCCACAAACTGGACGATAGCCTTGAGCCAGGACAAACTGGGTCATCCATAAAAACTTCGGTCAAAGATCTCCTGTTTCAGATTAATATTCGCTACAGCCTTCGTTTGTTTGACCGGATAATTTTGATGCCCGAAAAACGACAGCTTCGAGAAAACACTCTCAGAACATGGCTCACTCGAATAAACACTGGATCCACATCAAAGCATCCATCAAACAGGCAGTGCGATGACCGATTGGAATCATCTATTTTTGGACCTAAATACCAGACTTCAAGCTCTGAAGCCAAGCCCGGTAGCTGACAGTGCAGTGTTAGATTCCCGCGTAAACAGGCAGTAGGGCTCAGCAGAAAAAAACGGAGATCTGGGATCTCAGTTGGTCGGAGGGAAGCAAAGTTCAGGACAGGAGGGTGGAGACTGGAAGAAATGCTCAGAGATTCGGTCGACGTGAAAGTGGGCTCAGTGGGTTCAGTGGGTTCGGTGACATTGTGATCCAGCACCTGGAGGATAAGATCTGCAATGTCGTCCATTGCTAAGGTTTCAAACCTAGGCCGGCGACGTTCGGAAATCGGGTGTGGATCTTCACTGAAAAAAATAAAAATAAAAAACAGTCAACAAGCCTAACCGAGGACTGTAAAAAATGAAGAATGAGTGAAGTAATGAGTTCCATATTGGGAAAAAGGACTTCAGGTCGTTTTAACGAACGTCGAGTCAGAAGTGACTACAGAAACATCACTGGGAAATTTCCAATCTGGACTTGTTGGAAGGTGGCCCACATCAAAATGCGCATGGTAAGGTGATGATATCGACCGATTCTGCAAGGTCAACTGATTGGGGCCCGCCGATTCATGATACCACTAGTCGAACGCTACTTGCCTCTGGGACAACCCAAATACCACTGGGCAAAAAGGAAAGACAGCTGGCAACGTATGATCTTACAAAACTTCCAGTTTGTACAAATCCGCCGTCCACCAAATGAACGAAGCATTCGACGTGGTTTTGGTGAGTTGCCTACTGTTCTGTAAAAGGAGGTCCACTGTACTCTCAGGTGGTCAAAAGCTTGAACTGACCTTGAAGGATGTTATTCTATACATCCCAAAGGATAGATTGACTTTACTCGTAGAGTGATGGGTCTTATGTCTAAACATCGTCAGCACCCTACCAGAATAACTCCAGATGCAGGAAAGGACATTTTGAATATGAACTTGAAAGAGAAAGACAGTTATTATCAAACAACCTTATGGTCAGAAAACAGAACCTAAAGTGGACCGAGTTTCACGTTCACCATTAATCTCAAATATGCCTCAGAAATGAATTCAATGTGGTTCGGTCAATCAGTTTGTCCTTAAAACACTGGTCCCTATGGTGTAACCCGAGTTGGCAGGTTCTAGGGAAGAGCGCTCTCTTCATAAAGTTACTCATGCGAATATGAGACAAATTCAGCCACCACAATGCACCCATCCGCTTCAGAATAATTAAGGCCACGATAGGTTACAAGTACTTCAGATAAAACTCGTGCTACAAAGTTGAGCTTACCTAACCTTAAAACTTTCGAATACGATAAAATTAGTGTGGAGCACCGATGCGTTCGTCAGAGCGCCGCTTTTGACTTCACACATAAATTCGGCACCTGCTGGAAGTCTGTGGATGGTGTAGGAGGCCCGGTAACAAGTTCCGTTCAAAACACGCTGTGTTTCCTCGGGAGAATTGCAATTGAATTTTTGTGGCTGACGAGACGGGAACAAAAAGATTGAAGGTTGCGATTAAAATTTCCACATCAGTAAGAAAGATACTGCAAAGCATCGTTTGGGGCAGTTGCAAACAGCATAATCTAAGTCGTGCTGAGTGTTTAATCAAAAGAACTGGCCAAAATAAAACAGTCTGACACTTTGGGCGTGGAAAACTTCATATTGAGCTTCCCGGCGATGAAAAGGGGGGTACACTGATAGCTGAGTTTTCTCTTGGGATGCGGTTTTGTCCTATGGGAGGCGGGAATTAAACCTGAGGCGCATCATCAGATTACGTATCGTTTGTTTGGAAAAACGCAAATTAAACGTTGGATAGCAGCATATGAATGCAGCCATCAAAGCACGTCTTGGCAGACTTCCTCCGTGCTATTAAGGAGGCTGTTGTAGTATTGTCCACTGATTTGCACAAGACGTAATTCCGGAGGATTCCAAAGTGATGGCAAGTAGTTCAGAAGAACCTCACTTATTCAACGCTAACTCTATGCTCCGTCAATGAGTACCTGCTGTCCGTCACATAGAATTGTGATATGACCGTATTTGCTTGTCTTTTGAATTTTCGCATCTGGATAATGTGAGGTAAATTTATGTTCTCCTTAGGTGTATCTTTGCGATAGAACGTCTTTCCAAAGCAACTTGGCATAAAAGGTTCTCGATTGCCCTTCACAAGCCTGGTCGTATATCGTAATCAAGGAAGCTGCGAGGCTAAATAATATTGTGAGATGTCATGCGCTGCATGATTAACAACTGCATGATGTAGATGTAAAGGTACTGTCACCGTAGCGCCAGGCACGTAAAATTCTCACAAGCGACTACTTAAAACCACATAGGGGGCAACGGAAGGGAAAGTGTGGCCCAGAATTTTATTGGGCTTAATATTCAATCCTGTGCAAGCAATGCATGAAAAGTAATCCGTTTTCAGTACAGAGTTGTCAATCAAACCGTCTGAGGCATTGGAGTCGAAATAAAGTCAGATGGTCTGATGAACTGAAAAGCCATAAGCCGTCTGCGGCTTGTGTACAACGGACCGGTACCCACGGGCTGGCTGACCTACGAGAACATGGAACGAAGTGCCAGTGGAACGTTCTGAGTGTTCCCTGAGTGTGTCCCGTTCGCTGATGTCAATAAGCAGTCATTAGTTTTGCGAGCTTTTGTTCGAACACGGAGGCAGCGAAACGCACGGCAAAATTGCATTTGGAGTAGTCGTCGAGTTTTAGTAGCACGCATGATACTCACCAAAACGGGAATCATCCATTAATCGAGAGCACTTGTGATAACGAGGCTGCCAAACCGAAATTAACCGTTCGGGGCAAGCAGTCGGAGACATAAGTACCTCATTATAGCCAAATGTCTGCACCCACGCAACACCACTGCCTACTTAGGAAACCGCGATGTTAATGAGCGTCCACCTAATGAAATGCCTAAGTCATCCATCATCACCTAAATAGTGCGTTAATGGTCGGTCTAAGAAGAGGATCGGCAGGACATTGTGCCTATAAGTACGAAACTACACAGAACACTAAGTGAACTGAGAAATAACACCAGTAATCCAATAATAAGCAAGCAATTGATGGTAGTGCTCATAGCTGTGATTGTGTGTAGGCTGGGTTAGGGTCCGCCGTTTTTATTCCATCGGGTCTACATCGGCATCAACAACTTGCATTTAGTACCCCCATATGGTTACGGTCAAACCAGCAACTGTGTGCAGGCACCAATTGTTCAACCACTGTTGACCGGCAAATGGACATCCTGAGGGTGACAGATTCAGAAATACACACAGTAACAGTACTGAGATAAAATGACAGCCGCTTGGTGTCCGCCTAAGTCAACATTACCAGATAGATGGTCTTTTATTTATCTTAGACGAGATTTGAGCCCGTCACTTTTTCACTGAGGAACATGGGGGTTGCACGGAGCATCGGTTTTGAACACTGATATCATGCTGTCGATGATGATGATGATGATGGATATTAGTTTATTTTACCGAACAAACGGTGCACGATACTTAGGGTTTTGATGGTATTCATTACTGTCCATGAGATAAGGACGGTTTGCTGCTCAAAATCGTGTGGGTGCGACAAGTAACAAGGCAGTTGACAGGCCACTTGGGTTTGGCCATAACTTCATTTTGAATCTAAAAAATACATTTTCAAACGGTAAATAGAAACCAGGATTAAGATAATCTACGGCATAGACAACAACCATGCTTGGATTAGCAGGTCAGGCACCACAGGTTGTCTACTCCGCCTCGCCCAACTTAGCCAGCTTAACAGTTTCGATCGAGCAGCACAGAACAACAACCGTAATTTAAGTCGCTGCACTACCTATTTTGGTCACCCTTCAAACAACCCGGTTTCATGACTACTCTGCCATCTGTATATAAGGTCCAACACTTCGGTCAAATAACCAACTTTTATTCTAGAAATAAAGCCCCAAACCGAGAAATGAGCGTTTACCATGAGCTTACAGAAGGGGTGGTCGAGGACAACTGTATTAAGGATACCTGTGACCTTCGGTCAAGTCCGTTTGCAATGGGAGGGGTCTTGGTTTGGCAGACGAGTCCACGAAACTTAGGACTGTTGCAAGGTGGAGGTTTGCTTTGCACCGACATTAGAGAGGTGAGTGGCAATCGTTCTGAATCTGACTATGGCTGGCATACGGTACAGAGGCAGGTATTTCCAAATAACCTTTGAAGACAAAGTCAATCCACAAGACTGGATGAGCTTTCACTATCTCTTTTTAGAAACTAACTGCCTTATGCATCATCAGAGACACAGACATCAGTGATGACACTGATGCTTCACTGCCGTACAACCATAAAGTTCATCTAATTACATTTAAAGTCTTTCGAGTGAAAAGAAGAGAAAAAGAGTAGGTGAGTGAGGGCATCTAGTGCTGGCCTACGTCAAACATTTCGAGGTGTCTACACCTCCGAGTGCTCAATCAGACTATATGGAGAGAAACTGACAGCACGCCACTGACATCGATCAGCCGCCATTTCTTGCAATGCCGCCAGCCAAGCGCAGGCGGGGTCACGGGGACCTCATCCTGGAAGACGTACAACACTCAAATTCTCCGTAATCTCTTTCACGCCCTTCTTCCAAGTCATATGTTGTCCACCTCCCGGTTTGTGCCATTCTGAAAGAGACACGGAGAACAACACTCGGTGTTTCGGCATGCGTAGCACATGACCAAGCCATCGTAGTCGGTGGTGCTGGGTGTTTTCCCCGATTGAAGTTCCTGCCGCACAACCAAATACCCGTTTTCTTATCACCTCGTTACCAACACGCTGACGCTATCCAAAACCAGCAACGCTTCTGAGACATCGGTGGTCGAAAACCTGAAGACGCCTCACTTCATCTGTCCGCAGAGGCCATGTCTCGCACCCATACAACAACACAGCCCTTACTGTAGCCTGGTACACACGACACTTAAGATCTAGTGAGATGCCTTTTTGACACCACAAGTGACGCAAATTATTAAACGCGGTTCGAGCCTTTGAGATTCTTGCACTGACTTCATCAGACACATTTCCGTCAGAGCTAATAAAAGTACCGAGGTATGTAAAGTTTGCCACGATCTCCAGTGATTCTCCTTGAATTGTAAGGGATATGTTCGAAAACTGCACGTTCTGAAGCATGACTTTGCACTTTGAAGGGGCAAGGCGCATGCCAAATGATGGTATGATGGTGGTCAGTCTATTCAGTAGGGCTTGCGTTTCGCTTTGGTCTTCAAAGATGAGGGAAATGTCATCTGCGTACTCCAGATCGACAAGGCTCTCACCGGTAACAATTTGAACACCGGGGTTTTGAAGACCGTCCAGGGTTCGCCTCATTATTTCACCAATGATGAAGTTGAACAAGAATGGAGAGATTGGGCATCCTTGTCGGAAACCACTTTTTGTAGGGAAGCTTTTGGAGAAGTCACCATACACTCTCACCCGCCCAGAATTATGTGAATATAGGGATCGAATTCTGTTCACAAACTTCTAGGGCATACCCTGTTGAGCAAGTGGTTAACAGCACTGACAGATCGACAGAATCGAACGCACACTTGAAGTCAAGGAATACCAAGATTGTGGGTCGTCTCTACATGTGGTGTTGCTCTAACACCTGACGGAGTGTAAAGATGTGGTCAACGCAGCCTCTACGCCGTCGAAATTCTGCCTGATTCTCTCCCGCATTGAGGTTTTGCGTGCCGCCGTAAGGCGACGAAGAATCAGTGACACCAGAAGCCTTGTCACAAATGGAGCCAAACTAACACCTCTGTGGTTGCTACATTCACTGTGAGTACCCATTTTGAAAATGGGCACTATTAGCAATTCAATCCAGTTGTCTGGGACGGTCCCTTTCTCTCAGATAGACCAAAATAAGATAGAGAGGCACTGGATGAGAAACCCACCGCCATCCTTGAACAGAGCTGGTGGAAGGTCGTCAGGACCAGGAGCACGATGACGCCTGAGTACAGATATACACACGGACACTTCTGAAGCTGAAGGCGGCTCTATATTCAGTTTACCTTTTTGTTGAAGGCCAGGATTCAGGATTGGAGGTAGCAGGTGGCCAACTAAATTGCCGTCCAAAGTACTGTACCCAGCGGTCAAAAACGTTCCAGTTTGATGGATATCAGGGAGCCATTCTGGTCCCTGATAAGTTCACTCACAAGACTTCCGAGGACCAGTCGAACAAATCAAGCGGAACAGCCTGCGGATGTTTCCAGCATTTTCGCATCCTGCATTTCTTCGGCCTTTCGGTCCACGAAGCTTCTGTGTCTGCATAGACACTCAGTTTCACCTGACGTCGGATGATGCGTCGGCTGGAGTTGTGGTTGCCGCCAAGGGGAATCTGTCGCCAAGTCTCCAAAAAAGACAAGGTCTTACCGGAGTTCCAATATTTGGATGAGTTTGGCTGGGTTGTACCGCAAACAGAAGTTCCGGCTTTGAGTAGCGCCTTGGATATCTTTTCCCAATGGCCGTTTATGTCCGACATCGGACCTTCCGGCCGGCGTTCGAAGAACCGCTTTTGATAGTTTCGTTTGACTTATGGGTCCACTGGCTTCTCAATGACTAATCGAGGTGTGCGCGTTTTGCGTGGACCTGAAAAGCACAATGAAAAGCAGCAGCGCACAAGTATGTGATTGCAGTCCACACTGGTGTTCAAATGGGGGAGGCAGGCACTGATCGACCCTCGCCACTGACTGCGAACTGGTCGATTTGGACTAAGGGCTTGTTCGTTGCTGGGCATCACGTTGTCAAGCGCTTTTCGCTATTCTGGAAATCGGTATTGTCTGCGAACCGCACACATCTGAAGCAGGTGATCTCCGTTGTCCTTGTATCTCTTGTCCAATTGAAGACGACCACCTAATTGGGCCTCAGCAGCGCTTAGTGTACCTATTTGAGCATTCATGTCACCAGCAACCACAACGATGTCGGAGCTTTCAGCCCTCTGTAAAGGAGCACATATAGCGTCAGAGAAACTGTCTTCGGCAGATTCAAAGCTACAGTCCGTTGGGGCGTAAGCAGGCATAATAAACAAAGTGCGATGGACCTCACTTCCTCTAGATTCTCTCACAGATGTTGCCAAACGAACCGCACAGAGGCAACAATGAACGGGTATCCAATCAAGTAGAGACGCCTTCGCTGGGTCGCTCAATACAGTACCCACCCCAGCATACCCAGATGCAACGACCCCTGCATCATCAGAGATGCGGAGCCTGAAACGGAAAGAGAGCGAGATGGAAGTTAGTTCAATCACAATACTTGTGTCTTCTATCGTTGCATCTGATAGACACCATACATCAATGCAGAAGGAATCCAGTGTACGAGCAAGAGCCACCTATTGTCCCGCGGAAGAACATCAAATGCGGCTAAGTTGGCCGGCTTTCGAGGTTTGAAGACAGGCTGCGAAGCGTTTAGGGTTTTTTTACGCAGTCGGACGTACGGTAGCTGCAGGTGAGTGTGATGTACGGCGAGCAAAATGGTCAGTCCTATTGCTGGGACCTGTTGAGAGAGTATTCCAATTTGGGTGGGTAGTGTAGAAAAGAGGAAACGTGAAAGTGTAAACATGGGGCGACACTTCCTACAAGTTTTCCGAAGCTCATTAGTTGCATTGCTGGGGGGAAGGTTCATTCCAAGGGTGCCATAAAATCCTAACAAAAGATTTAGGTCGTCACTCGTTTGTTCCGCTGAGGTCATCGTCCTGTGTACATGGTCTTCCAGTTAGTGGCATCTTTCGAAAAATGTGCAGATCATTGTCGAAAATATCCAACCATATTCTGTTCTACTTGCCAGGTGCTGCGCATTTAACAGTGGCTGAATACGACGTGACAGACTTTAGCGGCGATGTTCACCACAAGATCAATGTGTAACCACAACAATACTCACTGTTGGCCAATGTTTGGTACGATTTGATAAAATACTGTGATCGAGTGACTTTTCGCAAGCTATATTTCCAGTTTGGCCTGGTGAAGATATTATGAGCCATTGTGCATTCAACATAAGCAAGTTGGTACATGCGTACATCCAAACGGCAACCTGTTGGCTCTTCCGGGCATGCCCTGCGCCGCATCCATTCACCAGTCCTTTGCAACCCGAACTGCCGTTGTTTATCCTTCCAGGTGTTAGTTAAAAGCGCCTCAAATGAGACCCAACGATGACCCACCAGGAAAACTGTGGCGCTCCAGCACTTATCCCCCCAAAAGAACCCCAGGACACTGAATAAGTCACTTCAAAGGCTAGAAAATTTGGTTTCGTCGCGTGGCCAACGTATCCATTCGTAACAAAAATAGTGGACATTTGTACATTGGGTTTACGGTTTTTTTTAATGACATCTGAATTCAGTTGTGCAAGCGGATTCTCAAAAAACTCTCTCACTTTCTATTCCCATATTATCAGCGAATGAAAAACTGGGACATCGGTGATTTTGGTATTTAATTTATGGATCATGCACAGCAGTTAACTCTTTTGTAAAATCGGCATGCTCCCTACAGGTTGGGAAATAAACCTATTATTATTATTACTAATTATTATATGTATCCAGAACACTTGATCTCCTACACCGTTAGTGAATAATCTGTCTACACCACATGAAATTTTAAACAGGGCTTGGGAGGCTAACAGGTCCTTTTAGGAAAACTTCCGTTATTAGCCCCAGACGCTGCTTGCATACGTCCAGAAGATTAACAATTTTTAAATCTCTTACTCTGTGATTCGCGGATAGAGAACCAAGATCTGTGAGCACTGATACCTATCCTGAATGTTTATAAGATGAACACGGTTGCCTCCACCAGTTAGCACCACGTACCAGTCCCTATTCGATGTGCCTGTGTGGAGCTTTGTGATTTCGAAGGGACAATAATCTAGTACTACCGCCTTTGATTAACGCCATAAAATATACAGCATTAGATTTGGCGATGTCTAAATTTAAAATTGAGTGGCGATCCATCAAGGAACACTAACGACAGAATTATCCAGAGAGAGTTTATTGGAGTATGAGCTACAAACCGTCATGTTCGCGAGTCCAGTGGCTACTTGTCTTTTCAGCGGATGCCGTATAGGCCTTGAGTACTAGCTATGGACCAGAAGAGTTGCAACTGGGATGAGAACATTCCTGTCTTCTTCGTATGACGACGAGAGTGAGGATGTGTAGCAGCACAGCCAAATAACCAGAAATAAGTATTCACTGTTTCGTAAAGAATGAAGCATTTACCCTGTAGAATTGTTTGAGCTTCTCCACTCAGTATGCTATCACGATGAATATATACCATGACGTTAGGGACACACATATGCATAGATAAAACGGTCACTTGCGTCCACCACTCAACTCAACTGACACGTCTCCCAGAGAAAGACGCTTTTCAAGACAACGGTTTTCTAACAATAAACCACTGAGTCAGTGAAAAAGGCAAGCCGTTTTTAGTAAGTCGAGCACAAGAATCTACCTATCGGTAACGCGTTCAGTAAAACTAACGTGGTGTTGCTGTATTTCAGATTTTCCAGTTGCTAGGCTGAAGCGCTGGGTGTGAAGTAGATCAGGCTCCTTTGAAGCGATTCATGAATGTTCCTGACCCTATTCAAAACTTTTGTGCGTAAAACCGTTTTTCGGTTCCAAGGTGATTGAACGCTGATGGTGGTCACATAACGGTGGTCTGACCCAGAACTCGTATACAATGGAACATTCCAATCAAGTTCATGTCAGACCACAAAGTTGAACTGGATGTAGAAGTATGAGGTCATTTGGAGCGGTGTCATGCCCTGAGTAATATACAGTGCCATAGGTACGTCAGTATTACGCCTGCTGACAAAGACGGTTAGGAGTCATCATCACCATACCTATGGTATGCTACTTTTGTTTTTGTTTTTTTCTCAGCAACGAGACCGCAGCGTATGTTTTGATTGAGGGAAATCGCTCGCATCTAACCCTTTCGCTACTGCGTTCTGTTTTCATCTATCTGGGGGTCTCCAGAGTGATTCGAGGAAAGCCCCAGTCGAAATTTTGACTGGACTACCTCTACAGTCCGCAAACCTGAATGTAGCCGTCTTCATTCATAAAAACCTAACTAAACCTGGTGTTATGACTAAGTATTATGTCCGAAAAGCGAATTTCTCGTTCTCCAAATTCATCATTTCAGTGCCATTCATGAAAGCAAATAACCATAGAAAAGCATCCGGCTACTACTAGGTAGGCAGCCGACAATGTGAATGGTTGGTAACCATATGTTGCACAAAGTGATCATCGGAAATCTCCTAATCCCGAAGGTTCGGTCAGTCTATTATTTTATGTACATCTGTGAGCTTGAGACAGCCAAGTAGCTAAAGTGCGAACTTACTGGCCAGAATGTCCATGGTTCGAAACCAGCCTCTGCATCTCGACCGCCCCTGGCTATGCTTGGGCAACCTGACAATATCCCAGCTTTCGTGCTTCCTTCGAGTAGCGTGGCAGCCAGGTACCGAAGGGGCCTTACAACTGAACGATTATCATATATCAAAACATTGTTCCGGGGACAAATGTCGTCAGAAGTGAAGTCTGTGAGAAAATTCATATGGAGCTCACTACTAACTGAGAATCCCATGATGTGACGGCGAGTCATCTGTGCCCATGCACACTACTTCTGTGTTAACGAAGGCATCTAAGTAATTGGAAAACCTTGCACCAGTTATGGGACTAGCATCCCGACAGGCACGGAGGCCGCTATCAAGTAACCACAAATGCATTCACAGAGAGATGTGTGCAAGCACTCGGCTTCTGCCGGCAAACGACCGCATACCCAGGTCAGCAGTCCGTCAGCGCGTCTTGCTCAGGGTTTTTGATAGGGTCTCTAGGATACACGAAGCACGAGACTTTTGACCTATAGTGTCATCATCAAGTTTTCACAGGCACTGCTGGGGAAGGCTACTGTAGCTCAGGTCTCATGGACAGCTATGATTTTGCTAGCTGGTTAAGGGAATGTGGCTGCACAAGTAAAGAGACAAATCTGAGATCATTCCATGGTATCTACCACTTATAATGGACAGCTTGAATAAATTTCATCTGCCGTAGCCCGCGTGGAGTCGACCACGGATCTCAATCCGTGAATGGCGCAAGTGGCCGACAGACGAACTACCAAACACGACCGGGTACTGAAGGAAAAGAGATTAATTCGTTCAGGTTCCATACCTTCTGCATGAGTAGTTGCTGCGTAGTTTGAATTAGGCATAAAGGTTGATAACCTCCAGGATACCCAAAATCCGAGGAAAGCATGCGACAAGCCAGGAGTGGGTTCAAACTAGGGACAGCAAGGTAGGTAGCTCATGCCTTAACGTGTGAGCTGTCTCAATTGTGTCTCTGGTTAACTACGGTACATCCCGTGATGGTGACGGCTTCAAACTCGATTCCAAGGTACACTTCGAATGATCCGCATCAAAATATTTCTATTTCCGTGCCCATGCACTTACCTCAGATATAGTTGGCGCCGTATCAAAATGATCGATGGGTCCAAACCATTGCACAATGGGTTTGGTCGAACCTGAAGAGTAAATAAAAACCTCCAATGTGACTGGTTTGCCCCTGAAAACATGCTGGCCGTCTTCTCGTTTCATTTTTGGGTGCCAATAAACCTCTCCTGTATGGGAATTACTTAGTGATATGTTAGTTACCGCGTCGCTCAGTCGCTGCGTCGGCAGGAGCTGTTCTCTCATGCAACGCTAACGATCGCGGAGTAGGATCTAGGCAATCACTAAAAAACAAGTAATTTACCCAGAACGGAAATATTGTATCCAGCACATTTGTGGAGCTCGTTGGAAGGATCCGCAAAGATGCACTTGTATATTCCAGAGTCGTTCATGCGCAGATCCAAGATGTGAAGAGTGGCACTCCTCAGTATATGTTTACCCTTTCTGCCCCATAATTTTCAACATATTTAACGCGGATACCTTTGTTTGATTAGCATGTCGTTGTGCCACCACGTCGGTACGGCATTCACATTTGGATTGCATGCGCACTGGAGAGAAAGTGGTGAATACATTGACTGCGGTATGGTCGTAAGCGCATGTGCTCCGTCGATTGCAAGAACAAAAAACAGGTATCTTGCAACCAGCTGGGGTTGGAGCATTTCAGGAAACCGAATTAGCAGTCATCGGCGAAAATTTCTACATTCAAATACGCCTTCAAGGTCCCACGCCAATTATCACGCGCCTCTAGTGCATTAGCATAAACTATGATAGTAGCTTAGTTCAACTCAATTAAGTGTTTCCAGCCCGGATCATCTCATACAACGTAAAACACACGGACTTTAGCTCTCTCAAAGCGTTTCAAATCCATAAGCTGGGTTTCAGTGTTCGGAGCAAGCATCGCCGTTGCCATGCTCTCGAAAATCGAAATATTTCCACCCGCTTAAAGGCTACTATCTTCTCGACCTAGGATTACAGCGTTTCCAAAATTAAGCCTCCTCACACATTTACTTTGAACCTTGTCATCCGATTTAAATCCGTTTTCCTTCACTATAGGCCACCCCACAATGTTGGACGAGGCTCTAATGTGATGTGCACAAACCAACCGCTCAAACCTCCATATTAAATCAGTCCCTGTGGGGGACTTTGTGGTAACTCTTCACTCGTGTTACCTTCCCGACTAAACCGGAGGTCTCACAGATATAATTAATCTGCAAAACATTGAGTCCCATAAGCAGAACATTTTAGGTCACCAACAAAATTCGATTATGCTTTTTAGGTTTAAGGTCAGGCATGGGTAGCTTTATTCAGGAGCTTCACTTAGATAGAAGCAACTAAATTGGAGATTTTCTACGTGGCCTGGTGATGCGCCTGCGTTGTTTGGCTTTTGGCTCCAATCACGAAAAGTTCATTGTAGGTAAGCTGTCATGGGCATTCTAAACGAATAGCTCGAAATTGAAGATCTGGCGCCACCACCTGGGTGGAAGGAAGCAAGATCGTTCGGGTCTATATGGATTAAAAACTCTTCGGGGGAAAAGCAGTTTCCTTTGTAGCGTTGCAATGGTCAATTTTTCATCGAGCTTTAGCACCAGTAGCCACACAATCTCGCACTACACCAATGGAGTGCATAAATGTTGAGTAAAACCGTGAATCATGCTTGTCCAGGCTAAAAGGGGAAACCCCCAGTGGGGTGATCGCCGCCGCCGTTCCCCTGAAAGAGTGTGGTTCATCACCGAAAAGGATATAGATGGGGATTTGTACTCCCAGCTCCTTGAAGTTGCCAACTATTGCCGAGGATTTGGTACCATTTTCGGTGGGGAATGTATAAAAAGTATGACGAGGGACTCTGAAAGGATATGCGGCAGGACTCTCCAAGACTCATGCAAAGATTGGTGGACGCGGCCCACTGGATATTTCCGATCGAACACTTGGAAGGTGGGTAGACCACCGGTCAATATTTTCATTAAATCCGCGCGCGGAAGGGCCGTTCGGACTTGGAGGCGGCGTACGAGTGAAGTGATAGGGACCGAAACCAGTTTGTGCTCAACACTGGTCCCTTGGCATCGACACTTTCGAGGTCCAAGTCTAGCGGTAGTGTACTTCTAACGAGTGTCTCAAGCAATCACATGAGAATGTAAGCTTAACTTCAGAGGAGTAGGGGTTCGAAATCACCAGCTTCCCCAATGGATAGTATGTGGGCGGGAGCATTTAGTGGGAGGCATCGAAGGACAGACGTTCACATTGTGGGCAAACTAAATTCGTCTAAAGCCTTACAGATGGATCTGATTTGTCCTAGATTATCAAAGTAGCTGTCCAGTCGACTGAACAGAAATTTTCACGAAAATTTTACACCGTCGTCCGGCAAGTATTATTTTATTGGGCTGAAGAAACCTGCTTTCACTCCTGTCGTTTCCCCTTGCTCCAATAAGTAGAAGACCATCAGTTTCAACATACCTTGCAAGTTATATAGAAGCTTCTTGAGGAAAGACTTTTCGAATGACACAACTTCCAAGAGTGCAATGTTTTTGGCACAGCACGGATTCATGTCTAACGGACTAAGCCTCATAAAGGTGTCCTTCGGCGACGGCCGAAATCGAACAGAGGACGATAGATGTTATGGTCTTTGATTGAATTTTCATTTTCCGGTACTCCATAGACCCAAACAGCGGCGTTTTGTGAGTAAAGCTGTTATCTGTCACGAGATTTCTTACATGGCGAACGTATACAGCCAAACCGGTTTAAGTACCTTACTCGCCTTGCCAATAACAATGAGATTTCAGAAAACTGGGCTTCCAAGGTTCTGGCTTATCTGTTCTCCCTCTTCAAAGATAACACCAACTTATGGAGCTCCGATGTCCAACACTGACATGTACTAGGCAGAGTGTCCCTTTTTAGTGTGAGAACTGCCTATGAAAATCGAAGAGAGCACACATGTCATGTTGTGAAGTGACTGGAAACATATTTCTGGCACATTTCAAAGTGGCCCACCAAAAAAATTCCTAGCGCATTAGGAATGATCCGGGCGGCTGGTTACTGTTCGATGTGTCTTTTCGTATGATGTGAAGGCGTTACACAAGGTATGTGCTGTCATGAGGATGATTTTTCTTCTACTGGCACTCGGGAATTCCAAAAGACAAGAAGTCATGCGTAGATGATTGCTTTCGGGCCCATCAACTGAGTGGTCTACAGAGGGTTGCTAGGGTTCCACTGCCGTGTTGAACGTGCTGAAGGCAAACTTTCGAAGACGGTCACTTGTATGCAGTGTGTGAGGTGTGAAAGTTCTCCTTAAACTCCTCATAACCTCTGGTCGTCCACCAGTCCCGAAAGTGTGGTACAATCCTAACCCATACATTTTTTGAAAGCATTGTTCCTGAAGCGCCCATGGACTGTCTCGTGAAGTGGTTAAAATATTGGAGCCTGCACTTGTAAATATGAGCGAATTTAGGTCCAAGAACACTGAGGATTCTCCACCTAATGAAGTTGTAATGGGTTATTTTACTCCGACAGAGCTCGTTTAGTCATGGCGGTGATCACAATCGAGGCGGAAACTCACACAAATAGGTTTCCTGTGCTAGCCAGGAGGTGATCTAACCTGCATTACTAGGCACTTCGGGAAGCCCAAGCCAGCAGTTCCTAAGTCTACGTTAGGTGTGGGCTAAACTATGCATTAGGGTGAGGGCGAAGTTTACCAGAAGATAAACTACAGTACATGGGAAGAGTACAAACGGCCAAGAGGCGTTTAGCGGATGCGTTACAGCATACATGTCATGGAGTAGGTTGCAGTTCCCAAAATCATGCGCTCAATTTTGTCCGCCTGAAAGCCATCTTAAGGAGAATAAAAGCATACTTGACGACCGATTTACTGCTGCGCAGCGATGACTGGCAAACGTGCCAGCGTTTCATTTTTCTGAGGCAGAGAAAGTGTATATTCGTAGACCGCAGCATCCAGAGTGTCTTCCGAATGCATACCAAACACAAAGTCAGTTTTTTGCGACGCCAAGCATATTGTTGGGGGCTAGAACTAAAGGCTGGAAACAGCTACATAGATTTCTCCGAGGCTACAGGTGTGGGGGGTGAATTAAAAGGTTATATGCAAAAATATATGACAACGCAAATGGAAAGAAAGCCTAAAGCGCCGGAGAGGTAAAAGGCAGGAAATATTCAAAATGACAGGTAAGCGTTCAGTGGGTCACAGCATGTCTGAAGGCCCTCAAGGACTCTCCGATTGTCACACAGACATGTCAGTACTCGGAACTCGCCTACACGAATTTTAGGTTGGGGACATTTTTAAAAATACTAAGCGTCTGGGACTCATTGATCTCAGCAGAGAGAACTGTTGAGCGCAAGTAAATAAGTAATCCAGAGACTGATTTCACAACCGCCGCTTAACAGCAGAATTCCGAAGACCAGAAAAACCAACTTCCGTCTTACTAAATTTGCAAACATCAGACCTACAACACATTTTGCACCCTGAAAAGTTGACGTGGGTCGACAGGGATATTTTAATCCAAGGACATCTGAGAACCGTGATTAGTCGGATGAACATGCTTGATTTAACATTTACTTTAACATCTTATGGGTCCCATTATTGCTGCGCAAAGCAAAGGCTGTCCTCGGTTTGTGCAACCAAAGACCGCGTATGGCTTATGAGGGAACTAAAACAGATAACTTCACACTATCGAACTTTTTGCCGGTGAGTGATGCCAGTTACTCCATAGCCTCCTGGAAAAGACCTTATTGAATTGGGTGCAGTGAGAAAAACACTGCACGTTTGACCAAAGCCGTGCAAGAGAACACCTGAGCATAATATGTTAAAGCACTCAGAAAATGTCGCTCAGTGCAGCGGCACTCACTATCCGAATTAATTTTTAGCCAGCTAGAGCCATTAGTTACACCAAGCAACGTTCGGAGCCACATTTGGCCTCAGCAACCACCGTTCTCGCAATTTCAACTGCTGCTTGGCAAGACCTTGTTACCCGCATATTGTTGCCTACAGTGAAGCTGCCCTCTTTGGTACAACCGGCGATACCGGAGAAACAAACGGACTTCATTTCACCTCGGAAAAGCCTCCGTGGAACCTGGCTGTTACCAGGAAGTTGTGGACAAAATTTGCAGGAATTGCTACACTTTCTATACTCCTCTTTATATACTCCTCATTGTTTACAGCAACAGGTTTACCGACTATATAACGGACGCGTGGTTAGCAAAGGCAGGATTTTGCGAAATTTTGCTCACATTTTCTTCCTTTAATGTTCAAAATATCCGGTAATGATTATGCCACTATGCCAAAATATACGTCCCGTCAGCTGGCTAGCAAATCCTATGAGTTTTTTAGAGGATCAGTTGTGTGGGTTGTGTCCCACGTTTCTAGAAAGAGCCCGCCGACGACTGGCATTAGTAAGTTTCAAACCCATCAGCGTCCCACTAGTGGATTCTAGACGGTGATTGAACTTACTACGAAGCGACATCCTGATGCACCTAACTACCAGCAACCTAATATTATTATTACATTACTCCTGCATTACAAACATGCTGGTCTTCTTTGGCAGCTGACCCTTGTAGTGGAGGCGGACACATCCTGAAAGTCAGTCCTTTCAATTTTTCCTTGCGCCAAATTGTGTTTTCCGCATTTCGCTGCTCCATAAACTTAAGGCGCACAACGTTCAAGGGGCGGCACAAAGATGAACCATGGGGTCTCACATGGAGATTTTCGGCTTAAAGTTTGTCCGGCTTCCTCGCCAACCTCGCCGGTACAACTAAAAGTCTACAGGCTCTGGTTTGGGGTTATGGCCAATTATGAAGAGACGTTAATACAAGAAGGAAACCATTTCTTCGCAGACGGTAGCAAATCGTAAACATCAAGGACAGCCTACTGAAGTGACTCGGAAAGACGATGGGTTTTAACCGTAAACTGTCACTCTGACGACAAAACCTTCGTGCACAAGACGCTTTGTGGAGAAACTCCAACCGCCTTCATGATTGTGACGTACTTCATTGCGCACGTCGCGCATTGTCAAATCCTTCAGCAGCGCCAGTCGTCGCCATGGCCGCATACGCACAACAAGATTGAGGGTTAAATCTGAGAAGCCCGATCCAAATTCCATGATATTGGGCGCAAATAATTTGCAGAACAGTCTGAGCTCATAGGCAGAGATCGAAGAAGACCGACGACTGGAGAAGAAGCAGTACCCAACGAGTGTATGTGGAAAATTTAGGCCGAAGCGCACGAGACGGAGAAAGGAGTTGGACAAAAGATTTGGGTTATTTTTAGTAAGCTGGTTTGGGTCATGGATTAAACCTTGGTGGAATACTAATTGGAAATTTTAATGAGTGTTGAAAACTAGTTTCAACTTGTTTGGTAATAATGATGTTTATTCACCGCTGGTGAGTGAATACCGTTAACTATGATCCTAATGGTAAAGGCAGAATAGAAGCATGACTGGTGGGATTTTTGGATACACAGGACTGTGCGGAAACTGGGCGGTGACATAGATAGTAGGCATCGTTCGACGCAGACGCGGTCAAGCGCAAAATGGCACGATCAAAAGGCGGTTGACGTTGATTGCTGAGAACTGTGGTTATTAGTGCTTTCTTCCACCTTTTGGGGAACATTTCGAGCACACTCAAGATAATACCAATAAAAGTTGAAGATAATAGGCAATGACACAGTGGGGAAGACAAAACTATGGCATCGTGTCCGGCGCGTTATAAGAAAAGTGCAACTTGCGGAAAATGGGGAACCAAATTTAAGCAGGAACAGACCTTTAAAATTCGAATATGGTGAGTAACAAAAACAACTGCAGAATACCAATCTAAGAATTCATGTCTGGCGCGTGACAAGAAAGAAGAACAATGAACCTGGAAAGCCAGGGGGTATTTTAGTGACTAGACCGGTTAATTTGTACTAAAAATCGAAAACCATTGCTCAGAGTTGCTCACTAAAAGTGAACCGTAATTAATTTCGTGGAAGCTGCGGAGTTTGCAAAAAAGCAAATTCTTCCGGCGAGGTAATCCTGTTCGTTTAAACTTTCCAGTGCTATGTTGCCCATAGCATTCTGTTTAAATGGGCAAACTTTCAAGGTCACCGACTAGTAATGATTCGCATGTGATTTCCAGCACACGAGTTAAGACACGAAATCAACTCTTCGCATATTTTAGCGTTCCGCGGTGTTCTTCAAATGAGGGGTAACATCTACAGAATATCCACTGCAAATTTTGCCCAGGTGGGTGGTTGAGTAACGGTTGTATGCGTCGTACTTGTCAGACTTAACAAATAAGATGAGTTCGTCCAGCCAACCTCGGCACAACACTTTCTTGGGAAGCTCTCTTCACGCTCAGTATATTATTAGAAGACAACTTGATGAATTGTGCAATAGTGATGAGAGTATGTGCCTCCGTTCATAATCCCCATTCCTATACATGCAAAACTATCCCGTAGAGCATGCAGCGTTATGAGGTATCTGCATGTGAATTACCAACACAACGACATCTTTCCCATTGGAAACAATAACACTCCCTAGCTGGAATACATCATAAAACATAACTTCACCGGAGGAAAATGAGGCCGGTCTTTGCTGCCGATCATGAGAACCGTGCGCATTGCCGTTTGTCTTGGCTACTAATCGCAACTTCTATACCTGAACCCGACGCTGGTTAATAGGCCTCAACTATATCTGATGGCGTAATCCAACAGCAACAACGGTCCAACTTACCCTTGCATGACCACCTGCCCCCCCTATGCCTGAAAATTAAACAACCACCTCTAGTGAATTATGTTTTCAGTTACGGGTTGCACGGGTACAAAATATTTTCTAATCTAATGAAGGAGAAAACACGTGAAAAACTAACTTATCCACAAAAACTCCTCAGAGAAACATCATATCGAGACGTGGCAGCCAATAAAATGTGGATTGTGTGCCCAATGTGGACCTTGATGTCGCTCGAAAATTTTTTAGCAAAACTGCTACTGTTTGCATAGATTTTATGGTTTCGAATAAATACCGTCAAATGCTAAATCGTTATGGAAAAGTTTCCTCCTTTCAAACTATAGTTTCAGGACAGTTCGGGGTCTACTACTAGGAATAGGCTTGCGTAAGCTGCGTAGCCTTGAAGTTAGTGGCTAGAGTCATTGAATGCGCAAGTGGAAATGATGAGGTGGAGAAATTCGCAATACGGATAAATGGCAGCTTGACTCTCAGAATCATAGTGTAAGTGAAACTGGATAGACGCACCGGTGTGGCTATCGGAACGAAGTCAAATTCAAAAGTTACCTGAGGGGGTGAGGTAGTGCTGGAGCATGGGACGAAACGTAATCTGTAAAGAAAATCATGGAATTTGTGTGTAAGACAAACTGGAAGGGCAACAAGATGGTTAAATCCAAGAAAACGGTTTGGTAGATTGTAACAAACTCGTCCCGGAGGCGCTTGAGGTCGGGAAAGCGGTTTGTTCATATTTACAACTAGGGCTCTAGGAGCGCGGGAGGGGACAGCCCTGAGTATGAAAAGAATAGTTTCAAATGTGTCATTAGTCTGGACATGGCAGCCGTGCGCCCTCATTGCACTGACATACTTCGGTTTCTGCACATCCGCGTGACAGACGTCGTGTTTGAGATGATCGGACTGGGGATGTGCAATTTTGTGGGAAGCGGAACTTTGGGTTTGCAAAGAGGATCCAAAAAGTTAGGACAAAGACGATGCAAAATTACAGGTGATTTCGGTTCAGCTAGAGATACATGTAGATGTAAAGCAAAGACCAGGTGAGGCGGATAAAGACCGGACGTGTTGTTCGGAGCAGCTACCGTCAAGGATCGAAACTTGGGCAGAGGAGAGAATAGGATTATATTAGTAAAGCCTGGTAAGTCTGAGGAGACATCGGATAGTTTGAGGTTCATGAATAGAAAATAACTTAAAGTTTGTTACAGTTACGGGGATGACAGCGAGTTGTTCCTTGAGTGAAGATTCTGACAGATCTTGCGCTGAGTGACTTAGGGACCAAGGAATGGATAAGACTGTCAAAATAATGCTGATGCACTACAGGAAGCATGGGATAGACCAGTATAAGTGTGCTTCTGGATGGCCTTTATATATGTCACCTAAGTAGCGATGCGAGAGGCTAGCATCTATAGTGAAGGGGTGATTCGTTTTATTGCACCGCGCCAGTCGACCAGTTTGCGCAGGGTCGGGACAAGAGAGTATTTGGGGGGTTAGCCGATGTGGTAACGAGCAAGAAGGATAGCCGTTGGCCTAGTTGGTGGGGACAGTTACAGGGCGAGTTAGGCAGAGGCCGGTTTTAGTCTCCTAGTCAATCATCATCTCATCAGGACTACGTTGTGCAGAGAGGTGTGACAAGCGACAGCGGACACTTGATAAACGATGGAAACAGAGCTTTCAAGGTGTTGGGCAATGACTAACTTAATTTAACGTCGCCACGTGAGCTGAACAGTGGCACTATTTAAGAGAGAAAGAGAAGGTAAGAGTGTGGGCCACCAGTCTCCGGATAACTTCTGTCAGCTCCAAACTTAAAGTGGCGCATGGCAAAATCTAACATAGGCACCAGCTTTAAAAGCGCTCTTCGGCTTTGATGGTTGAACTTCTACAAACCGGGTAGCCAAAGGCTTGAAGGCGGCAACTAGAAATGCAGGCAATGCCTGCAAAATCATAGTGTCACGGTTTTGTATGGGGAAACTTACGTCCAATAGTTACTTTACCCCTGCAGAAAATGGCTGAAGAGTGGGCTACTGGCGGGGGCAAATGTTGAGAAGATCACTCTGAAGTCCGTTTAATGGACGCTGTACATCCGCGGAACATTTGTTTGTTTATCTGTTTTGGGTTGTTCTGGGGCAACAAGCGTCCATCCTGAAATTAAATTGGAAGTAAATTTTGCGTTTAGCAAGTTTCTGGAAGATTTAGGTACCAGAGCTTTGTTGGCCCAGTTAAACACTGTTTATACCACCGTACCACTTTGAGGAAGGTTGGCTTATGCGGTGGACCTAAAAAATGAAGATTTGGAAGAAGGGGTTTCATCGTACTTTTTATGCTACCATCTAAATTACATTTACACGCGAAATCCCTCGTTTACCCCAAAGTAATGCGAGGTTCACACCTGCACGCTTCCACAAATATTTTTCACCCAAACTCAGCTTATGGTGCTCTTTACGTATATCCTTAAACAGTTTAATAATAATAATGTTTATTCCCAACTTGTGGGTGGCATGCCGTCAGGCATGATCATCAGGTCACAGTCCAAATAAAGGCATGACTGGCGGGGATTGTGGGTACAGGGGTTTTGGGAAAAGATACAGCGTCATAGGCGGGGGGCGTTTTCCGATGTAGACGTAGTCATCACTAAACCGGCACGGGCGGGGAGGCACAGTTACTATGCTGTTTTGGAGAGAACATCGAGCAAGGTCAGGTCGGTAGGATTTGAAGTTGGCGGGCAAAAACAAAGCGAGGGAGGGCAAAACAAGAGGCTTCCTGTTTGACACATGACAAGAAGAATGCGAATGGTTGAAAATGAGGAACCAGAACATCAGATCCGGTGAAGCAGCAGGGTTGGTGTCATCCAGCTGGTCGAGTTGAACTAAAACCTAAAACCACCGCTGAGGTCTCCTGGCCTTGGACTGTTGAGCTCATGGCCAGGGTCACAAAAAGCGTAAGTGGGGATGATGAAGTGGAGGGATTGGCAAAGCGTATAGATGGTAACAGGAACCTCAGGATCATGGTGTACAGTGAAACTGTAGAGACTCACTGGTGTCGCTGTTGTGGAGCCGGGCATAATAGTTCCTTGGAAGAGTGAGATGGTGCCAACACACGAGCCAAAACGCGAGCTGCATAGAAAATTATTGATTTTCGTTGGGAGCACAGACTGAAAATCCACCGAAATGGTTAACTTTGAACGACAGGTTCAGCAGTTTGGAATGAACACATCATGCAGGCAGCTGGGGCCAGGTGGGGAGCTTATTCGTATTTGCAGTTAATAGAACGAGTGGGCGGGAGGGTACAGTCGAGAATTGGAAGGAAATAGTTGCGGGTATGCTATCAAACTGCGTATGGCAAGGCCGTGCCATCACTGGCCTAACATACTTCGGTTTTCGGACAGCCCCGTAACGGACGTCACATAAAAAGGTCATTAGGCTGGGATGTGCAATTCTCTGAGCAGCGGGATCTTTTAGGTTTTTTTCGGTCCAGTTGGGGATCCCTGTGGGTGTATATTCATAGGCCAGGTGGAGTGGATAACAGCCAACCTGGTCGTCCATACCTGCTATTGTCGAAGTTCTAAGTTACGGATTTCCGGATCGATACACAGGGTCGTGGTCCTCGCCCAAGTTTCAAAGGCCGGGTTGTTGTTGTCGTTCGGCTGCTCCGTTCACCATGCACTAATATACACGGCAGAGAACGTATAGGTGTTGATTCCTCCTGTGAATCATCTGTGATCAGCGATTATTTTTCTTGTATGTTCAGATTACTCATGGGAAGAGTGTTTCACACCCGTTTAATATAATGCCGTTTAGTTTCCTTGCTGATCGTTTCCGCGGCTTTCGCTCCTGCCTAAGGTTTGCTTATTCTTTAGTAAATGATGTTGCCTGTTCGTTTCCGCTTGCAATCTCTACCTGTTTCTGAGCGTCCGCTCTGACGGAAAAACGGACCGGCAAGCAATCGTGCCCAGAACTCCTCGGATGGTAGATGAGCGTGTTATCCGCTACACTGACCGGACGCCTCAGGAGACCTTATTTTTGTATTACCTTCACACCGCATCTGTCAGATAGCCTTTATTGAGATTTGTTTTGAACGGCACAAGCGTGTAATCCGATTTGGAACGTGCCAAGAGCCACTGCATCACGACGTCAGCCACTGGCGGTTCCTCACCTCCCGAACGCACTGAATTTTTTCTGCGCTGTTATCGCTGGTTACGGCCAATTTACAATGACAGGGCTGCCAGCATCTGTAGGTTGGTTCATCTTTTGGTACTTCTTTGCTATTGTCAGCTGGTTAGCTGGTCTGCTTCCTAGGTGACCAGTTCCCTGTCCTAACGACTGCACCATTATTGATTGCACTTTTTGCTTGATTCACAACGTTCATTAACCCGTTTATCCATAGAACCAGTTCTTGACAGTTCTTAATACATCATCTACTGCCATCGCCCGTTTGTTCTTATTGCATACTGAATACGAAATGTTTATAGTCCAATAGCCGCAACCGTACGGCGAGATCCTTTGCTGCCAAAATCCTACACACAGCATGCTATGAAAATCGGCATTAGCGTAGTTCTTGGAGCAATATTCACCCCGTCGCCATCAACGGATGTGGATTTTTCGGACACCTCATTCGTACAGCTGGGATACAAATACCTAACCGCACAAAAACTTATGTAAGAGAACCGACAACCCAGAAGAACGGATCACCTAAAACCGAAATAAACAGCCAAGTCAATCAGGATTTTCCAGTCTCAATGTGCTCGTGTGTAGGCACCTTTCAGGTGTGTAGTTATTTCGCAAATCAGTTAGAACGATTTACTCCGGTGAGAACTGGAAATTATAGTATTCATCCACCATGCCTTGACTCCATTCCCCCTAGCTGACTCTGATAAGGCTAAAGCTGTATCGCGCGTTCGCATGGTTAGCCGACTGCTTTCGTTAGTCGGCTTCCACACGTGTCCCTTCGAATTTAATTAACCCATTGATTCGGAGGTTCTAGAGAATTCGACTATTTATACTATTGTTTATCTTCTACCATGAGCATCATTCATCACTTTGTCATTAGAATTACTTGCCTCTACGTCCGAGAGGGGTTCCATTAGCGGTGCTTACATCTGACTGGTCGGTTACGTTGACCTTACTGTGCCAAACCCAGTGAGCACGCTATACCTAATCCTATAGCAGTGGTATGTTAATATCCAGATTTCCAATTTGACATTTTGTGAGAACGACATATAAAAGAGAGTCGGTGGTAATCCGGTAAATTACGGTCCTTCCGTTCATCAATACGACTTTCAACTCGGTGTCTACGTCGGATGTAAACTGGTGGGCATCATTTGGCTTGTTGTAATCACTATTTATACCAACAAATAGAGGATGTCTAATGGGAGATCATGCGGCAGAGTATCGGCTACACCTTGTAACGCGAGTCGTTGTAGGGTGGAGTTCTAGCAAAGTTTATTTGGATGTCCATATGTTTTACTCTATTATGCGTTTACCGGAGCCTCTGCGGCAAACCTGCGCTGAGTCCACGAAGGATGCACATTCCACAAGCTCTCCGACGCACGCAACATTGACGGAAATATTGGAAGCGTCGCGGGGATCTTTTGTAATAGACAAGAAAAATTATTTCAGTTCGTCCAACAGAAAGGCCAAACACGATAAAGGTCGGTTCAGTAAGCAGAACATACCGATTGGTCGATTAAATAATCCGGAATGAGGCTTTTTCTTGCAGAAAAAGCGAGTGGCATTTAAAGTGAATGAAGGTTTTTTCACAGTTCGAAGTTGCAAAGAGATTTATTGTCCAAAAATCAACAACGCGGGTTGGTTAAACCGGCGGTGGTTGGAAACACTGTGGTGCCTGGCCGAGTAAAGCACCTGGAATAGTGAACTCGTACAAGCCTAACAGTCGTCGCCTGATTACAAGTGAATTTTCCCATAGAGGCTCTACCAAAGCACAGCGACCAAATTTATCTCCTGGTCAACGGAAACAGCCATCCTCTGTGACATCCCGGCCAGTCATGTTTTTATTCTGACTGTAATCTTATGATCATGCCGTCAGGAATGCCACCCACAAGTTAGGAATAAACATTATCACCATCATTATCATTATCAATTTTTGTAATTACATTTCCGCCCGTCTGCCAGCCCATGGGTTGTCCAGCTCGCTGCTTGCCACACTGGACTGGGCGCGAAGAAAGCACAAAATTAGGCGGGCGACGATTTGATATGTTCCGCTTTGGCTGCCTGACGTATTCTCCGAACGAAATCTCTGTTGCGGTGCCTAAAGCCCGATATCTGTTTGTGTCGCTATGAGTTCGCCGACACAGGCCTACACAACCTATCTGTGACAACAGAACTTGTCCCAGTTCCGCTGGTCGCTGAGGTCACGTCTTGTGGCGTTCAACAAATCGGCACGTACTGCAGCCTGATACATACATTCCTGGGGATTTAGGTATGTGCCGCCCTGACGTTAGAGATGTTCCAAGTTAGCGAGTTCGACACCAGCCCTACAGGTGCGTGAACTACTGTCTGTGACACTGCAACCGGAAGTAATACAACCTCCAAGAGTCGTAAACCGCTGCACGACTTCCAATGCCCCCTTTTGATTTTAAGTGGCGTGTTAATTGACTTTAATTCAAGGAGCATGACCTTGTAAGGTGTGGGTGCAGTGAACATGCCAAACAAACGGGATGAATTAGATTCGCCCATCCAAAAATAGCTGCCCCTCTGCAACCTCATGGAATAAGAGAACAATATCTTCTGCATACTCCAGATGGACAAGTTTCTCATCAACAGCTATTTGAAAACCAGGGTTGCTCCAGGGTGCGCCTCGCTATCTCTTCAATCACGAAGTTGAATGTGACTGGAGAGGGTGGGTAACCTTGCCGAACCTCATTCTGTGTACGGAGCTTGTGTTTACACAAGATCCCGGGCCCAAGAGTACGAAAGAGTACGAAAGAGAGTTGAAAAAATTCCGGGGTACTCGTTACCGAGCCCGTGTGCTGAAGAAGTTTTACTAGTAAATGGGTTGAATGCACCTATAAAATTGAGGAATATTCCAACTCCGACTTGTTCACAATTATGGCCTTGTTATGGTATCTGACGGAGTGTGAAGATTTGGTCAACATAAAGCAATGTCAGTCTGTATTTCCGGTCGTTGTTTTTTAGTCACTGCTTCACGGGCTACAATAATACGATGAATAATAGGCCGACGGCGCTAGCCATAGTAACGGGATGGGAAGCATATAAGACACCAGGCAACGGCCGATGTGGTATGAGATTATTTGTAAGTGTGCGATTCATGGTTGCACACGGGCTGGGATATTGCCAGGCTCCCTAGCCCAGTCACTGGAGCGATCAGCTTAATCAACCAGAGCTTTCGGCCCAAAAGCATAACTGCAAGACAGCGGTGGTTTGTGTAGGATAGCCATTTTCATGGATTCAGTCTCTGACCACGATACAATATACTAGCTGGTGAAATAAGAAACTCCCACCCGTTGGCAAGCCTGAGTTCTGTTAGTATGACGCGCACACACCACACTATAGTTCACGGACTCACGGAATCACGGATTGATGCACAGGATCGAGGCTTACGCCCGAGTTTCCCGGGTCGGTTTTGTTCTTGTAGTTCTCCAGCTGCCGCTCACCAGAAATGCACAAGCGAAAAAGGGGCGTAGCACTGCTCTTTAAGTTCTCAGCGTGAAGCAGTAAGCTTGCCAGCGCGAGGACCAGCACAAAAAAGTGTGCAATAGTGCTTTGAAATGGGATTTAGATGGAGCGTGGACAACCGTCGGGGCAGGTTATTCCACGCAGGAAATACCCGAAATGAAAAAAATTGCCTAATGAAAGTGTGCGCTCTGGGCTTGAAAATCTTCTCACCACGTCCCCGCCTTGTGTTTGCTAGGTCAACGGTAAAAAACACGTTGGCCAAACCTCGTTCAAACAGGACATTAATAAGAATTAGGTCTCCTCGGAGGCGACGGTACTCCAGGGGAAAGAGGTCAAGCACTGCGGAACACGTTTCATAATCCATGGATTTAAGGTCGGCAACCATTTTCGTAGCAGCTCGCTGGACACGCTCAATGGGGGTGAGGTCCTTCTTACGTCCTGAGTAGAAAACGTGGTTGGCATATTCAAGAAGCGGTCTGACGTAGGCCCCATAGAGAATTTGAAAGTCCATGCGAGTAACATGGGAGTAGGTGCGCCGAATCATCCGTAGGACGGCGAATGCCCTTTGGGCCGATTTCTCATGGTAAGGACATATTTGAAGAGAGCCAGATACTCAACTCCCTTCTGGCATCTATCCTCGTGATGTCATATGGTCCACTCTCACTATGCACGAGAAAGGCGTTCGCTGAGTCTCCTCCGAAAGACATATGGATACACATTTCGTCATTCAGAGGAAGGTGCCAGTCCAACGACCACTGCTTTGCAGCGTCTACATCCATTTGGAGGGCACTGGCATTTGATATCCAGGATTTCAAGTCGTCCGCAAAAAGTAGACATGGGCTTGCAAGAACGTCTGGAAGGTCGTTGACGTATATCAGAAACAGCGGTGGTCCCAAAACGGAGCCTTGGGGAACTCCAATGGAGACCGGCGCTGGAGAAGAATAGGTCGAGCCTACTTCCACTCGGAATGTTCTGTCTGATAGGAACGCCCTGATCCAGAGTAGGATTTTCCCTTGAAGCTCGTAAGACTCGAGTTTGTGGAGCAGCGGGACGTGTGGGACTCGATCGAATGCTGTTGAGAAGTCGAAAAAGATGCCATTCGGGATGAGTCCCCCGTCCTTGTCTTGGGTTAAGCTGTCCATAAATACGGGCATGTTTGTTACGCAAGAACGGTTTGGTAGAAATCCGTGTTGTACTGGAGATATCAAGTTGTTGGAGGTAAGGTGGTCTAGGATGACGCGCTTCAGAATGCGTTCCATCACCTTGCATGGCACGCTAGTGAGACTTATGGGCCTGTAGCTGCCAGGCGATAGTCGGCCACCAGTTTTGTAGATTGGTGTGACAATCGCCTCCCTCCAGGAAGAGGGAAGGTGGCCTTCGTCAAGCGACTGACGAAACATCAGATAGAATTCATTTGCCAGACCTCACATACCACTATTGGTTTGTGGCGGTACACAAACCAGTTCAGTAAAGTTCAGTTCTGTGTTTCAGCGTACAAACGGCGCATTGGTAATCAGTTATTACAGATACCACAGCCTCGAGCCTGGATGTTCAGGCATAGTAACGGCAATGTTAGAGCTCTGTTCTCTCTCTGATCCTCCCAAGCTAATATTTTCAGCATAAGAACCACCGTGGGTGCACGAAATGTATCAATCGTAAAAAAAGGTCAAAACACATGCATAGCTCGTAGAATTATTAATTTTGTGCAGCGAAAACCTCCTGGAATTTTAGACGCCCTCTGGTCGCGCCACTGGCAGCATGCGCCCGGTGTATACTGAACCGTGATTGGTTGTTGGATCTACATTTTCGACCAATCAGAGGTCTGTTCAACCGGTAAGAGGCCAGGTTTTCTGACCGATCAGTGCGGTCGTGGCTGCGCCTAACTCCTGGTGGTAAGGTGGCTTTGGCGCAGGGTTCCACCTAGCATAATGAGACGAGAATGAGAGCCCTGCGTTGGAGGAGTTTGCCTAATCAGTACATCGACGTCGAATCGTTCAGTTTGTCCGGTGTGGCGCAGATTCAGATCTGAATCTGCGTAGCTCGAGCTACGCATGGATACGAGACCGCAATTGGCTGCGTGAAAGAGCCATATCTGTCAGGCTCAATAACCATTGGTTTGACTCTTCCAGCGGTCCACATCCTACGACGAGACAGTTACGGTTGTTCGGTTGGTTGTTTCGGTCATAGACTGACCGCCCCTGTTTCGCATCCATCCGACACAGGGCTGAGCGGTTCTCTGCCGTGTATATTTGTGCACGGTGAACAGAAGCTGCTGAGTGACAAGAAAAAACCCGATTCGGGAAGCTTGGGCGAAAGCCTCGATCCTGTGTATCAATCCATGAATTCGTCAAGACAGCTCTACGAGGCAAACTGTTCTCTGGCATACGAAATACGTGGTCTAACGTGTGGAGTGTGACCAGCTGATCCATCGACGAAGCGTAGACTTTTCCGTAGACCAAGAAGAGAAATATCGTCGGCGTGCTAACTGTCCGTAAGCGAACACCTTGGTAATAGTTTGATCCCGAGGTGGTAAAGGCAGGTAACCAAGACCCAAGTAGCATATCAATTACAAAGCCGAAGCGAAAAGGCGACGGAGGATATCCTTGCCTGACACCACTGGGTGTGGTTAACCCAAGAGAAGATTTGCTATAGCCACTTACGCGCACACGGGAGGACGCATGTAAAGCCTTTATAAGAAACACGAATTTAGAAGGGACACCCCTCATCGTCAGATTGTGCCGCAGTTTATGACGACTAACGGATTCAAAAGCTAATTTGCAATAGAGAAAGACTGTCAGTATTGGTCGTTGGAAGTAGTGGCACAGTTCTAACACTTATCGCAAGTTGAAGATCGAAACCCAACTTGATTCTCCCGAATCTGACTCTCCGATGATCGACTAACCTGCGTAGAATGATGCCAGAAGCTATAGCCACTTGGCTGGTGCCCGGGAGTTTTCGCGCTATCCTTACATCCTTTTTGAGTAAGAAACCATCGTTGACGCGCTCCATTCTGTTGAGTTTCTTTCTTCATTTCAGATATTTTAAGATGGGATCATTAGGTTAGCCATGACTGACTCACCACCTTCGTTGGAGATTGTAGGATGCAAAACGTCTGGAGCAAGTGCTTTGTTGCACGGAAGCACTGATGCTGCACGCTGGACTTCTGTCGTTGATGGCGGGCTGATATCGTTGTCCCACTTCGGTTCAGGTAGTCTTTCCAGAGAGTAAGTTGATGGGGGCCCAGTTGGACTGTTTTTCAAAGGTTTCAACCCATCGTTCAAGATGACGTTTCTGTGAATGTATTGAGGGTCCTTCGTTTGTGGAGAGATGGCTCAGTGGTTAGAGCGCGAATTTAATGACCAGAAGGTTCGTAGTTCGAACCAGACTCCTGCCTCTCGACTTCTCCTGCAGATGTTTGGGCAACCTGGCAGCATCCCAGTCCTCTTGCTTCCTTTGGATGGTGTGGAAGCTAGGCACCGAAAGGGTGTTACAGCTGAACGATTATCTTTATTTCTATTATATTTTATTTATCGTTTTTGGAGATCGTTTCACTAACACCCACTTGAAAAGTTGCTCGGATTAACCTGAACAGGGTGGGACTGGTCCCCGTTGCGAAAGCCTTCTCCATTTCCCAGGCTTTTGTGATCTATCAGCGCTCTCTGTCAATCTTTGGGCTCTCCATTCGGCGTTTGATGAATCTGCTTGAAGGGAAAAGCGCACGCCGGTAGCACCTCTGGGAACTTTTTAGGCCTTTATATGGTTAAAAATGGAATTCTATTTAGCTAATTAGCCTTGGCCACACGAGAACTGTTTTGATTTCATCCGTGGAAATCGCTGTGAAATTCTAATCCTGTCAATGGTCTTTTGTCACCCGGAATCGAATAAGGTTACGTGTTCACTAACGGCTGATAGAGTTTTGGCAAAAATAAGGTTTCATTTTGTCACCACAGAAAAGTTATGGCTTTTGCAATTATTCCCCGCTTTTCCCTTTTCTACCTAAATATAACTATTTCTCTCTGGTTACACGTCTTCGTCTCCTCCGAAGAACGCACGTTGGTTGCGAATCCTCGTATGAAGCGAACAGAGTGCTTGGCTCCCATTTCCTTTACAACTCTCCCTCCGTAAGGGGAAACGCCATTCGGAAGCACTCAGTGTTTCCTACTTCGGGATGTTGCTAATTTGGAGTTTCGGTCCAAAAATAATCAAAAATTCCACAATTCCGTGAAAACTTCATTTCCTCACTACAACAAGGGTACATGGAAATCGGAACCTACGAACATGACCAATAAACGACGCATTGCAAATATTCTTCATAAGGTTGCGACCGTTTCGCTGGATCTTTACGAACACATTCCAATAACAACTGGGGGCCGTTCCTCGTCACCACTACAGTCAAGCCTTGCTAGACTTAAATGCAAAGGTATAGTCGGATCCCAATAACTCCAACCACGAGCCCTTTCGTCCTTGTTTCGATCCATGAGGTGGGCTCAAACGGCTCCCAGGGTTTTAATCTAGAGCGTGTTATGTGATAGCATGATACTTTCCTGTAAAAAATATTAGTAATTATGCACCCACTTGCAAATTAAAATGATGTTGAAGTGGGCTTCATTTGGTTCTCCCATTTATGCTATCCTGCAGTCCAATGTACTGCACAAAGGCCGCCTCATGTACGAAACGCTTAGTGGGCTGTCTAATAGTTATGAGTGGTATCGCATCCAGAAAAATATTCCGGTATTTTAATATCTTTCTAACGGAAACGGGTGGTTTTTGTGCAATATATTTGCTTGCAGAATATCATAAACGTGATCTTGGATTTGGAAAGCTGGAAACAGGTATATAACCCAAATTTGGTGTACAAGTGAGAGATGATGAAAATCCGGGGACTTTGCCTTTTTGATGATCCCTAAGTAGGGCGAAACCGGCAGTGGACTGTAGTCTTGAAGGAGGAAAGCATGAGTGATGTTCCTTTCAGGATGAACGTATATTTCAGTTGATTGACAGAAAAATTTTGCGACGCGCATATGCTACTCAAACACTTTATTGGGTTTTACATATGCGTGTGGTCTGTTCAACTTTTCAAACAAAATAGTGTGCCCTTTCCAAGAACTTCGGAAGAAGCCTCCTCTGCATGTACATTCTGAGCTAGTCAAGTTTTGCGTTAGGCGTCCGGCTTGTTCTGAATGTTCTTTGTTAGAACACCTCTTGGTCCGGAGAGGCATTTTCTCACGCAATGTGGGGCGGAGTTCGAGTAAGACATCTAGTCAGTTCTTCCGATGATGTCTTAATTCAATGGTTACTAGGATATATTGTTGGTATGGGCAGTTCACGTTGCAAGGAAGCTTGAATCACCTGAGTTGTTTTCTTCAAAGTGTTTCTTAAGTGAAGTTTTCTTATAAAAAGGGAGTGCTGTGTCTACACTGTAACGAGTGATAATTTCCAAAATCGTTCCTCATTTCGAAGTTTTTCTCATAATTTGAGTATACTACAGGAAAACTGAACCTACACTTCACTGGGTGAACATGGCTAAGCAAGGAATGTACCCAGTCCTTATGATGTTTGCTGAGAGAGTAACCATTGTGTGTACTGTGGATCATGGTGACGTCGCCAACTAAATCTGCAACCTATCCCGTATATACCGGGATTATGTACTCTGATCCAGTGCGAACTCTCATTTTCATTGCGTGACTGCCCCCACCGTCTAGCATCAACGAATAAAGAACCATTAACACATGATGTTAACTAGTAACTAGGCCAAAGCGAACTGAATCAACGCTTCATACAGCTAGAAGCCAGTCCAATATATTAGCAAGAGTAGCCCACTTATCCTCATCCTAAACTGAGAACATTGATGATAATTTAATGATCCGACTCTCGGGATCTAAAAATCAATGTTGAAGTGCCCGTGAGTGCTGACATTGGTGAACGGGAAGCTCTGGTAACTGAAGCCAGTTCATGTTAATAGCTGTCAGTCCCGGTGACTGGATTTACGGGGTGCTTACTGTTAGCACGGCGTGATTTTGGTAAGGTAGACGGGTTGTGTGTAAACAACAGGGCTTCAGTTATAGCATGTTTTTACTTATACTGCTTACCGTGTGCGTCACATAAGGGCGCCGCGCGGTAGTACCATGCGGCGGCCGGTTGCCATTGGTAACCCTATTCGTTAGTGTTGTGATGTCATTTCGTAACTTTTAGTTTCAAACCACTTATATACCTAGCTCTTTCAACTTTTTCAGATATGTATCCAGGCGGTCATCCGTAATCCAGAATGTGTTCTCCCAGTCGTGAATGATAGAATGGGTAGCACTTGAGGCTCTCGTAACCCAACAACAACATACTTTGTCCTGTCTTTGATGGACTACGACGTCGCTTTGCCCTCCAGAGGTGAGACGTTAGTGGGGATTTGTGGTCCATATGTATTGATGCGCACGCGTGCGAGAGGTTTCCCTTGTAACCAGCGCTTGAACCCCGAGCATTGGCTGTCGGTTTTGTTGCCCAGGGTTCCACAGTCGCTCCTTAGGAACTTGGTGTCGGTAAGTATAGGGTGGAATGGCCTGATTATTACACTATGCTATTTTAACGGCAATCTTCTGCTCACACACTCGGTAGAACCCACAGGAAAATATATGCTAGGCTTTACTCATGGATCGATCCAGGGAAATAACTAAGTAGAAGTTTCGGAATTTAGGTAGTTCGGGTGCATTCACTAGTAACTCACCCAACAGTGCACTGACGATGTCTACTCGAAAATTGACAAAACGTCTGCAAACCAATCGCTAAGCTCGGTGAACAGATCAACAACCACCTTACCAATTACCAGTAAGTAGAAGTATATTAAAAGTATGTTAGTAAAAGTATATTTGAAGAATAGAAAAGTATGGAAGTATACAAAAGTGTACAGAAGTATAGAATTATACAATAAAAGTATATTAGAAGTATTTTCTGCTTTTGGAAGTAGAGTTTTGGTAAGGTCAATAAGTTCCTGGGACGCTCACTAGGGGGCCAGTGGGTCCAAGAAATCATTTTCACTTCGCCCCAGTGGTTTCCAGTTTTTTGCCCGTTTCCTCTGTACAATCATGTACGAGCGCGTTGCTCCTCTCGCGAATACATGTTATGTAATGTGGTCTAAAACAGGGTTTTAATCGACCTGCTTTTTCACAGCATTGTGGCCGACATAGTGCGGCACTTTTCGCTTCCACTTGTAAACCATTCAAAGGGAAGACAAATTTCTGAAGATAACTTTTACAGCTTGGCATTTTTCCATTGCGATCGACTTTGAAGTCTCAACTCCCCTAAAACAAAGCAAGATTAACTCTCGGAGTTTCGGAGTAATCAATTTTTCCCCAAAGGGAAAACAATGGTCGTGCTCGTTTTCGTCAACTCAGATTCACCAGCCGATGCTCATGTAACAACCTGCCGATATCGTGATCATTACGTCGCACTGTCCCGCGGCAATAGTTGGCTTCTTTTGGGTCGACTTAGTTTGCCATACAGCCTGGCGTATTCATAATTGGTAACTCGTCACACGGTGTAGAATGACCTGGTAGTACTGACGATAGGGAGTAGGATTATGCAACATGCGGTATCTCAACACCCAAAGAGTTGCGTCGGTTGAAGGTCTTTTTCATTGCATCCACGTATCCAAACTGTTGAGCTGGCCAGGTCTACCGAGTACGAATGCACCACCTATTTTTCACCATTCCATATCTCCCCATTTTCACTTACCTAGTTACATTCATCTACACCCGGACGCCTCCGTAAATTTCCCGTGGAAGTGAGCCAACATTTCATGAAATAAGTGACTGTTGGTGAAATACATTCATTTTCAAATTAATTTGGTGGTAGAAGGAGGCTACGCTGAATCTCTCACCACTTGCATCTAATTTGGTGTTCAAGTAAAACATAAAGTTGATGTAAACTCGGGAAGCACGCCTACCATATGAGCCTAAAGCAGGTTGAGGCCGACGGTGGGCTCTTGAGGAGTTTTCAGGAAACTTGCAAGTGATACGTTATGCCAATAAAAGGTGACCGTTTTTTGCGTATACATATATATGTATAAGTCCTGTGTTTGGGATCCATGAACCGCTGGGTTGTTCGCTGATCGAGTGGTCGTTCTGCCGGTACATAGGGCTCAGTTGGAGCAATCATGTCTACCGTTTAGTGGGCGCGCGCCGCTATTCTTCCCCTCAAAAGTGAGGAGACCAATACAAGGCAGTCCTAAGGTTTGATCCCACCCGACGCGTAACTGGCCGTGACCGAAGCAGGACTAGCGAACTACGTTCGAAATAATACAAATATTTCTCCTCTGAGACTGTGTGGCCAGCCTAAGGTACGGTCTCTCGAGACCAGGCGGTCAAACCACGTCCTCTAGACTGGGCGTATGCGGGTAGAATAAAAGCCAATTCTAAGTTCTCCCTCTTCCAAGCAAATCGAACGCGATCACAGTGTTTTAAGAGACCTTTAACAGTTGGCCCGTGGATTCGAACAGCGCTGGGTCAGACGGATAACCAGCTCGACCATTATTTAGGGCGCACTGCTTCATTTCCAATGGAGCCGTGGAGGTACGGAGTCGAGTTCTGAAAGCTATCTCCTGGATGGTTACACGGAGCTGAAGCAGAACTTAATCTGCGGAAATACTAAGTATATGGCCGAGTACTTCACCAAACTACCGAACCGACCGATGAGTGCCGACTGCACTGTAGCGTACAGGTTGTCTGAATGAAAAATGAAATTGTCTCTGGACCTTCTCTCGACCATCGGAGAGATGCTGTACGGGAACATGCGACTGCGGAAATACAGTCGGGGAAAAATGCTTGTAGCAGAAGTGTTCGAGTATGGTGATCCAACTCTGGAGAATGCAGTTTTTTAACTGACGCGCATGATCTTGCAGGAAGATGAACTGCCATCAGAATTCAAGGCTGCTATAATTATTCCACTCTATGAAGGAAAAGAAAGCAAGACTTCCTCCGACAAATACAGATGAATCAGTCTGCTGCGCTCCGCGGCAAACCTTTGGCAGGAGCGCTACTCAACCGTTTGACGGCTTAGTTGACCGATGAGCACGTCGCCGAATAACACTGTGGATTCCATGCTGGTCATGACACTATGGGTGTGATATTTGCAGCACGACAGCTTCAATAAAAATCCGGTGCACTTTACCAGCTTCTCCGTTTTCTGTTCATAGACTTTACGAGAACCCTCGACTCTGTCAACTGAGAACTGTTGTATTCTTTCAAACTACAACTGCCCGCCAAAATCCGTCAACTGTCCCATGGACTCACTTTAGTGGAATGGAGTCCACGATCACATTCAACAGTCTGCGGTGGCTGGGATATGTTTTCTGAATGGACGGACAGTATTCCAAAGCAACTTCTATGTGACTAGTTGAACACGATGAAACGAAACCCTGGTAAACAAAAGCTTTGGTACCTGGATACCTTGAGTGGAAGTCTAAAGCTGGTGGCGTGGATATCATGAAATGTGGTGCAGAAGCACAAAGCAGGCATAGAGCGAAGCGATGTGAACTGGGGTCGTCAATTTCGAGGCAGCGTTCTAAAGCCCGCATGACGCATGTGTATCGTCGAAGTTGTTGGACCTGGAGACCGAGCCACCTCGGTCTGCCGTGACCGGGGTCATGTTTGTGCTGGTCGCGTTGGATTATTTGGCCGCCATCGGACACAGTGATCCGTGGGCTAAACATCGGTGGGTGAAGGAAGTGTACCAAATCCGCCTCAGGTTTGCGAGGTTACGAGATAGCTAAGGTTGCTGCGGTGGTAGAAGTGATTTTTAGTGACCATCGTCGCGCAGACGAAAACCTGCGAAAATACACTATCACATCGAGAAATTCGGTGTGCGATGATGCTAAAAGTGATTTCGATGACCATCGTCATGTGAAAGGAATCAAGTTGTATAGTGGCGAACTGTCAAGCGCCATGCGGACGCAGCCTGAGTCTTTCCGCAGCGGACACCGTCGAATTCAACCGGTAGGATGTTCCCCTCTGTGTCAACAGAGATCTACCTTAATGCCCTAGATAGTCCGGATGTTTTAGCCTACAACGATGTTAGAAATGAATTTCTTGATCAGCGTTGTATCGACCAAGCTGAATGATGCTGGCCATATGTGTGTCCTTAGGTTGCGTCTAATGTGTGGTGCCGACCACCAGACACCTGTCTGCATATGCTGTGAGCAAATATTTGTTGTGCCTATCGCAGTAACCTAAAGGGTCGCAAGTGCATCTTCAGACGTGGGCTGTAGTTTGGCTGCCAGACTGGACATTGTTTTTCATCGCCATCTCAAATTTACCTCACGTACGTTGTGTTGCATTGTACTTTGTTTTTAGTTGTGATTTAATGTCCCATTACATTCTATGTATGTGTATTTTGTGTACCCATCTGCAGAAGATCCGCATGAACACTCCGCACATTCCGGATTGTCAACCCCACTATGGTGCTAGAAGTGACTTTCCGTAACCACCATTGCCCAGACCTAGCTGAATGGTAGCTAGCACTAATTAGCAGGTATGTGCCTAGTATGGGTCTTCTGGGTGGTGCGGGCCACCTGATGCCAGTTTTGCTTGCACTATGGGGCTTGGTGGTCCAGTTGTACCCATCTGAATTGGCTCTTAAACAGAGCACTTCCGTCTGTTTGGTCCAGACCATGAGCTTAACTCCCGGAAAGCAGTTCAATAGCACCATTTTGATGGTAGCGAGAATGAAAGTGAGCAGAAACGGCAAGATGGGAGGTCCTTGACCCATTTCACCATTAGTTGACTGTCTATAGACCCGCACACAGCTAGAGATTCCAATGTACAATGACTTGTGGGTTTCCATATATTTTAAAGGAACTGTATTTTCCCACAAGCACTACCACAGCACCTTGTTCAGTGAATCGGAAGCTGCATTATTACTGAGGAATATGGCACCGATCCGTACGTGTGACGGTGCCGGAAGATTTGTCTAACTGTGAAGGAAAACTTGGAAATCTGGGCGGTTCATTGCGATCTTGTTTCAACGAAGGGGCACAACTCCACGAATAGTCACTGCTCCCGAAATCCTCGAAGCGACCGATCACAGGCTAGCCCTACGATGGTTTGGTCAGTCAGTGCACCAGCACTTTGTAAGCTGAGATGTCCACGAACTTCGACTAATGTGACGGAAGTTGTCCGGCGTCCTTATATTCGAAAAAAAGTTCCCTAAAGTCACTGTGTGACGTAGTTCCCTTAACTCCGGACAATTCAAGTCGTAGCTTATTTCCGCTGGCAACTTTATATTTTTTCAGATTACACAAGCCAGCGAAACCTCATCCTGGTTAAGCGGATTGAGGGAGACCTCGTTAAGTGTTGTTCATAGGTTTCGAGTCGGTAGAAGCCCACGGTATTCTTTCCGGGGATTAGTCCAACTGTAGCTGTTGGTAGTGAACACTCCTTCGGGCTCGTGGGTCATCTCGCTAACCTGTGCACGCCAAGAGCTGTCTGATTAAAGTAAGCGGAAAAGATGACGACTGCTACCGATAGTCCAAACGAGTTCCTTTTCTTAACCCGCGTACTGAGTCATGGCTGTCGATCTTTCCTATGTTTTTTAGGACGTTGACACTTACATCGTAGGCGTGTATGTTTATGGGATCACTCAACTGGAATTGTGCGGTGAAGGTACAGCAGTTGACGGATTCTGCGGAGATCCACCGCGCTTGCCATCGGTTAGTCGTTCCAAAAACGCTGGCTTCAACAGCGTAGAGCAAGCCTGATAAGCTAGTGGTTTGCACTGATGCAGTCGAAGAAAGGTGATACCAGATTGGCGATGACATCATTATGGAGTATTTCTAAGGTGATTGGCTGTATTAATTTCGTAATGTCATGTCAGCTTACTTGATGTGTCTGCTTTTCACAGAAACGCACTCACTTTTGTGCACTACACTTCATGATCTGAATACTCTCGACTGTTTCAATAGGGGCGACAGTCTTGGATGAAAACACACCATTGATGACTAACCGGAAAAAGGATCCATCCATGTTCAATGACTGGCTTCAGATAGCGAGCGCAAGGTGTCACTTACGACATGGAACATCGTAGCCTTCTCATTGTATCACAACCTTGTGGATACTCAAGATTCCTTTCCATTAAGCATAAAGGAAGAAATTGCGCTACAACCAGTTGGTGCACGTGCCTGGAATGGCGAATAAACACCGCTAGAAGTTCTCATTTCGGTTTCTACTTACTCTTTATACTCTTTATAACCTCACCTATCTGGTGGTGCATAGTTTACTGCCGATTCGTATATACTCAGGTGGCTTAGCTTCCGTAGTGTCATCGCTAGGGCGTATGAAATTGAATCTTCAGAGCAAAGTAGGTGTAAGCTGTTTGCTGTGCCCAACGCCTGCGATTTTAGAATACACACTCCATGTGATAACAGAGATGCGTATCAGGCAGATATAGATTTACTGTCCTCTTGGCCAATCTCCCTCACAGTGTGGTTGATGAAGTAGGCAAGCTTGAACGTTAACGTGGACGAATACGATTCTCCGGACATATGATGGACCGCCCTTTACAGCGTCTGATGAGCTGAACTGGTGAAGAATGTGATGTTTGAGTTGCTTTTGCTTAAACTTCCACGAATCGTTGTTGTACTGTCATATTTGTCTATGGACAAAATACTACCCGTTGTCGAAACGAAACAAAGGAGACTCCGAATATTGTAACTGAAGTATCCTATCCGTAAGGTCGAAGAATGGCGTGAGGAGCCGTAATTCGAGATATTCGGAGCCACTGACTAATTTTTCAGTTTATTCGCCCTTTAGGTGGGGTTATATATCTGGGCCGTCTAGCACACCATTGACCATATGTCTACGGGTGATGGTCTGGTGCGCTTCGCGCGCATCTAGGAGTGGGTTGAAATCAGGGTTCACCAACTCCCCTAGACAGACAATGCTCTGTCAACCGGTTATAGTGCCCGTCACCAACTTCCAACTTGATAAGGCAGTGAATAAAACTTCCTCTACAGAAGCTCTGGGGCACCGTGAATTTGGAAGCATTTCTAGAGGTGCTAGGGACTACCAGCAATTTGAGACGCCATTAGTTGGCACCTACTTCATAAAACAACTCTTCGAAATGCAGTGAGTTCGGTGCTCCCTATTTGACAAGACCTAATGGCTAAAGAATTCGAATTTAAACGGCTCCAGATGCAAGCGCACTACCGCTCTCTTTCTTACCTGAACTTTCAGGGTTTGGCGGAGCCTGAGTTCAAAAGACCGCGTGAATAAACTACGAGGAGAGAAAGTTCAACTTTACGAAGCCGAAACACAATTGATAATCTTTATTCATTGATCTGTCCTTCTCCGCTGCCGACATCAGTATTCAGTACAAGAAAACGCCAACGAGAGCTTATACAAACGTGTTTTAAACAAATCTGCTTTTGCCGTCATACTTATCGAAGGGTCTCTTGCTAAAGACTGGATCATAGCTTTGCTAAAAGTCGTTTAAAAACGCTCACATTGTGGGAGATAGTTGTCTGTTTTGCCTCTGATTATAATGGTCCACCGCCCTAAACATTCCTTCTGGTCACTGCTGCTCGGTTATACGACCAGTTTTTATCACGAATTCCATTGCCATTTTGACTGACTGTTTGGTGTGCTTCTCTCCATTTGTCTTTAGCCTATCATCCTCGGGTGAAGGAGAATCTCTGTGTCATTGTTGTAGGCCTGGTTATACACGAAGACAAGGTCCTGCTTATTCAAGAAGCTAAGAATTCTTGTCGTGGGCTCTATTTCCTTCCTGCTGGACGTCTAGAGGTGAATGAAACACTTCTGGTGAGTGTTTAATCTTTAACTTGGATTTCCTCTGTTTATTGTGACAAACCATCTGATATCCTGATATTTAGATATTTTTTTGAGGGGATGCCAGTTTTGAGTGTCCGAACATGTAAGTCACTACTGGAATGCAACTTTTTTATGGCCTCAACAAAGGCTTTGTTCTGTAAAAAATTTACGATGCACAATGAACCTCCAATGAGGCCGCTTTTTTAATTGATGTCTTTTCGGTGAACCAAGCGTTCTCTAACCACTCCGTGGTTCCCGGGTGCACCTGTTCGTCACATAACAAGCCGACAAAAACAGTTTCGAATGCTCTGTTCATGATATTGCGATATAACATTCATGTGGAATGAGGCATTCTCTTACCAACTGAGAAGTGAATCTCTCTTTTTTAATGTTTTACATTGTGAAACTAGAACTGAGCAGTCGATGGTTTTATACTAACGTATTTACGTCGGTAGCCAAAAGCAATGGTAATCCCGTTTGGATTTTTTTCGTATCACTCCAGTGGATATTCCAATTGCGTGATGGCAAAGTTAACGAATTGTTGGTGAAAAATCACACGATGAAATCAGCTGTACAAAACACACTTCCTCTGACTGATGAGAGAGGGGGGGGGGCTAATAACATTGATATGACCTAAGAAACATCTTCGCGCAGTGCTTCTGGTTCCCTGTATTTTGGCCATCTATGAGGTTCTCGCACTTCCTAATCAACGGCTTCATCACTATTTCACTTGCGGGCTGAAATGAATCGAGCTGTGTGGATGGAACGGACGCGACAAATTTTGAGAAGACTGTCAACTTGTCGGACGATTATTGTTGCACTTGTGCCAGGAGTGACCTCAGTTATAAAGTGTTTTCTACCACATCCTGGAATCCCACACACTGAAGAGTTCAGATACATACCGTGCTCCACTGGAAGCCTAAATTCCCGCATTTGTACTCAGGCGTTTGGATCCATATTGACACCCAAATACTCCTCTCGCTGAGCTGTTGTTACGATGACCTAACTAATGTATGGAGGTCGAGGAGATTCAAGAATAACTTGCCGAGATGATGTCGTTGTGGCCTCCATCCACTGCGAACCTACTTTATGCACTGGATTTCACATTTTCTCTAACCTCAACTTTATAGCTCAGGCGAAAAATATGGCAGTTTATACCGTTGCAGGATCTTGACCCAGTCTTATCTTCGTTTCCCCCCCCCCCCCAAATCATTAAGCAACATGCTAGTGGCAACCGTTTACTCCGTATTGTTGTTCACGATGTGTGCCTTCCGACTTGGTTCGTAGTTCGCCATTTCGTATAGCGTTTTCCCATCTTTTCGGGAGGGCTACGTTCACTCCAGTAGCAAACAGGTCATATTCATGTGTCTCATTTGTTTGCTCAAATTCCCGTTGGATACGCCCACGGTCTGTTAATAGGGGTATTTTATCTTCCTACTTCATGAACAGTCATCTCGCGGGACATCCGCTCCTGTTTGTTATCACCGCTGGGACTATTGTTGTTTGTTACTTACCACGACAACTTCATTTTGAAATCGGGCTGATAACCAACGAACGACCGAATTGGTATTGATGAATCAGATGGGTGTTTCTCAACTCACTGATCAGTTTTGGCCTGCGTGTGTTCCTTTTTGTGACTGGAGAAGAGTTCGGAATGGAGGAATACGGATACACGAGATGGTTATTTGACCCTGGGCAATCTGGTCGCACTGTTCTCGGTTACAATGATCCAGTTTTGGTTGTCTTGCAGATATTGCATAGAGGATAGACTCATCTCCCTTTGGGAATTCCTCAAAGCTGTCCACGAGTGGAGTTCGGCAGAAGGAGAATATACTGTATTCATCAGTATCATTCGATCTTACGACCGTGGCCTGGTAGCGCAAGTGCATCCATACTTCCGACCACCACAACGATGAGTGCCGCTTAAGATTTGCAGGCCTGGTAATGTTTGGATGGTTCAGTATTGAATTAACTGACTGACCCGTATTACCGATATTACGGAATTTTTCCCAAGCAAACTAAGCCTTCCCGAGAAGTCAACACACGCACACGAAGGAAGTGATAAAACGGGTCACGAGCACCGCAGATGTGGATTCAGTCGATGTCATAGAGAATCTCATTAGTGGTCGGGCAACACTGGCGATGGTCGCAGCAGCAGCATCGTTAGTGTGTAGCGCACCCTATTCTCCACTTCAAGTTAGTTTTCCAGTATTGTTTTTCTGGTTGTTACTTTCATCCAAGTAGCTTCAATAAAGCAAGACATATTCACTCAGTTGGCTTTCATTTGCGACTAGGTCTCTGTATAAGCACAGTGCAGTCTATTTGTATTAAACACGATTCGAGGTAAACGGCTTGATCCAGTAGCCCAGATATTCTTTTGCTTAACTTGAGCAATATACTGTTAGATTTCGGAAAGGTGCATTTTACCATATGAGCAGTCCTCCTCTGGACGTGTGATTCTTTATTGCACTGTTGCTCGATTTTTCCTCCGTTCCGCACCATACGCATTCACACTCTTGATTGCCATGTCTGTTTGACTGAAACGATTATTTCGGAGAGGGGAAAGCAGTTTCGCCAGGAGAAGGTAAAATCGTCCTGCTCTTGTGGCACAGTTTAAACAAATACTGTGAAATGTGTTCAGCCACTTATTGGTAACTGTTTCGGATTAGCGGACCTCTGTCCATTTCGGACTTATTTTATTCTAACCGTTTCCTAAATGGGGTTTCGTAAAAGGAGGGAACTGTGATGGCAACACAATTTCCAACTCAAACTCAATTACTACCTAATTTTGATCGGGGACACCTGGTTGTAAGGTCACTTGCCCACCAGAGGTTGGTATAACTGGACCTATCTATGCCTACCTGATGACCCTCCCTTACTAGAGTTCCTTGTGAAATTTCCGGCGAGTGATTGTGAGTTGTATGCTAACTTCGTTGGACTGTGGTTGGTTTCCGTAGCAGCAGATTCTCTTGACCTCCAGTTGTTTAGGCTAGGTGCTGAGTTCGTCTACTCATTTCACCTTACTTGTTCTCACCATTTTAATTGCTGAACTAGTGTCAGACTCCTATTGAAACTTTCAGGGTGCATACTTCTGATTATCCCGCCCCCAAGTTTCGTTCAGATTATCTAGGATCTTCTGCAGGCTGTCTGTTGAGGTTCGTTCTTATACCTACCTTCGTACCTTACATTACCTTACCCTCTCGTTGAAGGTAAGGCAGTTTAGTGGTCGATGTCTTCAACCAAAACAATTGTCGTCCCCGTAAGATCGTAAAAGTTCCCTTCGCAGGTGGATTCACCTTGAGTGCTACCATTTACAGTCCATAGAATCCTTGAATTTTTCGATTTCTCTCTATTATCAGTGTTTCACAAGTCGTCTGAACAGATAAAACCGCGGAGATTTCGCGGATTTTCCTGGGCGGAACGGCGCTCCTCTTGACTGCAATACGCAAGTAAGGTGAATGGTATAATGTCGGTAGCTCCACACTGTAATGGATCTCTTGGACGACGGTTCGATGTTGAACTGAATGTTCCGCTGTGGTAAAGCGGCGGAGGCCAAGTTTAGGACATTTTCGCCCTTCCATTTGGTTACTCCATTTTGCTTTATTATTCAAGCTACTTTTATGGCAATAGTAGCGCGACTCCCTAACCAATCAAGTGCGGTCCATGTGACAGCAGCTGTCAGTTTGGCTACTTTTCCCTCTTTTTGTTAATGATTTTGATCATCGCACTCTTGAAAGTCGTCCAACAAACTGTAGTAACTGCAAATGCTGTATTTCGGTACACTGAAAAATCGACCGAACCAAATGACCAAGGATGATTATGGATGTTTTTACTGTTATTTTTGCTTACATCCCTCTCGGGCAGTTTTCTTCGTTCGTCGTTCTTATTTCAGTTTGAATAGATGGAAGAGTAATCACTCGTTAAACGTATTCACTGGTAATGCGTATATGGAGAATTTGCTTCGATCGAGGTGGAAAGTGCCACCATGCACTGAAAAGTTTTGTGAAAACGGCCACACAGCAATCTGTGTTTATCAAATGTGGAAGATGTGAGGTCCACCTACCACTGGTTCCAGAAGGGTCGTAAATCCGTCCTTGGCTAAACTAAGGTTTTCTCGACTTTACTCGAGAAATTATGGTAATCTTTAATGTGATTTCCCTGTGGTTGGTTACTGTAACCTAGATAAATCACCATTTAAGACTGAAAGTTTGCTGTTCAAAAAGTTTTTGTCGAAAAATATGTATGAATGCTTTTCATTACCGCAACTTGCGTCACTTTTGTACGGTTTTGATCTTTGTTGAATGAACGCCGTGTTGGCTCGTATTTTCCTACCCAACCGCACCCGGTCGTATCTGCGTTGTACTTCAGGTGGATCGTAAGGCATCTTCGGTAGTTTGCGCGTCACTGAAACACTGATGCTACTCACACTGAAGAGGACTTCACATTTTATCACAGTGCGTTGCCAAGCTATCGAGAGCCGCTGATTCCAGGTTCATTGCGGGTTAATTATAAGGGATAAATTTGGTGCCTCCTGGGAGGATCTTTTGGTTGAGAAACTATATGTTTGGGATGTGAATACGATATGTTATTTCGTTCGGGCGCTTAACCATCTTCTCTTAAATCTGTTTTGCTTCAGACTATCTGTCACAAAAACGCTGTTAATGAGGTATTGGATCATGTAGGGCATGACAAAACTACGATACGTTGCGGTGCAACATAGATGCTACGTGAAGTAGAGTGGTCTTAACTGGAGAAGACGGAGAGCCGTGTTTTGGCTTTTTACAGAATCCTCGAGAGAAAATGACCGTGCTTGCCGACCACAAATGTGATTAAGAGGTTCTACCGCACCTGGAAATACCTAAGGAACCGAACTGTGAACTTGTACTTTTCTCACGGGTCGACTGTTACATAGTTAAACATTATAACATTTTTCAGTGTGATGCACTTTCAGACCTTCGCTCTTGTGTTTCTAATACAGGAAGGCGTTCGGCGAGAGGTACTGGAAGAGTCGGGCCTAGTGTTTGAACCACGAAGGTGTGTTCTTGTTGAAATTAATGGTCCTTTTTGGATATCGATCACGTTCTTGGGCGATGTGGTTGGAGGTAGGTTGCTCCTCGTAGGTCCAACTGATTTTCTACCTATTTTCCATTCTCCTATCCTGACGTTCTTATGTATCTACATTTTACCCCTAGTACCTCGACACAATAACCTCATCTACGTTCGAACCTGCCTTCTAGCCGCTGTCTAATTGAAACCCACCTCTGCTATGCAAGTTTTTGTCAAATACCAATCACAGTTGTGAACGTGTTTGAGCCGAGAACATTTTTCTACCTAAAATTGGACTTGAAATACAGTGAAACCCCTCAATAAGAGATGCCTGTGGAGGAGAGGCCACTATTTTCTTAGTGCAGAGTTCCTTCACCACAGTGGTTTTCTGTGGATAATTATCCACATATCCAGGACTCGTTATGATCATACTGGACCAAGTTCACATGCTAGGATTTCTGGATTGCTATTCATCGTAATTCGTTTCCCGGAGCTCTTCAGACGCTAGGCAATAATTACCGCCAAGTTTACTGCCATCTTCCGCACACTTGATAGCCACAAAAACGACTGTAGGTTATAGAGTGGCCAGCCTTCCAACATTTCCCAGTAGTTGGTCGCTTTATACTAAGGAACTATAAATTTTATCTCACGGTATTTAAGTGATCAGCTCCAGCCTTTTCTGGACAGTTTGATAAGTGGTTGACGGATTTATTACTCGGCAGTATCAGGCTAACGGACCAGGTTACCAAGTTGAGCAAATTTTAAGACACTGTATCTTCTGATTCGAGTCTCCAAGTTTTTAGTGCTTATCCTATCCTCTTTGACAAGGTAGAAACGTTTGGGTTGCGCACCTGACTGGTCCAGTTTCCAGACAGATTGCTGCATTGACTTACCCAAGAATGTCCCTCAACAGTGTGGATCGGTTTCACTAGCGTCTCGCACTGTAAAAATGTCATACTCGCTACTCAAGGGTGTACAGGAGACTATGGGCCTTTGGACACGGGTGTTCCTTTCGGCAATTCATACTCGTTGTATTCCCCAGATGAGTAGCTTTTTAATGTGCTAAAACGTTTGCTCTGTACCTCTCAGGTTTATTTTGGGAGTGTTTGTGGTTCATCGTAAGCTTCCTTTGGGCGGAATATCAGTGCCATGTGCTTGCCACAATGGATATCAGTTTTACACTCAAACATGTATATGTATTTTGTTTCCAATTGCTACTATCGCGCGAAATCCTAATGATTTCTGCGCGTACACTCGTTTATTCCGATTCTGTGTGAAGGTGGACACTTCATTTTTGCAGTGGCGATAGCCAAACCCATATGTTGATTGGTAATGCACTCAAAGCCAGGTTGTGGAATGATTTCATGTAGCAGTTCACAGCTTTCCCTTCATCTAACGACCCTTTCTTCATCGTGTCCTTTATCATGCAGCCGTATGCTATTCACACCAATCGCAAGTGTTTATCTCTTCAAAATGTGTTCACCTTCCTACAACGACATTTGGTATTCTTGAAGAATGCCGTATAGTTTGTCACTGCTGACGCTCGAAAAAGGATATATATATATATATATATATAATGCATTCGGTGTATTGCGTGAGAAACGCCGTCTGTTCTGGATCTCTCGTCGGAGTGACTTTCTATCACCTTCATACTACGCAGGCATGTTATACACTGTACTTTTAGTCTGTTGCCGCCTCGCCCAATACTAAATTCGTCATTAATGGCTTATTTATACTCCGGCTAAATTTAAATTAGTTGTGCTGGGGGAGAGTTAGTGTTGAAGAAAAACGGAATCCACGACGGTTTCGCGCACTATTTTTCGGATGGGATTAACTCATGTACTTGAGTTTGCCTTTCTGGTTTTCACTTGCCCAGTGCTCCCAGTATTCAAGCTTTGTTTTTCATATATCTTGCTTATCGTGCGGTTCACCTGGTTGTCAAAATGTTTCTATGCCGTATTTTGTTAACTGAGGTTCTCTCAAAACCAATGCGGACTCAGAGTCACTTGGAGCTGGGTGGTTCTCCCTTGACCAGATTCGGGAGGCCGAAAGGGCTTGGGTGCAAAACCGGCGTAATAAATCTTCAGCCAACCGCAGCGGCTCCAAGGGTTCCAGTTTTGTCCTTCGTGCTGCTGTTCTGCACATGATTGAGGCAGGTCTGCGGTACTTATCCGCAAACCGGTCCTGTCCTGACCTACCGTACACACTTACCTCTTGTATCCACTGCATTCTCTATCAGTTAGCCATCGTTTCGGCTGGAAAAACAGATTCTCATTCTTCTGCCTCGCCAACCCACTTGTTGTTGTCAGGCTCTCGACTTCCAGCCTTTCGTCTGAATGGTGGTCATCCAGTGGAAATGATTGATAAGTTCATCCAGGTCAGTGTTTACTCTATGCATCGCATTTCGCACACAGCTAACTACTTCACAAATGTTTGTTGCAAAGCACTAGTACATACTACTGACAATCCCTGGACACAATTATAGCAAGATGAACCGTGTACCTAAACAACTTTGTTGAGCCTAGCCCAGTTTTACGGTCGATACCGCTAAACTGTTGAAACCCTACTGAAGCACGACTGGAGTTATACTGTCGGGACGGACAAAAATCCTCCTCTCTTGTGGGGAATTTCCTCCCTGGTCATGAATAAGCTAAACACTCACCAATTTACTCAGGACTGTTTACTTCACTGTTCAGTCATGTCTCAACTTTGTTGATCTCAGTTTTTAATTGTTTCGCATAGTTAGCCCACTAAAACGGTTTTGATGTGGACATTTGCACATATTGATTGTTGGTGCAACGTTAAATTTCTGTTGAGGCCGATCCAACTAGGGGTTACCTATAATCTTTGCAAGCCCACAACCTACATTGGTTGATTCATACGAACGTACATGTGAAAATTCAGAGATATCTTAGCTACTGTACACGTGGAACGTTAGAGATACCATTATTTCACGTCCCGTCTTTTGTCTGGATATTAGTGCTCCATACCAGGTACTCGACTAACGCCGTGGTAGTCGAGTTTCAGTAGTACCATGGTCCTTCGGGCTACATTGTTGGATATTAGCTTCCGTAAAGCTCAACTATGCCAGGAAGGCCAAAGGGGAGCGCTCAGACTAAGAGTAGCGAAAACACACTACGTACAAGCTTAGTACAAGGCGATCTGATGGTAAAGTCGTATGCGTCGTCCTGTGCGATAGGATTGTTAGGGCGGCCAGGTTATTCTTCCAGGCGACCATAATGCCCATATTTATGAGCAATGTTGCTGCTCCCCCTCCGTGAAAGGACGGTTTAGAAAATGTCGACCATAAAACTACACACTCCGATCGCTCAGTGGTTGACCGTGACCGCCGGCAAGTTACGCAGTGTGGTCGAAAAATAAGTAAACCTTGTCATGAGACCGATGTGGCTCCGAGCTCATCTGCTAAGCACTGCAGCATCAAGAGTGAGAAGTCTATGCCTTATTGCCTGCGCACTCGGACTAAACCAGTCCCGTCCCCGCAACCGAGCTCGTCAGACCATTGAGTTAGCTCCGGGCAGGGTCCTCAAATAGAACTCTGCTGTCCGCTGCTTTACGGGTCGAACTTCTCAGTCTGGAGACAAGGTCTCCAAACAAAATCCTTCCTTCTCCCACTGCTTTGCGAGTCATACTTTTGGGTCAACAATTGAAGGTCGGTCCCTCAATCAAACCATTTTCCTCGGCCAGAGCAACCGGAAAGTATCATTCTCTGCACATTTTTTTGTTCAGTGTCTTCCATCTCTCCTCCCACCCTGCTAGGGTCTGTGAATCATTTGCTTGTCATTTATTTGACCGATCCGCCTTATCCACTCCACTGCCAGTTAACAATAAAGAAAGAGCACTGCTAAACACACGAGGCTCTTTCTCCCCAGCAGTTTTTCCAGCGACCATACTCTGTATGAAATGGGCAAACAAGCAATGTTTGCCTTATACCTTATACTCTGTTCAAGTTGGTGTATGCTGTCTCTGAAACACGCATACAAGACTAAAGCGTAGTGATGTATCTTAAAGCGTCCAGGACGAACTCAGGTCTTTCAAATCTTACTTTCCGAGTGTCTGGTGATCCAAGAGCGATGGCTTGTGCGATATATGGCGTGGGAATTACACACACTCCCAGGGCTGAGCAAGCTTTGCTGAATTGGATTCCAGTGAACAGATGTCTGCGCTGTTCGATTATCCAGCTGAATCAGGCTCAGTGCCACTGGACATAAAAAGCGGTGTCTGTTTGTAGTGCCGGCTTATGCCCCGATGGACTGCAGTTCTGACCCTGAGGAGGATAAATCCTGTCCATATTTATCCGGCCTCATCCTTAAGCAGAAGCACTGACGTTGTCATCCTTGCAGGTGATAAGAAGGCTCAAGTCAGTCGTTTGAATTCTCAGGAATCACATTTGGACGGTAGAATCGGAGTCGATGCTAGCCGCATGGACGACGGAGAGCAACTCCTCCATTGTGCGCTGGCCAGTACGAATTTTCAACATAAACGCTCGCACTATGTAACCTGGCGGCCATCAAGTGCAAATCAACCGCAGACCCAACCGGATCGCATGGTTATCAACCACCAATGGGGAGCCGCTATTCAAGACGGCCGTTCCTTCTGGAGCAAACAACTTAATTCCGATCAAGCAATAGTCCGCGCATAAGGTGACATAAAACACGAAATATCCGTCCTAAGACGTGAGGAGCTATCAGGATGGGATGGTTTGTATCCAACCCTTCCTAAAGAAGATGGTGAATCTCGGGTCTCCTAGCTACTACCTATAATGCTTAGCTATCCACTCCTATCTCCCCAGATTATCGGCGAACGAAACTGTGGCAGCTACAACCACTGTGAAACTTGTAAGTGGTTTTACAGCTATAGAAGATGATGACTTGACCAACGTGGTTTGTGTGGGTTAGCAGACCTTATCCATGTCTAACAAGTGGTGGTCAGCTCATTACTGATGTATCAGCAAAGTTTATTATCCTACCGGATTTTTCTGGGAAGATTGGGTCTCATGAACGAGTCATCTTGGTTTTGGGTTGAACTCATTCTGCTTGGTCATCAGGCTTCACAACGCGGTTGATATCTCATCGTACAGGTGAATCCAAGAAGTGCTTTAGAACAATTATATCCTTGTTAGGAATTATCAGCAATGCGAATTTCACGTGGTCTTGCGGTTAGTAGTTGACCTCCATACAAGTCGGCTAGGACCGAGTGATCAGCATTGTGATTAACTGTCGTTTGGGATACAGCGCCACCGTTCTCCGTTACGCTGTCCACGTGATCCTGTAATGGATGTTTGTTGGGGTGATGATGATGACAAATTTTGTATGACCTGGGATTTCTATGAGTAATGAAGCAAACAGGCCTGCTACTTGTATTAACCTTCCGCGAATAAATATATGTTCAGTTTATAGACTAAACTGAGGCTGAAGTAACTGGAAGGCTTCCAGTTCTCACCAATGACTGCAATGGGCACATATTGACCTTTGATACGATTCAGTCAAACGTTTGTGGTCATGTGATTCAGTTGGTTTGTCGAGGGCCGGTAATTGGCTGTCGCCGCGGACAGTTTAGGGTTATTGAACCTAATGCAGATAGCCTTCATAACCATCAAACTGCTACAACGCAATACATATCAAGGTCAAGCACAAGTATGTGTTTCGGTCGGTTTTCTTTGCAGGTCCAGGAGTTGTCATATCCACCTGGCCGTCTGGACACTAATGGACAGTAAAAATCTTCCTATTGACTACTCGGTCGATATTGACCATGTTTGGACAATTTGGGTGACCGACTAACTAATATATTTGCACAAGCGGACTTTTGTTCTAGCGTTCTCTCGTCATCGGCTTTCAGTTTAGAGGAGGATGCATAGTGTGAAGTTCGGGCCAAAGGACAGCGTTCGCTCGCACGTGAACTTTTCGCTTAATTGTTCCTACCTAAATTGGACTCACTTCACTTCTTTGAAATTTGGATGGTTCCACTTTTTAATTTCCTACTAGCCTGAGTTGTCAGCATGTTGTTCACAGGATTCCTTGTGAAACCGAAGACTGCCCCAGCCCCTTAAAATTTGCATAATGCTTCTTTTTGGGAAATATCCCAGCTTCCTGTTTCCCCGCAGGATTGCCTGGTGTACTATAGATCACCCGGTTTCCAGCCGTTTTGGAAATTGACAAGTGTTTCTACAATCGAATTTGAAGAAAAAAGCATATTCGTATGTCTTGTGACCCTTTTCATCAGATTTCCGAGACGAGTATTTATCAGTCGCTTTCTGTTCAGCGAATGACAGTCGGCAACAATCAGAACTGTGTGCTGTTCGTCACTGACTCGTGAGGGGGGCGGTCTTCGCATATCACGAATATTTTTTGCTGAAACAACCCCCACTTGTATCACTCGTGCTTGTATCAACTGATTATACTCTCGCTCCGCAAATGGATTCCCTAGGGTTTAATGCCAATTTCTCTCCCCACAATACTACTGTTTGTGTTCCATTCACACTATACGAAACACTGATTTATGTCATTATCTTCGGGCCTAGTTTCGGTCGCCCATGGACGCTTTCACCTGGTCACATCTTTTGCCAACCTCATAGCAATTATGCTAAAATCTTTTTTGGTGCACTATCACAGCCTGATTTTTTTGGGTTATCCGCTTATACTTTGAACACCTGAATTACTCTGATTTTCCTCCTACAAGTCAGTGCGACGCTACCTATATGTGGAACAGTGAACTTTACAGCTATTGCTCACGTTCCGTCTTCTCAGCATATGAGGTTTTTTCGTCAATTGTCGTCCTTCGTTACTTCCTAGCTCCACCTACAATCCCATTTTGCACGCGGATAATCGGCTCAATAATCTCTCCAATTAGGCTCAAGTTTAGCACGGTCCCTATCTCCATCAGCTACAACCCGTGCGCAGATCGTACAGTGGTTCCAGCTGCCATAACTTTTTCACTCATTAGGCTGCGAGAAATGCACGTTAGAAGCAACAATTCAAAACTTCGACATTGAGGTTCCGTAATGATATGTGTGGAGGTCGACGGAAATGCCGAACTGTGTTGCTGACGCCAAATAGATAACAAGAGCGTTTTTGAGCATGCCATTGGGCTACCCTGTACACGATTGGCCGGGAACAGATTTGTGAGTCAAACGCTTTTCTGATGTTTATAGCGCTTTATCAAGCCGGTTCAGCCAATGAAGTATTGTGAGATCGTCTATCATGCAGCCGATTTTCGCCTGCTTTGGCAGTGAACCTGCTGGAGGGTGTGGATGAGTCTAGTGTGGGTTTTCCGGTTTTTGTCGCGTTTATGTGTTCCTGCATGAACGCTCCTAAGCCTCCAAAGACTGTCGGCACGGCTTTCTGCAACGTGATTGAGTTGTTTAGTCATTTTATCTAAAATAAATCCGAAGATTTTGTTAAACTTTTCTTCGTGAGCTGCTGCTTTTTCGCGCCGCGTAGCTTAACCCCCTGTCAAGTGTCTTACTGATCACACGACTACACTCCGAATCAACGAGTGCGAGGAAAGTTTAAGATGCACGTTTTTATTGATTTACTTTTTAGAGTTTGTTTTCAACTGACCCCAATACTACAAACGCCAATCTGACTCACTCCTGGGATACCGAGAACATTTCTGTTTTAGGCGTGGCTGTCACGCCCAGATCGCCACCGAATGACCCCAACCAAGCGGACGGTCTTCTCGTCACCCTCCGCGTCATTCATCTGGCTCGATTCCTCCCCACACCGGGGCATGGTTACCAATGGCATGAGCTGCAGTCGTTGGACAAGCTGTTGCAACCGCTTGCACAGCTGGTTTCATTGCCATTCGATACAGACCTTCTTCCACCTTATCTGTATCATACCATCCACAGGATGAACCCAGCAATGATAAAGAAGATAAACAAGTTATGATGGCATGCAGGCAGTGGTGCTAGTCGAACCAAGGTGTTGAGGATCTTTCATCTACAAGTCGATGATGCATTGATCTGCATCTTGCAGAAGATGTAGTCTACTTCATGTTTCTACTTCCTGTATCCATTCGTTTTTATCTATTTAACCCTCTGATGGGACTGTGATTTGCTCATATGAAACCATCTGTAAACTTCAGATATCTTAATGAATTGCACGTTTCCGCAGCGAAACAGAACACCCACTATTTTCTTAACCTTTTCGTTTTCTCTTCGCGTTTTTGTCAGTACCATAGACACTATCACAGGCGACATGCGCGCATGTTAATCCATTTTAAGACCGTTATGACCAATCGTTGAGATACCTGGACGTATAGAAAGGCTGCTTTTGTTGGTGTTCATCGGGTTGGCGCGGAGATCTCGGCCCCGTAACCGTCCGAAGGGCAGTTCACGTCGCTGTCTCGTTGCCTTCCTAATTTCCATCCTATACCTCTTTTTTTATGGCTGTAGCGACTAAGGAAACGTTGATTTTTTTAGGGTTAATTTAGGAGCATATCGCCTAACGTTACAAATCTTCACTATCTTGGAATGTTGTGGGTTGACTGTTTAATCAAACCCCAACACCCAAAGAAGTTATATCCTGTTGGCCCGTGTTCACATAGAGTCATGCCTTAAACGGTCTTCTATCAGCAATATTATCCGATAGTATAGTGGTCAATTTTATTTGTTACTAAGACGGACGTTGGAGGATGTCTAGAAGCCGGATGTTCAGTTCTCCAGAGGAGGAGCCTTTTAATTATATATATATATATATATATA